>CP092863.1:24375214-24975214 GCA_030710605.1 Cordylochernes scorpioides
CTCTCGAGGTAGAAACCTAACTCCGATGCTGAAGAGAGCGGCGCTTAGACGGCAGCCCTGCCTCCCCCCGTTGAGAAACGGAAAGGCATTTATGTTGACATCTATCACCCCGGATGGCGGCGTCTGCCCACCCGTAGAAGACAGCAATAACCAGAGAAAGGTATATAGTAGGCCCAGTTTTTTCAACAGGGCGAACAGGTAGCTCCTGTTCAGGCTGTCTAGTGCCGACTTCAGGCTCAGAGAGATGACAGCCAGCGGCGTTTCATGTATCACTGCCCAGCCGACTTTGTCGGACACTCGCGCAATATTTCAGGAGGATGACCTCCCGGAACGGCGTAGGTCTGACACTCGGACACGAGGTCTGGTAGATGACGGACGGCGCAAGCGTCCCACGAGTACCCCGCTGAGGACGCTCTAGACGGTTGTTGGGAGGCTGATTGGCCAGAGTGTCTTTGCGGCTTTGGAAGCAGGATGACTTTGCCGAGTCTCGAAAATGAAGGAAAGGCCCGACAGAGCTTCAAAGATTTGCCAAGGAATTTCGGCGATGAAATATTCAAAGGCCTTGATAAACTGGCAGGGTAATTCATCCCGTCTCGAGACACGGCCGTTTGGCAGACGCTATCTGGTCGCGGGAGATTTCGGCGAGAAAGAGCTGGTCCCACTCGTCGAATTCCAAGGGGATCACTTCAGCAAGGAAGTCGGCGAAGCCTTCAGCCGAGCTTGGATGAGCTTAGGCGAAGCGACTACTGAAGAGTTCCATCAGAAACACCTCAGTTTGCCTGGAGATAACGTTGCCGTCGTAGTCGGTGGAAGGAGAGAGACGTCTGGCTCGGATGGAATGCCCGAGTTCCGACAGGGAAGTATAGTTGGAGCGGGCAGTGTCGTCCTCCAGTCTCCGCCTCAGGAAGTAACTTGATCCCTCGATGTATCCATCACCGGACTCGGCAATGGCAGGCCCGAGTGATCGTTTCTTCGCGACCAGATCTGCCTAGATCCCGGTTCATTGTTATCATAACATCGGGAGTGAAGGATTTGCTAGGCCTTCCGAAATTTTATCGATGATGTTTCCATTCGATCGACAAACAGGTCAGACCATAACAGCTTGCTGATGCAAGGAAATCTTGTAGGAGATGGGTCTCCTACTTGGATCAGGACGGCATGGGAGTAGGATTCTGTTCAGACGACGCGCGTCAACCCGACTTCCGATAATGACAACCCTGGTGTGCTCCAGTACTGCATCGAAGAAGGTGGCAACGTCGACGAGGTCGGCTTGGTCCAGGAGCGCCGCGAGGTCTTCTTGTGAACCGGATGCCAGGTCCTTAGTTGACTCCTTGGAGATATTCAAGTCACCAAGGATCCACGCAACTTCTTCGCACTCCAGAGCTGCAAGGGTCTGGAGCTGGCGGAATTGCTTTTCAGGAGCATGAGAGACGTGGGCGTTGACACACGTCATGGAGACCCCTCGGACGGTGAGGTCGATGACAGCAATCTTGCCAGGCCATAGGATCTATTTTCGGTGAAAGACACGGACCGCAAAGACGCAAGAGAGGCCTGATCCAACGGCGGTCGTTGCGGACACAACGACGGCGCTGTAGTCATGGCAGAAGTCTCCGACATCGTCCAGGGGCATGGCGTTGATCTCCTGCATGAAGCAGATGTCAATCTCATGCTCTTTGAGAAAATAGCATAGCTGGATTCCTCAACGAAGAGAAGCGATGCCGCGCGTGCTCGGGGTCGCAACTTGGAAGTTCATTTGGGCTGCTGAACAGAGTTCATGGTTCGCGAAAGCTTCTAGTACAGGGTGTTGCTGGTGTTCACTGTAAGAACCATTAGCGCTGTGGCCGAGTTGTCGATGTCCTGTCTCTACTGGATGCTATATTTGATCAATAGCTTGTTCATCAATCCATTGTTGGTTAAGGCATGAAAGAGATATCTCTCCAGCCCCAACTGCTTATGATGGCTGCAGATATCCTTTCGTTCTTCATTAGCACAACAATCTGTTTCTGAGCCAATGTACACGGATCCTGGGTCGGTGGAGGCTCTTGAGAACTACTTTGTGGTTCAGGTGGCGAGTTAACCACCTTATCTGTTATACCTGTGTCGCTGGGAGGAGGTTCTGCGGCGACAGAGCTCTTTTGTATCTAATGAATATAATTGCATAAAGAGTTGCCAACACAGTATTGATCCCTTAGAAGAAGACCATAGATCCATTTTCCTCACAGTTTATCAACTCTTGTGTTCCTAAAAGTAAAATATAGTTCCCCTTAACCCTCAATATTAGAGTAAAACCCGAAAATGTAAATAGCTACCAGATATTTTTTAATGAGTTTTTTTAAATTTAGGTTTTTGAAATATTCACACTGCATGCGTACATTTGCAAAACAGTCCTATTTAGAAATTTGGTCAAAGTTTTTATTTAATCCAGGAAGAGATTTTCACTTGAAAGCTAGCCTTTCTAATAAAATAGAAACTTCTTGTGAAAACCTTTATAATTTCAATTATGGGGCATTTTTCATCAGGTAGTTGGAAAATATCCCTCACATAGAAAGTCATGAGGTTCTTGGAGAAAGATTCAAGGTGGGATTTGAAAGTTTCTGAAGAATTCAATTCCACTCAGTTCAGAAAATTTGCAAGGGATCACAACAAATGAAAGTTTGAAGGAGAAAAGTTAGAGGAGCATGTACGAGGGTTATCCGTTAAATAAGTTCCACGGGGCACCACTGTCATGAGGATCGCTTTTAGGCTCGAGCCGACTGCACGGGCTCGTAGCTTGTTCTCCCCACTCCAATTTCCCACCAAGGACACGTCGCTGGTAAGCTTAGTCTTGGCTGAGCAGCCATTAGTGATGGAGCTTCTCCTCGTGTCTACCGCCAGCTGCGAATTACGGTCAGTAATTCGTTTTTTGGCCGCAAAGAAGAATTTGGCGAAGGACATTCATACTGAACTCTGAGAAGTGTATGGAGAAGGGTATATGAGTTCCGGGATGGTGTGTGTGTGTGTGTGTGTGTGCGCAGATGGGTCAGAGAATTTAAAAACGGCCGAACAGACGTCCACGATGAACCGCGTTCTGGACGGCCATTGGTTTGGATGAAACCATTGTCAAAGTCGAAGCGGCAATGCTTGAAGATCGACGGGTTACTGTGCGGAATCTGCGATTTGGTTCCTGATGTCAGTAAAACCACCAGACAAGATTTTGCGTGAACATTTAGGGTATTCAAAGGTCTGCGCAATATGGGTTCTGAAAATGCTGACTGAAGACCATAAACGGCAGCAGGTTGAAGCGGTCCAGAATTTTCTCGATTGCCACAAAACTGACGGAGAAGAATTCTTGGATTTGATCGTTACTGGTGATGTGACCTGGGCACACTACACCACACCAGAGACAAAGGAGCAATCCAAGCAGTGGAAGCACACTTCTTCGCCAAAACCGCTAAAGTTTAAACAAACACTTTCTGCCAGGAAACTTATGGCTACCGTCTTTTGGGACTGAAAAGGCCTATTGTTGTGCGACTTTATACGTCGGGGTACAACAATCAATTCCGACCGGTACTGTGAGACCTTAAAACAACTTCGACGCGCGATTCAGAACAAGAGGAGAGGGATGTTAACCAAAGGGGTGCGTTTTCACCACGACAACGCTCGGCCGCACACCGCCCATCAAACCACTGCCCTCTTTGAAGAATTTGGATGGGAATTGGTGTCACACCCACCCTACAGCCCGGACGTAGCTCCTAGTGACTTTCATCTCTTCCCCGAGTTGAAGAAAAACCTGGGTGGAACCCAATTCCAGGACGATGACGAGTTGAAAGAAGTGGTTTTAGGCTTTCTACGCGGCCAGGCGGCAGAGTTCTTTGACTCTGGGTTCCATAAGTGGGTGTCCCGAATGCAAAAATGCGTCGAACGAAACGGGGAATATGTAGAAAAATGAAAAAAGTATAATATTTTCGAAAATGTATAGTTCAGGGCAAATAAACCTGTTTTTCTGTATGAAAAACCTCTGTGGAACTTATTTAACAGACAACCCTCGTAGAATGGATCAACACATCCCTTTCCTAGCTCTGTATGTTATTGTAACATCCATACAAATGTAGCCTGGCATTGTCATGATGGAACACATGGCCTGGGGGATTGGCCAGTCCTGGTTGGTTTGTTTCAACAGCCTTTGTCACATCTGCTATTTGGAAGCAGTACTTCTCAGAATTGATGACCTTATTGGATGACAGTGATTCCTAATGAACTTGTGATCTCACTGTAAGCAGAACATTACCTTCTTCATATAACTCTTTGAATTAGAATCTTCAAATGATTACATCTTCATCACATGAATCTTCAAGTGATGAATATGACATCGTTTGAAGATTCTATTTTAAAGAGTTCAGGATCTGAAGCTCTCCTCAATTACCTTCTTCAGTGCAGTCTACCTTTGAGGGTCGTTTGGGGACTTACTCAACCATAGTTTCCAAACACACTTTGTTGTAAAGGATTAGTCTTTAACTAGGTAATTAGTCAGCTCTACAAACAGGTCAAGAGGATGACAGCTAGTTCTAAGCTTTATTTTAAGGTTTTACTTATATATACACTCATAGACAAAACTTGAGTAAGTGGTAAGTGATGTCGTGGGTCACTTATTATTTTTTTTATAAAGAGACAGAGGCAATTTTGTTCACACTTGGTTATCTCATGTGTCTTCACAATAAAAGTCACTGGGTATCAATTACCTTTCAGAGTTTTTGTCTAAATCCTGATATACATGCTAAAAGGTACAATTTCCTCAAGTTTTGTCTATGTGTGTAAAACAGATGAGACTTATCCTAGTAGTTGGCTTGGAGGTCTCAGGCATTGTGGGGATTGAATAGACTCGGATATTTACCACCCTCATGATCTTGGCTGTCTCAGTGGAATTACACCACCTTGGGAACTTTTCAGAACACACACACTGTGTGGTGATGTATCTTCTTCTTCTTTCTTATCTTCACTCAATCATATTACAGTATCAAGCTTGTAAAGTTGATAACCATTATGATTGGGTGAAGTAGAATGCGTCTGCCTTTGTCATTAAGACTGTGGTGATGTATTATACCCGGATACAAAGAGATTGTTCGAATTAGGTCTCTACCAACACTTATTGCAGAGACTTTTATAATAGACAGGTACATGTTGTGTAGAGGACATTACAGGGTATGAAGGTAAGTTATATACTTTGACATGTACCAAAAGTGATACCTCTCTCCTTTTGATCATTTTAAAAAATAATATTGTTTACAAATAGATGTCCTTTACAGGGAGGTTCTACTGTACCAAGATTTGTTTCAAAAAATAAAATGGCAGACAGAAAAAAGTAATAAAGACACAAAAAATATTTACATATATTTATTTTTAAAATAGATTTGACTTTGAACGCATGATAAAATATCCCAAAATTTAAAAAAAACAGCAACAAAGGTTTCAATAGTAAAGCAACAACATGTTGAGTGGATATCACCGGAGCTGGGTCAGCTTGAAAGGCTCCGAGCAATGGACGGTCAGAAAGAAAGGTCCAATCTGGTTGGGCCTGAAGGTGGATGGAATGATGTTGTAGAGGCTGGTCCTCACCTGCTCAGCTTCCAGGATGACATAGCCTTGCCTGCATCCACAGTGGAGAATCTTTTAATGTCATGATAATCATGTTAGCAACTGCATTTTACTATATGTGAACAACATGCCTACACTTGTAGTAAGCAGTTTGACCATTTCCACTTACACTGGTGACCCAGAGCCCCATTGAGTTACTTGTACTTAAGGGATTGCTTTTATTCTAAGTGCATCCCATGTCTACATATGTAGAACGCATTTTGACTTTCGAAATGCCAGAGCCCCAAATTTTGTTGCTTGAACTCACTGGTGGGTTGGACTCATGCAAGAATCAAGGCATATTGAGGTAGAAAGATTGATTTAGGATTCGATCCTGAGATTGTGGTTGTTGAAAATGGATAGTGGCCATCACTCCACCACTAACCTCTCTGAATTTAAAAAGAGAAACAATTAAGCTTCTTTGAACAAAATAAATTCCAACCATCCCTAACTATGGTGGAATAATGCTGAGATGGGGAAGTGGATCACCAGTGGTGAATCCTCCAGTGTCAGTTTAATCTAACAGACATACACTCTCTCTTGAGGTAACCTGGAGGGACACACACTGCTTCTATGTTCTACTTCCCTCACAATTTGGGGAGCATTTTTGATGAAGGAATGATTATGGATATAAGCTTTGAGAAGAGACAGTATATAGAAATAGATACAAATACATTTCTCTCTTCCCCCATAAACCAATTATAAATTAAATACAAGGCATGGACACACCATCTGTATTGAAGACCATAGTAACACAATACAGTACTACTATTTTTCTTCACAAATACAACAGACTTCCTACTGTCCAATACACCATAATGGAAACATATCCTAACCAAGATCACATGTGCTTTTCAGAAGGCAGAGCGTCATCTGGTAGAACAGAAATCAACTAAACATTGATTTAGCATGTTCCATGATATTTGGCCAACCCAATTTCTTGATAAATCAAGAAAAGCCATCCACGAATGCATTTCTTGCTGTTGGCGCTCGTCAGTGTGGAGCAGGCTGTACCACCACCATAATGGAAACATATTGTCTGAGTTCCTTGCTACTTGTGGAGCAGGTCTCTGCACATAGAACAAACCCAGTACAGTACCTACCTGAATGGACCAGAACTTCTCTTGGCATCCTTTGGATTGTCTGGATTCACAGCCACCAGGTCCATCCCCAGAGAATACTCCCTGTCACATCACAACTCAGGGGTAAGATGTATTGATCCTACTGGTCAATCATGTGTGGTAGGATTTTTACTGACTGACATCAAGGCAAAACTACCTTGAAAATGGCGACAGTGGGAAGGCTAAACGTCAGTCAGTAAAATCTTAACAACACAAGTTTACATGTCTGTAACCAACCTGCAACAATCTGATTTTTTTTTTCTTTAAGGACAAGAATCATTGTTAAGAAGAAAAAAAAATTAGAAAGATAATTATTTCAAGGTAACAAGACCAAATGCAAATAACTAAATTATATGTGATGGTTGTACATATCCCAAGTATGCCATGATCATCATGGTGGTAAGTTAGCAACTATTTTTACTGTAAGTGAGCCACATGTTTACACATGTAGAAAGAAGTTAGACATTTTGCTCTTACAAGTGTGTTTGAGTCCCATATGGTTACTTTCACTCATTGGTGGGGTTGGTCTTTTGCAAAAATCGGGGGCCATTGAAGCAATTTATTTTTTAGAAAAAAAGTTCCCGAAGAGGGATTCAATCCCAGGTCGTGACTGTCAAAAAATTGTAGGTTTTTACCACTCCTCCACCAATCTTCTACTAAATTATATGTGATGTTCTGGTAGCAACATCACCCTTAATGTCAGCATATATAAGCAGAATAGTCCAATAAAATAAAATAAATGCTCGAATGGCCCCTGATTCTTGCAAAAGTCCAACCCCACCAGCGAGTGCAAGTAAACAAACGGGGCTCTGACACATTTGTAAGTGCAAAGTCGAACTGCTTTTCACATGTGTAGACATGTGGTGCGCTTACAGTAAAAGCAGTCGCTAACTACCCACCATGATTATCATGGCCTGTACCACGTGTACTAGGGATAAGCAAAAAAAAAAAAGAATAGTCCAATACAGTATTAGAGCTCTAAGAAGCTGTCTGGTAGATTAAATTGGTGAAACCGCTGGAAGCGTTCACCACTGATGAGCTAACCATTCCAAATAATTTTTTCAATGCAATAAAGACATTAGAAGTTTGTTTTAATGTTTAAAATAACATCCGTGCTTTAATACTTCCATTTCTTACATCACATATAGTCATTAGGATTGGTCGCCTTGTGATTCTCATCTCTAATCTAAATTGTAGCTTATCATTCGGAGATAATGGTGGAGTGAGTTGGCATCTCTCTAGTAGTTTCTAGTAGTTCTGGGAGCTTCATGAGAGAGAAAAAGAAAAAGTCTTGTAAACTAGATTCTCAATCACTAATATTCTTTTATTTTAAATCTTTTTAATCTGTCAGGAAAATTTTCACACAAATATACCATAAACATAATATTCTATTGAAAATAGAGAATCCATAAATAAATCTTTAAACAAAAAGGCATATATTGGATCAAAATATCATTTATTTTACCAATTTTTCAGTTGGCTGAACACCAACCTTTATCAAGGTATTATAACATTTTAATGTGTGTCAACAACAATGTTATAACACCTTGATAAAGTTTGCCATTCAGCCAACTGAAATATTGGTAAAATAAATGATATTATATATTAAATTATAAATTTGTATTTAAAAATAATATTCTATCTACAGTAGAAACTCTCTCTGAAAGACAGTGCCAAGTTACAGATCCAAATTGTCCTTTAGAGCAAGGTTTCCTCTTGGCAGAGAGAGCTGTTATAATTAGTAAACATGATAATTCTGACAATGAGAACTGTTCTTTGTGGAGAGTGAGTGTCCTCTCATTGAGGTTCTACTGTACAAACGATTTTAGAAAGAACAACCACTCTAAAATCATTTGTATATAGAAGATTATATTTTGAGGATGTTTTGAAAAAAGGAAAATTTCTTGAGCTTAAGCACTCAAATATAGTTAAAATAGAAAAATTGCTATTAAAAGAACCAAGAACCTTGATTTTATGTGATATGAAATTATTGCCCAATTTAAAATGTGTCAAAAGCTGCTTGGTCCAGCACAATAACAAGTTTAATTAAAGAGGCATATATTGGATCAAATTATAGAATTTATTTACCAATATTTCAGTTGGCTGAACGCCAACCTTTTTCAAGGTGTTATAACATATTTATATGTTAACAATAAACTTCTATTATTGACACATAAATATGTTATAATACCTTGAAAAAGGTTGGCGTTCAGCCAACTGAAATATTGGTAAATAATTATATTTTGATCCAATATATGCCTCTTTAATTAAAGATTTATTTATGGATTAGTCCAATATAACACCAAGTGTAGAACAAACGTACTTTGGTCCCCTAAGCTCCAGCAGCAGGTTACAGGAGGGGTGGGTGCCGGAGATGTCCATCTGGTAGATGGGGTTGAGGAGGTAGGTGGTGGGGTTGTTGGCACATCCCCCGGCAGTGGCAGCGGTCCATTGGCCATTCTTCACCTGACACCACATGTCTTGTCTGGTGTACAGTCAGTGGTGTACTCACCTCCTTCTTGTAGCGGTAGGGGTGGGAGGGCAGTGGAGTGAGGGAGAAAGGCCCCGGGCTGTAGCCCCGCAGTGTGAAGTGGATGGTCTTCTGCTTGCAGTACTGGGACACCACCAGGGTGTACTTGCCAGCTCCTGGTTCCCGGGGCACCTCCAGCTTACACAGGTAGTGAGGGGAGTTGATCCTCACCCCGTCCATGTAGGGGGCAGGGTCATCTGGGCATGACATACATTCTGTTGTTTCTTATCCCTTTGTACAGAGATTACACAAATTCCATGAGTCCAAGACATACATAATGTTGTTTCTTATCCCCTTGTGCAAAGATTACACAAATTCCATGAGTCCATGCTCCTCAAGCTGTTTGATAAGCAGCTGCCGCTCCCAAAGCTCCTGTTTAGTGCATCTAATGAGCGCCAAAATGTGTTCTGGAGCTGCAGATATTGTTATTTTCCATCTTCAATGACTTGAGATGGCCTATTCTAAATGTTGTTAGTGTTTTTTGGTGCTGTCCAAGGTTCAGAGTCCCTCCTGGGTTCACTCCACTGTTATAGCTGTTCTTAGTAATTTATTCATTACCCTACCAGTGTTGCTCCTAACAGTTAAAAAAAAAAAGAATGAAATTGATTTTTATTAATTTATTAAAAGCCCCACATGTAATTTCAGCTTTTTAAAATCGCCAATATGTTACACTATGTCTTCAGTTACCTAACTCCATGTGAAATTCCTTAAATATTGATTCAGTAGTTTTGTTGGAGAAGAGTAACAAACAACAATTTAGCATTTCAATTTTATAGGGCTGAAAGAAATAACAAAATGCAATATTTCTTGAAAACAAAGATACTTCGACCAGTAAATCTTTTTATTACCTCGACGTTTCGACAAAAATCTTTTGTCCTCGTCAGGAGCAAACAAAAATTAAACATTTAGCAAGGCGTTAGAGAAAGATTTTTAACGCCTTGCTAAATGTTTAATTTTTGTCTGCTCCTGACGAGGACAAAAGATTTTTGTCGAAACGTCGAGGTAATAAAAAGATTTACTGGTCGAAGTATCTTTGTTTTCAAGAAATATGAATGCCAGCCAGGCAGCCTCAATATTTACGATAAAATGCAATATGGAAGATGGCCTCAAATATTCAGATAATATAAATAGAATGTATTATTGGTATTTCATACTTTAATATGTTCCACACACTGCCTGCCTCTTCTACACACTCTTATTACACATTTCCTAAATATTTTTAAATAACATATGTTATTAAAGAAAATTTTGAAAAGGCACAATTTGGATTATAAACACAAAGTAATAAGACCTAATCCACATAAATAAATAGTGTGTGACGTTTCGGTAACAGCATTGTTACCATCATTAGACAAAAGTACTGAATGTAAGTAGTTTGGTAACAATACTGTTACAGAAACGTCACACATTATTTATTTATTTGGATTTGGTCTTATTACTTTGTGTTTATAAAGCAAATTTTATTTAAAACAAGTTAGATTCACAATGCCAAATATTATTTTATTTAAATGTCTTTTACAGTAAAACTTCCATGAGAGGACACTCGTGCTAGAGGACACATCTCTATAAAGGACAGTTTTCATTTGCAAAATTACCATTTTTACTATTTTGCAACTCTCTAATAAGAGGACACCTCTCCCTAAAGAACACTTTGGCTCTGCAATTAGGTGTCCTTTACAGAGAGGTTCTACTGTATATGAAGTCATACATATTTTCTAATTTGAGGAAGTTATTATTTTATTTATTTTTTCCTAGTACACATGGTACAGGCTATGATAATCATGGTGGGTAGAAGTAGGTGACTTCTTTTACTGTAAGTGCACCACATGTCTACACATGTGAAAAGCAGTTCGACTTATTGTGGTTTAGTTACAACATTTTCTAAAACTGCATTAGAGCAGTAATAACATCTCAGCAATCTTTAAATCAACATTCAGACTGTGGCAATATTAACAGTGTTTGGGAGAGGTAGCACGCTAAGCTTACATGGGTAGTAGACCTTCTTGCCCTCATTCTTGTACACAAGTAGAGTGATGAACTCCTTGTTCTCTGCAAAGTCATTCTGGAACCACACAGCACATGTGTGTCAGTGGGTGGTTTACTGCCTTTCTTGTTGTTGTTGTGTAAAGATTACACGAATTCCATGAGTTCATGCTCCTTGAGCTGTTTTATTATAAGCAGTGGCCTCTCCTAAAGGTCCTGTTTAACCCATTCTGGAACCATGTATGTGTCACTAGTCAGTGGTGTAGAGGATGGAACTATATAAAGTCAAATTGAGAATAATGAAATATGAAAAAAAAAAGTTTCTCTCTCAATAGATACAAAATTTAAAAAAATAAAAAAAGGAATTTTCCATTGATTAAATTCTGGTATCCATAATATAGCCAAAAGTTTTAGAAAAATATTTGGTGCTGCAATATAACAAAATATGACATAGGCATAAGCAGTTTCAACATAAGAGCAATACCATAGAGGCAAAATGTGCTACAAGGTGACACAACCTATAGAGCCAATCTGGTTGTGATGTTGTCCTTCCAAGTTTACTGTAAGAAGTCCCCCAGGTGGTGTATAGTCCCGACAATCCCATCCATCCAGTCCCTCACCCGGTCTGTGATGTGGCGGGTGAGCTGCAGCCAGACCACAGTGCCTGGGGACTTCACTTCTAGCCTGAACTGGGAGTTCTCAGCTATGGAGTAGAGGTCCTTAGCCGGACCCTGTCCTGCTGACCATGTCCTGGACACACACACTTCTGTAGACACAGTTTGACACCAAGATATCATGCTGTTATAACCAGGGTTGGAACAATGGGACCTTAGAATGTTCTGACTAAGTCATTGTCATATAAATGGCTGGGGTATGTAAATAAGATTTCACAGTATATACTCTGTTGCTTTATTATGGAATCTTTCTACAGATGCCTGGAAGACCTACTAGCAAAATATCTGAATTGGCAATGAAGGCTATTAATATCTGACTAATGTAATTTCATCCATAATTCCAAATATTTTGTTGATACAGGTGCTCGTTCCTTTGACAATGTGCAACAAGGTGAGGGTTCTCAGCCTGCAACCCCAAAACACATTATTGATTGTATTGACTCATCCATTGATGAGCTCTACTCTTCCCCGGCAGACACCATCAAAAGACTCTAGCTTTACAAGCTTGAAACCCTAATATGATTGAGTGGAGATAAGAAAGAAGACAAGGTGAGGGAGATTCAGTCATGTTCTAGTGAAGACCCTACAGAGCTGATATTCCCAACAAGGTTCAGGTGTGATAACAGGCACAACCTTAAAACCTCTTTGATTCAGCACCCACTCACAAAAAAAAGTTGTATTAATGGTCCCAGATCCAAAAGTCCAACCCCACCAATGAGTGCAAGTAACAAAACAGGGCCCCAACATACTTGTAAATGCAAAAGTCAACTTCTTTCTACATGTGTAGACATGTGGTGCACTTACAGTAAACTCAATTACTAACTATCAGCCATGATTATCATGGCCTGTACCATGTGTACTTGGGATATGTACCACCCTAATAATCAAGCATAAATTTTCCAAAATGAAAAGGAACACATATGTGATGAATATACTGACTCTTACTCCCCACCTTGATCTCTCCACCCAGGTTATGCAATCCAAATTACATTTATATCATGTACTAACTGGTGGAGACAGGAGGTGAATTTGAAGATGTCTGGATTCCAGTTGAAGTAGATCACCTCAAAGAAGTGGAGGATAGATTCAAAGTCAATCCAGAAGATCCCTGGACACAAGTTTTCAATGTGAAACACAGCAAACACCACAGAGAGGATGATGGTTACCATTGTCAAACATCTGGGCACTCTTGGGATCATACTTGAGGGCCTTCTTCAACTGAGGGTTCCAGTTGACTGAGTCCAGCTCGGAGTATTTTCCCTTCCACCGCTGCTCACTCCAGGGGTTCTTCAGCAGCAGGAGCTGTTTTCCCTACAGCCAGGAGTACAGTCAGTAGTAGAGTCAGGTTGTGTCACGCAGGATCTACCCTACCATCACACTGCGGACATCCAGGATAGCGTAGGCATGGGTGGGGACCAGCCCGGACCTCTCAGCGTCCAGGTCACTGAGTTCCCCGGTGGATATGGTGGCCAGGATGTCCCCTCGCTGGTGCCTCTCTAGCAACATGTGGAAGATCTTCTGGGGGTCGGTGCTCTTATCCTTGAGGCCGGTCCTCTCAGGTATCCATCCAGTCAGGGCGTGCAGATCAATGTTCTTGACCCACAGGAAGATAGATGGAGGACATTTTGACTAAAGGGAATTGTTCAATAAAAGTAAGCACCACCAAAGTAAAGTGGTTGTGCCTTAACTGTATATGTGTTGGGTCCGAAGACCATTCCATCCTTGTCAATGGGAGTGCTAATTGTCTCTCCTTTTTTAAGGTTAAACAAAAGCAGTATATCTTTATGTTACTGGATCTTATAGGTCTTATTTTTTTCTTCTGATTTTTGAACTGTTTATTTCAACTACTGGTAAGTTTCTGAGGAATTATGTACATTGAGGGTTATTCAATATCATTAGAGTAAAAATTTGAAGTCAACAGTGGCCTGCAATGATTAGGTACAATTTGGATTATAGATTAGAAATACAATATGTGTGTGTAATAAGACCAAATCCAAATAAAGTGTGTGAACTATCAGTAACAACGGTAATTTTGTCTGATCATGGTAAACAATGATGTTACTGAAACGTCACACACTATTTAATTATTTGTATTTGGTGTGATACCTAGTGGCCTACAAACAATTGACAATATTTGAACAAGAGGGAGAATAAAGCAAACAAAGAAAACCAGGTGTTTAAAGGATTTCCATGGTTTTTTTTCTTGAACATTCAACTGAAAATAGCTGATGGCTTGCAACATTTTTTGGATAATTAACTAAATATTTGATTTCTTTTAAATTAAAAAATATTGGGAAAAAATATTTATTAATAAATTAAGAAAAGTCGACCATATATGAATTTCGTGCTGTTGGCCCTCATCAACGTAATGCAGGCTGACAACTTACCCCCCAAGGTTGTTATATAACTATTATAAAAAAAATAGTGATTATTTTATTAACAGATATTATAAATTTTATTATTGATATTTATATTTTGCTAATTTGTAAACTTGCCTTCTTGTTATTTTATAAATTTTAGTTTATTCTTACTATAACTAAATATGTGTGTCATTCAGAAGTTTGTCTTTTCTAATTTTCTAAGTGACAATATTATTAGTTGAGATATTCATAGATGTGGGGTGTAGAGGCCATCAACCAATTTTCCGTCATTAGTATTGAACATGTTGAAATGTGTCTCTAGGAAGCTGGTGCACAAAATGTCCCCCACATTGTCCCAAGAAGCCCCGACAAAGAGAGGAAACAACGTACAGAGCTGGAGCCGGGGAAGTCGTAGCCTCCCATCACCTTCATGTAGGCCTTCTCAAATAGGGAGACCCAGAACTCATCGCGGTTGCTGGAGAAGGAACAGAGGAGCTGGCGATGGTCACCCATGGGCAGTCGGTCATCAATGACCACCTGGCACACCATCATTCTTATATATATACTAGCCGAATGACCTGGGCAACGCCCGTGTTTTACCCGATTGAATGTTTTGATTCAAATACTATTTGTTACAATTATAATTTGGCGCCTTAAATAAATGCATATGTTAGTTAATAACTATAGCCTATGTGCTTTATCTGTCTATGTACTGTTGGCTTCCGTAGGCGTCTCTTACTGGGAAAGAGAAAGAGAGGATTCCATTTGGTTATTAACTAATATATGCATTTATTTAAGGAGCGACCCGCTCCAACACAATAGTTACAAAAACAAAAATGTGAGTTGAACCTCCCTTTAGCAAACACCTCTCTACAAAGGACAGTTTTCATTTGCAAAAGTACCATTTTTACTATTTAGCAACTCTCCGGTAAGAGGACACCTCTCCCTAAAGGACACTTTGGCTCTGCAATTAGGTGTCCTTTACAAGGAGGTTCTACTGCACCTACAATATATATATAGAGGTGTAGAAGGAATTAATATATTTACATACTTAAACTAAAGAAAAATTCAAAAGATTAGGAAGCTATGTGAAGAGACACATTTATATTTATATTATATGGTTCTGGAGGTACTGACCTTACGATAGATTCCATTGATGTGCAGTTTCACCATGTATTTTCCACAGGGGTTGAAGAGGGGCTGACCTTGTCTGTTCTGGGGGAACAGCTTGCTGCACACAGTCACTGCTGCTACTCACTGTGACAACTTGGATGTTGCATGCTTACTTGGTGAGGACCCTCTTCTTGAACCTGAGCTCATAGTGGGCACAGACAGCCAGGGAGGCAATGAAGGAACAGTCTGATACTATGGTCTGTACACCCCATGTTCACACATAGTTATGTGCTCTTTTCATATATACAGTCTAAATTCTTTAACTCAACACCCATGGGATCATAATTTTTTAATTTTAGCAATTGCAGGATAAACTATCAGAAATTTAAACTATTTTTAGGCATATTATTCTTTTAAAAATAAAATAATTTTCTACTGCAATGATAACTTAATGGAAGTGTCTAGCTCATCAGTGATGAACCCTCCCAGCGGTTTCGCCAGTTTAATCTACCATACCAGCTGTAATATTGCATTGGGCTGTTTTACTTTTATACTGATACTGAAGCTGGCCTCTTGGAAAAGGTATTTTGAATAAACTATGGGCATAAGCTTTGAGGACAGTAGAAATATATATAATTATAAATATAAAATAGGAATTATCCGATGTATCTTCCAATCATTTTACCTAAAGGTTGAGAAAGGGCAAAACCCGAAAGATTACATTCAATATATTTTTTAAAACTTGCAGGAAGCCATTTATTTTGTATCAGAATTTTTGCTTGAAGTTGGTGAGAAAAATTATAGTGAGTTAAATTAAAGAAAATAGCCTTATTGGGATTTTAAATTAAAGTAAGTTGAATTGAAGATGTTTTACACCGTATATATAGTGACATGTATATGTCAGTAAATTACACTCTCTGTATTGTAGATAAGAAATTAATAAAATAAAAATCTAGATAATCAATTTTTGTGTGTATTGTTTGTTTGACAAACTAATTGATCAAGAAGAATAGTAAAATTTAATAAAAAAGAATATAAACATTCCCTATAAACAACAACAACAACAACAAAAAGCCTTTATTTAGGGTCACTGACCCTATACAGGATTCACCAGAGGTATGCATAAGAACAAAGTAGTGAGACAAAGGAAACAACGATATAGACAGAAGAAACATTCCCTATAAACTATTACAGTCACCATAGAAATGTGTCTGTTACAATACCAAACATTGAGCTGGGGTAAATGTCTCAAAGATGTGGCAGTACTGAGGGATAGATGGAATCCACCCAGTGTGTGGCTGGGATATTTGGAACTTTCTATACTCATGGACAAAACTTGAGAAAGTGGAAAGTCTTTGTTGTCACCAGTAATCTATATTTTTGAAGGAGACAGAAGTAATTTTATTCACACTTGGTTATCTCATGTCTTTAATAAAGATCACTGTGTATCAAATACCTTTCAGAGTTATTATCTGAATCTCAATATACATGCTAAAAGGTACAACTTCATTAAATTTTGTCCATGAGTGTAGTTGGCTCCCCCCCATATATGGATAATTCTTTCTCTGCAGCCATTTTGTACTATAGAACTCATTGTTGTTTTATGATGGTGATTCTGATCATTGGAACAATTATGATAAGGCACAATTTGGATTATAGATAAGAAACACAAGGTAATAAGACCAAATCCAAAGGAATAGCAGGTGACATTTTGGTAACAGCCTTGTTACCATCATTAGACAAAATGAATGAGTATTCATTTGGATTTGGTCTTATTACCTTGGAACAATTGAGGTGGTATATTATTACATTTTTTATCTTGAACCATCTTAAGAATAAAGATTTTATTTGATGCCACTTAAAAATGAAGAAATATAATTAAGAAGTAATCCTTTTTAGGGTTTGATTATTTTGGAAAAAGAAAAAAAATGGCAGCAAAATATTAAGTAGTAGAAAATGTATGTGTTTTATAAAATCATAAACAAATAGGAGAAGGTAGTAGTTTAGCAACATAATTTTTGCCTTAATATTTTATGTAAAAGGAACATACCTTCACTTATCTCCACTCAATCATATTATGGGATCAAGCTTGTAAAGCTTGAGACTTACACACACATATCCACATATATCTTCACAAAAATTTCATTAATTTGAATTTGTTACCATATGTTTCTAATCTATAATCCAAATTGTATCTTAATAATATTTGGCAATGTTTTAAAAAGAATACTAAAATATAAGTTATACAAATTTGCAGTCAAATCTCACTATAGCAATATCACTTGGGACCAAGAGATCTTTTTTTTTTGCTTATCCCTAGTACACGTGGTACAGGCCATGATAATCATGGTGGGTAGTTAGCGACTGCTTTTACTGTAAGTGCACCACATGTCTACACATGTGAAAAGCAGTTCGACTTTGCACTTACTAATGCCAGAGCCCCGTTTGGTTACATGCACTCGCTGGTGGGGTTGGACTTTTGCAAGAATCGGGGGCCATTGGAGCATTTTTTTTTCTTTAAACAGAAAAAAGTGTCCAATGCGGGATCGAACCCGGGTCCTAGTGGTCGAAAACCAAACGGTTTAACCAGCCTTCCACCAAGAGATCTTACATTGTCATAACCATGGTTAAAACAATTGGGACAACAATAAGAATTATGATGCTATAACCAAGTTGCTGTTTAATAAAGAGGGTGTAAAAACAGATTCCATCAAAATTGAAAATGATGCACCTTTTTTTCTATAATTATCAAACAATATTTTATAGTGATAAGGCACAATTTGGATTATAGAATAGAAACACAAGGTAATAAGACCAAATCCAATACAAACTAATAATACACAAACAATACCCACTATTTAGATTTAGTATTATTACCTTCTGTTTCTAATGTTTTATAGTGTAATAGAACTCTGCCTTTTCTGGTCCTAAGCCCGGATGAAAAAGGAGGAGGGGGAGCAGTAACAAGCTCACTAAAAAACCTGGGTTCAGTTGGCCCGGCTGATAGTACCCTGTAAGGGCTCCTAATCCAGGAATACAGGATAAGCAGCGTTTGTAATTCATGTTAGGAGAAGCTGCACATGGCGTCTGTTCCTCATGTCAGAGGCGGTTATTTCTTTTGGACCTAAGTCAGCCTGCCACTGAGTAGTGCTCCCAGTCTTAATGACAAAGGCAGACACATTCTACTTCACCCAGTGTGGAGATAAGAAAGAAGAAGATAGTGTAATAGCACAGAAGACACAAATATTGCATGCCTCTATCATCAGCATGACTGACAGATAATTTCTGTGAGTATTGATGGAATTGTAGGTTAGATAGGCAAGGTGGAAAGAGATGGTAAATTGAAAGAGAACCTGTTTGATGTTGAAGGGGTTGGGGGTGGCAGTGGAGAAGAGAGTAGGACTGGGGGAGATGTCCTCGGGCCGCACCCAGCAGTGGAACACGGCTCTCTGCTTGGGAGACAGAGCCAGCAGGCCGTCGTGGTCTGAGAAGGGCAGCGGGAAGGCAAACCTCTCCTTGAGGTCCACTGACATGAAAGGCAGGTACTCCCGGCCGTTGATCAGGGAGGTGTTTCTAGACACCACATCACCTCAACTTCTAATGTCAGTGTGAACAGTCAAAATGTGGTTGGTAATATTGTTGTTGGTCTTGTTGTTGCTTATTCCTTTGTGTAAAGATTACATGAATTCAATGAGTTCATACTTTTCACACTGTTTTATGATAAGCAGCAGCCTCTCCCAAAGGTCCTGTTGGTAATATTGTAAAGTAATTATTTAGTTAAGTGTAAAACTTCATCGATATTTTATTTATATGAGTATAAAGATAAAAATCTCCAAATATAATCAAATTAATCTAGAAAAACAAAGAGGTGACAAGAAGTTTGTCTGAATCATCATTCTGTAACAAATTATAAAAATAAATATTTCAGTGATAAATAAATTAAAGTTAGTTTAGAGCCTAACTCCTTGTTTACTATTAGAGCTACATTGGCATTCTAGCCTACTCAACATTTATACTGAGAAGACTCATCAACCTTGTATGGTAATATCATAGTATGGCAGGCATTTGTAATATGGTAAGTGCTGGTAACTAACTCCCTTCCAGCCTAGGTGACAGGTGAGGAGGGTTCTGTGGGGAGCAAAGGGTGGATATCAGCTGCTGGCATGACCTTTATGAAAGGGGTAGTAGTGAAAATAAAAATCCATTAAGATATATCATTTTCATCATTATTTTCTGACTGAGAGATGTTTATATAAAAAAAGGAGCGTAACTGGATCTGTGGAAGGGAAAAAAAAATAATTTTTTTCTCAAAATATTTCAAAAGATTGCTCCCTCTTTATCAATTTATTACTATCAATTTATTTCTCAAATTATAATACAAGAAAATAAGATCTAATCCAAGATCTGTGTACATCTTGTATTATAATCTATAATCCAAATTGTGCTTTATCACATCTCAAATTATATTTAGAGAAAGTACCTTACAAGGATAAACCAAAGAGATTTACTACTCCAGACCTACTCTATCATATTTCAAAGTTTTATTTGGATTGGTCCAATATTAGTGAAACATATTGTGGAATAAGCATAATATGCAAATTAGCCTATTCAACCAACTAATTTGCATATTCCAAGGTCAAAAACAACCTCTCTATCATATCCAAGTGTCATCAAGATAGCCAAAATATATATGGAACAAGAATAAAAACATTTCTACGATTTTTTACAAAGAAACCTCATATACAACAGCACCTTGGTTACAACACTACTTCTAAGGACCCTATTTTTAAGTTCTGATTGTTTTAACTGTGGTTCTAACAACAACATGGTTATACCCACAGCTCCAAATGATTCTGTTGTAATGAAGTTTGACTGAATATAGATACAGTAGAACCTCTCTCTAAAAGACATCTAGTTGTAGAGCTAAGTATCTTTAAAGAAAGGTGTCTACTTACCAGAGTGCAGTTAAATGGCAAAAATGGTAATTTTGGTGATGAAAACACTCCTATGTATAGAAGTATCAGCTAGCAGAAATATGTCCGCTCATGAAGAGAGGTTCTACAGTATGGTACACTTAGAGAGAACATACATATGTGGAATGGTTGCGTGCGTGTTGGTGTCGCTTGTGGATAGGCCGCTGATAAAATTATAATTATTTTTAAAAAATTTATTATTTAAAGCCCTGAAATATATAGAGGGGAAAGAAATAACGGCAGCTGGAAGCAAGCCTTGTTGTTCGAACGACACGCGTGCCAAGAGTCCGGGATGCCGCATGCGCAGTGAGGTGTTCTCAGCTCGCGTTTGCTGAGGCGTAGTGAGGCCGCCACACTACTACCCGTATGTGTAGTGAAGCTTTGTCCCAGTTTGCACTCACTGATGTAAAGTGTGATCGCCACACATATATATAAAACTATCCTATCTACTTCCACTAGAGCTAGAAACTAAAGAAAAAGAGAGAGCCGTTCATGTAGTAACATCACCTACTTCAGCACCATGATCTCCTCAGGGGTGTAGGTGTCCCGGCCTGTGACCACCAGGGGGGTGAGAGAGGGTGGGGTCTGACAAGACAGTGTAGCCTGCTGTGTTGTGACTGTCTTGTTGATGGTCGGCCCCTTCAGCTCCTCAGCCCTGCACAGCCCCTGTCAACACTGGGGGAGGAGGTTGGCAGCAGGGACCTACCGCTCCAGGGCCCGTTGAGCCAGGAGTCCGATCTTGGCCTTGAGCTGGGCATCTTCCACCGTATGTCTCTGGGAACACAGCAGGAATCATTGATAAGGCACAATTTAGATTATAGATTATAAACACAAGGTAATAAGACCAAATCCAAATAAATAAATAGTGTGTGACATTTCAGTAACAGCGTTGTTACCATCTTCAGACAAAAGTACTGAATGAGAAATTTTACCACAGCATGTTTTAAATAGTTACTGTTATCAAGTGTGTAAACAATAATAATTATCTTGTTTACACACTTGATATTACCTTGTGTTTAGCAGGAATCATTGTTCCATGTTGTGTTATTATATCCCCTCTTTATACCAATATTCCATGAAACCTTGATAAAAGGTGATAAAATTGCCTCTGCCTCTTAAAAAAAAAAAAAGATTACCAGCGACATCAAAGACTTTCCACTTCCTTAAGTTTTGTCCATGAGTGTATATATATAAAGCTTGGGGGAAAATGGCAGTCAATATGGGATCCTAGCCATAGATAAATTTATCTAAAAAAAATCTTCAAAATAAAATTAATCTTTAAAAATGATAAGCCACAATTTGGATTATATATTATAAACACAAGGTAATAAGACCAAATCCAAATAAATAAATAGCGGGTGACGTTTTGGTAACAGCATTGTTACCATCTTCAGACAAAAGTACTTAATGACTAAACCATTCAGTTCTTTGTCTGAAGATGGTAACAAGGCTGTTACTGAAACAAGTCATCCACTATTAATTTATTTGGATTTAGAAATTTTACCTTGAACTTGTATAGAGAGATTGCATAGAAGAGTAATATTCTAAGAAAATAATTTTTAAAAAGATGTGTGATACAAGTAATGGAGAGTGGCTACTCACAGCCTGGAGGCAGAGCTCCACAGACTGGGAATACAGGTCGATGGCTTCTGAAGTGTTGCCAGCCTCATCTTCATCCAGGGCCTGGTGGAGCAGGAACTCTGCTCTCTGCACTTCCTGCTGCTGCTCATCCTTCTGTATCTGGCCACTGGCCTGGTGGATCTCTGCCCACACACATCATTCTGTACCTGGCCACTAGATCTCTGCCCACACACATCCTTCTGTACCTGGCCACTAGATCTCTGCCCACACACATCCTTCTGTACCTGTCCACTGGATCTCTTCCCACACACATCCTTCTGTACCTGTCCACTAGATCTCTGCCCACACACATCTTTCTGTGCCTGGCCACAAGATCTCTGCCCACACATATCCTTCTGTACCTGGCCACTAGATCTCTGCCCACACACATCTTTCTGTGCCTGGCCACAAGATCTCTGCCCACACATATCCTTCTGTACCTGGCCACTAGATATCTGCCCACACACATCCTTCTGTACCTGGCCACTGGATCTCTGCCCACACATATCCTTCTGTACCTGGCCACTAGATCTCTGCCCACACATATCCTTCTGTACCTGGCCACTAGATCTCTGCCCACACATATCCTTCTGTACCTGGCCTGGTGGATCTCTGCCCACACACATCCTTCTGTATCTGGCCACTAGATCTCTGCCCACACACATCCTTCTGTACCTGGCCTGGTGGATTTCTGCCCACACATATCCTTCTGTACCTGGCCACTAGATCTCTGCCCACACACATCCTTCTGTACCTGGCTACTAGATCTCTGCCCACACACATCCTTCTGTACCTGGCCTGGTGGATCTCTGCCCACACACATCCTTCTGTACCTGGCCACTAGATCTCTGCCCACACATCCTTCTGTACCTGGCCACTAGATCTCTGCCCACACACATCTTTCTGTACCTGGCCACTAGATCTCTGCCCACACACATCTTTCTGTACCTGGCCACTGTTTGCCTACACATATCCTTCTGAACCTGGCCACTGGATCTCTGCCCACACACATCCTTCTGTACCTGGCCACTGTTTGCCCACACACATCTTTCTGTACCTGGCCACTAGATCTCTGCCCACACACATCTTTCTGTACCTGGCCACTGTTTGCCCACACATATCCTTCTGAACCTGGCCACTAGATCTCTGCCCACACACATCCTTCTGTACCTGGCCACTGTTTGCCCACACACATCCTTCTGTACCTGGCCACTAGATCTCTGCCCACATATCCTTCTGTACCTGGCCACTAGATCTCTACCCACACACATCTTTCTGTACCTGGCCACTGTTTGCCCACACATATCCTTCTGAACCTGGCCACTAGATCTCTGCCCACACACATCCTTCTGTACCTGGCCACTGTTTGCCCACACACATCCTTCTGAACCTGGCCACTGGATCTCTGCCCACACATATCCTTCTGAACCTGGCCACTGGATCTCTGCCCACACATATCCTTCTGAACCTGGCCACTGGATCTCTGCCCACACATATCCTTCTGAACCTGGCCACTGGATTTCTGCCCACACATATCCTTCTGAACCTGGCCACTGGATCTCTGCCCACACATATCCTTCTGTACCTGGCCACTGGATCTCTGCCCACACATATCCTTCTGAACCTGGCCACTGGATCTCTGCCCACACATATCCTTCTGTACCTGGCCACTGGATTTCTGCCCACACATATCCTTCTGTACCTGGCCACTGGATCTCTGCCCACACATATCCTTCTGAACCTGGCCACTGGATCTCTGCCCACACATATCCTTCTGAACCTGGCCACTGGATTTCTGCCCACACATATCCTTCTGAACCTGGCCACTGGATCTCTGCCCACACATATCCTTCTGTACCTGGCCACTGGATCTCTGCCCACACATATCCTTCTGAACCTGGCCACTGGATCTCTGCCCACACATATCCTTCTGTACCTGGCCACTGGATTTCTGCCCACACATATCCTTCTGAACCTGGCCACTAGATCTCTGCCCACACATATCCTTCTGAACCTGGCCACTGGATCTCTGCCCACACATATCCTTCTGAACCTGGCCACTGGATCTCTGCCCACACATATCCTTCTGAACCTGGCCACTGGATCTCTGCCCACACATATCCTTCTGAACCTGGCCACTGGATTTCTGCCCACACATATCCTTCTGAACCTGGCCACTGGATCTCTGCCCACACATCCTTCCGTACCTGGCTTATATCACAAATCCTCAAAGAAATATCAAGAAGTTCTCATGATGAATATTTATTTAGCATAATTAGAATAAAAGCTTTTATGAAGAACTATCTTATAAATCTGGGAAGAAAAGGGTCAATAGAAATGCCCATAAAATTACCAAAATATAAGTTGGAGAGTGGAGTGTTACATATCCCAAGTATAAGGCCATGGTATCAGGCCATAATAATCATGGTGGTTAGTTAATGACTGCTTTTGCTGTAAATGCACCACATGCCTACCTGTGTAGAAAACGCATTTTGACTTTTTCACTTACAAGTTTGCCAGAGCAATGTTTGGTGACTTGCCCTCACTGGAGGAGTTAGACGTGTGCAAGTATGGAGAACCATTGAAGCAATTTTTTATTTAGAGGAAAAGGGCCCAATGCAGCATTTAATCCCAGGTTGTGGAAGTCAAAAATTAACAGTTTATTTCACTCCTTCCCAAGTAGGAGAGTGTTTCAAAGAGCGGCCAACTTACTTCTGAGTTCCTCAGCCCGAGAGACGTAGGACAGGGCACGTTCCTTCAGCTGGGGGCTAGGGGGGTACTGGAGCTGGAGCAGCTGCTGCATGCAATGGGCGGCTTCCTGGAACACCATAAACCCATTGTGTACTGGTACATAGGTTAAACCTTATCTCTCTATGCAACTATGAGATGGATGTTACACTGGATCTTTGTACCATCTCCTTCATGTGATGTTATATTCCTACACTGACTCTCCTCATCTTAAATACTGCACTTTCACTATGGAGTTCTACTTAGTCCCTATTTCTGCTCCGCGCTTATGGAATTGAAGACTTGAGGCGATGGCATCGACCTTTCATATTAAATCTTACTTTTCCTTATTACTAATAATTGTATATAGTTGCGGAACTACTGGTTTCCTGTGCTGCTCTTTTCCTGTTATTGCACCTTGTACGGAGAATCTGTATAGGACTAACGTCTTAATAAAGGCTTTGTGTGTGTGTCACAATGGAGTTCTGCTAACCAAAAAATTGTTCCCCTGATCATTAGCTCTTATTTTTAACTCAAAGTGGGAAGAGTAACAAGAGAGAAGAATGCAGCGGCATATCTGAATGGCCCTGTGAGTTTGTCCAAGAGTTTTTGTTGTCCAATTATCCCATGCTTACACAATAGTAGTAGATGGCAGCTTCATGATGCTGGTTACTGTCAAACTCCACGGCCTGCTGGGCAAACTCCCTGGCCTTGTCCTGTAGCATTTGTGGGTCCCCGGACATCTGGAACCCATAAGTTTATCTTTGCATACAGTCATTCACATACACTTCTAATATGCAAATGTAAGAACAGGCTTTTTTTATATATATGTGGTGACCCCACTTTGCTTCAGCGAGCGCGAACTGGGACAAAGCTCCACTAAACATACGGGCAGCGTGACGGCCTCGGCAACTGCGAGCGGCAACCTCACCATGCATGCGCGAGCCTCCGGGACACTCTGGTTACTCGCGTCGTAAACAAGAAGGCTTGATCCCAACAACGGCCGTTACTTCTTTTCTCTTTATATGTTTCTGGCTTTAAATAAATTAATTTTAATTATAAAAAATAATTATAATTTTATCAGCGTGCGGCTTTTCCACAAGCCACACCAACACGCACACAACCATCCAACATATATAAATAAAGTTAAGCATGCAGAGACTCTACCTCTAAATGAGAAAATATATATTTTTGTAAATGTGACAGCCTGGAACCCAGGTCAACTGCTTGGGGTCAACTGCACTAAAGCAACAGTGGTATAGATTTTTGTACATGAAAAAGAAAATTCATAACCGTCCATAAAATGTTATTCATCAATTCTTTAAATTATATATTTTTTAAACTTAAGGTAATAAGACCAAATCCAAATAAATAAATAGTGTGTGATGTTTCGGAAACAGCGTTGTTACCATCTTCAGAGCTGTTACTGAAAAGACACACACTATTCATTTATTTGGATTTGGTCTTATTACCTTGTGTTTATATTTTATAATCCAAATTGTGCCTTATTATATATTTTTAAATAAAAATAATTGAGTTTTTTTTTTCTAAAGCAACTAGATGCAGAATCTGTCCAGGTAGTCCCTGAGTGAATATTTGTGCCCGACCAAAATTGTTTTAAACACTCTAATAACAGAGAGAATCGTGGTAGCAGTTATATGTAAATTTTGTTAAAGAAATATCCAGTGGTTTAGGAGCTTTTAATGCAAAACAGACCAATGCTATAATCTAAACTGATTGTCTTAAATATTGTAAGGAATGAGAGGAAGTGGAACAAAGAGAGATATTCTCTTAAAACAATATTTTCTTTTAAAAATTATACTTTTAAATTAATATTTTTAAATGTTTACCCATGATAAGGTACAATTTGGATTATAGATTAGAAACACAAGGTAGTAAAAGACCAAATCTTAAAAAAAAAAGCCTTTATTTATGGTCACTGACCCTATACAGGATTCACCAGAGGTATGCATAAGAACAAAGCAGTGAGACAAAGGAAACAACGATATAGCAAGAAGAAAAAAAAAAAGAAAAGAGAAGAACAAAAAAACAAGAAAGAGAAAGAGGGAAGCAAGAAAAACAACACAAAAAGAGTAGCAGTAAGAAAGTGAGGAGTGAGTGTCACACTTGGCCTTCTTCTGAGATATGGACTTGTGGAAACCATAAAACGCAGTAGCAATATACTTATTCTGGGTCATATTGTCAATTATTGATGGGAGTGAAGCACAGAGTTGCCCAGTTTTGAGCATAAGGGTTCTTCTTTCTTCTTTCAGAGCAGAGCAATCAAAAATATAGTGAGCGATTTCATTTTTTAGTTTTGAATTACAGAAGGTATAAATCGGGTCCTCACCGCAGAGCATCTTGGTGTGGTTTTCTCTAAAAAAACTTGAAAGTATTCTAACTTGTGCGAGTAGTCTTACAACCGGGAAAGGAAAATCCCCTAAAAGGTATCGCTCCGTTATGAAAGATATGTGAATGTCTTTGTAGTGAGAGTATAGCTTAGATTTATCCATTCTTGTAAGGAAAAGACCAAATCTAAATAATTAAATAGCTTGTGATGTTTCGGTAAAAATGTTGTTACCATCATCATTCAGTACTTTTGTATGATGATGGTAACAGTGCTGTTACTGAAATGTTACACACTAGTTATATATTTGGATTTGGTCTTATTACCTTGTGTTTATAATCTATAATCCAAATTGTGCCTTATCATTGGATTTGGTCTTATTACCTTGTGTTTATAATCTATAATCCAAATTGTGTGTCTTATCAAAATAGATTTTAATATTGTATCAGATTATTTATTATTCTATGAAAAGATTTTTTTAATTTCAATATTTGTATTTTGATACACTCTAAAATTTCCTCAATGCCTCTCTTAATATTTTATTAGTTTTATTTTGCTTTGACATTAAATAAATTTGAGTCAAAAGGCCATCCATCAATCAAGTTTATATAAAAGGGCGTACCTGGATCTGTAAAGAAAAAAAAAAAAAAATCTCAAAATGATGCGCAAATAAAGTGATCTATATGTATAAAGTGCAATAAATTGATAAAGAGGGAGCAATCTCTCGAAATATTTTGAGAAAAAAATTTTTTTTTCTTTACAGATTCAGGTACGCCCTTTTTATATAAAATTAAATAAATTGCCATGTAATTATGAGGTTTGTCTTTCCTAATTTTCTACGTTACAATATATATAATAAGTTTGTGGTTTCCAAATATCATTAAGATATAATCTAGACAGAGTCATAATCAACAATCAATCAATTCTGTCACCGTTTGCTTTTGTGAATGGAATAAATACCCAAATATGGCCATTTCTTATAACCATCAGTGGTTCAGTGGTAGAATGCTTTCCTGCCACGCGGGCGGCCCGGGTTCGATTCCTGGCCGATGCATTTTTTTTTTTTTACAATTTTTAAAACTCATTTATATTCTATATACAAGTATCAGAGTCATCAATTCTGTCATCATTTGCTTTTGTGAATGTATGTAAATAATGGATTTCATATTTTTTATTAATTTTTGTTCTGGCCTTTATTTGTTTAATCTCTTTTTAAAAATCGTTTAAAATGCAGTCGCAATCATTAGCGAACACATATGTTTGCCTAATATTTCCATATGCTCTTTTATTTTTTTACAGAAAAATATTTATATGCCAGTATTTTGGATTAATTTTTTTTATAAACCTTTTTTTTTTTATTCTTACTGAGAAGATGGGCATTGCAGTCAGGATTCTTTACAGTCAGTCACTCAACTCAGGCAATTTCAAAGGTTAATGGGGGTTTGGTGGAAAAGCTGCCGTCTATTTAAACTATATTAATTTTGAAACAACTAAATGGATTGCAAAAAATAATTAAATCAAATACCTAAACACTAATATAATATAATTTTTGCCATTACACACTTTTTTTCCTGTAGTTTATGTGTTTCTTCTGTATTGCTATTCTATGGCACTTCTACTATTTATTATTGATGTACTTTCAGTATGAAGGATACTTCACTCGGGGGATTTCTCGGGCGAAGCCAGGACATTCTTCTAGTTAAGATATAATCTAGATAGATAGACTATCATTCATTATTAAAGGTAGGCAGCTTATGATCAATTAAAGATTTAGAGAGATTTGAAAACATTTTATTGACCATGCAATGGCAGGAGAAAAATAAGTTTCAGATTTAATGGGGTCAGGGCTAATTCTAAAAGGAGCTGTCTTTGCCATACCAAAACCAAAAGTAAAGATTAGCTATCTATTGGTTTCATTTAGTGGCAGTCCATCTTTATTTTTTATTTTTTGCTTATCCCTAGTACACGTGGTACAGGCCATGATAATCATGGTGAGTAGAAGAAGGCAACTGTTTTTTACTGTAAGTGCACCACATGTCTACACATGTGAAAAGCAGTTCGACTTTTGCACTTACAAATGTGTCAGAGCCCCGTTTGATTACTTGCACTTGCTGGGAGGGTTGGACTTTTACAAGAATCGGGGGCCATTGGAGCATTTTTTTAAATCAGAAAAATAAGTGCCCAATGTGGGAATTGAACCCAAGTCGTAGAAACCAACGGTTTAGACCACCCTTCCATCGACCCCCTAGTCCATCTTTATATTCAAATGGAATCTTGTCATCTCTCTGCTATCTGTACAAATTACTGTACATCTCATTATATGGGTGCACACTGCTATAGAACATAGGGTTAGTCTATATTTTATTACTAGGTGACATGTAGCAAAGCAATTAATTTTAAAAATATTAAGGAATGTACTTTAATTTTTTCTGAGGGAGAGAGAGTAAAAAATATCATTTCAGCATTATTTATTGCCCACATTTATATGCTGTCACATGACTTTAACCAGCCAATCAGTACCAAGGTAGTAAAGTGAGTTTGATATTTTAGTTCAAAGATTACATCAAAGTTGAAATGTTAGAGGGTTCTCCAAATCTCAAGAGGTTTTCCTGGCCCTGGAGTTGCGGGGGGTCCAAGAAGACCCTCTTCTGGTCTGGAGGAGGACCCTATCGAGATGGTGGAGCCTTCCTCACTCATAATTCATTGTAAATATTCCCATTATTCTTCATTAATTTTGTAAAACATAATTGACAAGATGTCAATAAAGGGTGTTTCAATCTCAAGGGGTTATAGATGTTATAAGATGTTAAAGAGAGAGCTAATGTTCAGGACCAATTTGTGTATTTTTTTTCCATTGCTGCCATCACACCTTGTCATCACTAGAAGGTAGGATTGGGTCAATGAAAACTGGAGATCCATTTTTCATCTAAAATCAGGACTAGCTCCCTAGTTTACTATCCCTAACTTGAATCTAAACTAACCTAACTGTTAAAATTTATTATTTTGGCAATATGTTTATGATAAATATTATCAAATATTATATCTCTGCGCAGATCTTACTGCAATGATTATTTTATTTCCAAAGCGCTATATCCCGCAAGGGATACTTGCGCCAAACAAAGAGAAAAGTTTATTTACATAAGTTATTTACATTATTCAACGCATTAAAACATTAGAGATCCAGATTTTGTAGAAAGTTTAGAATGTATTTACAAAATGAATTGAACTTTAAATATGATTTTTTATCGGAAATCAAATCGTTAAGTTCACAAACAACTAGTTCATTCTTCATTCTAAAATCTTGAAATGCTGGGCAATCGATCAGTAGATGTCTTGAGGTTTGTTCCTCAATACCACAAAGGCAACTTGAATCCTCCACTGCCTTTATTCTATTTTAAAAACTTTTGAAATTTCCGTGGTTTTTAACAAATTGAGTATTAAAAAAATTTGGACGAAAGTATTTAGGGATTTCTTGGGGAAAAAAGCTTAAGAAAGCATTATTTGCTTCGTTTTTCAGAATGATAGAAATTATTATATGAGAGGGCTTGGTTCATTAGTGGTGAATCCTTTCAGCTGTTTTGTCAAATTAATCTCCAGGCTGCTTTAGTATTGGACTGCTTTTCTTATACACCCTGCATTTTTAATAAAGAAGACTGCTTATAGGGAACCTATAGAGATGCTAATGGTATAATGACTTGTAAATTCTTTACGTTAAATTAGGGTTTGTAAACCAGGGAGCAAGTCACAGGAGATTCCCAATGTTGTTGTTGCTTATTCCTCAAGTCTTTTAAACAATCTCATTGTCTCAGCTTTTCTATTATAGTCCTGGGGTTTTCTCAGAGGTCTTTTTTGGTGGATTTGATATAATTCTATAGATGTTCAGGACTGGCTGATTGGGAATCGCATTTGGGGCATTTCTGGAATGTTTTAATTTTTCCATTAAATTTAAGCATTCTAAGATGTCCTGTTTGTAATCTTGAAATCGCCATTTGTTCTTCCCTAGTAAGGGTGTGGAAAGAAAATATGTTAGGAATGGGGGTGTACCAGGGGTGGTTTAGAGTGGATTTCCAGAGAGAGATTATTTTTTGTTTGTGAATGGAAGAAATTTTTGAATAGGTGAGTTGGGAGTTTTCAGGCTGGCCCTTACAGCCTTCTTTAGCCAACTGGTCAGCCATCTCGTTGCCGTCTATGTTAACGTGAGAGGGGATCCATTGGAACGTGATCTGGTTTTCCTGTGAGATTTTTTTGAGGATTTTAATTATTTTTGTTGTCGTTTTGTCTTTGGCAGAGTCTATATCTTTTATGTGTTGTATAACACTGATGCTGTCAGAGAGAATCCTGATGTTTTTGTTGGAGTTTTTACATTCTGTCAGGCCTTTTTCAATGGCTAGTAATTCTGCTCAAAAATTAGAGCAGTTATTGGGGTTCCTGAGTTTCAATTTTTTCTTTTCTGATTCATTGACGATGAAGACTCCGCTTGCGCAGGATCCATCATTAAATCTGCTTCCATTTGTATAAATTTTGATAGTGTTAGGAGGGATTGTGCTGATAATTTGGAGGCTAAGTTGTAAGAGAATAAGTGGGTTTTCTTGATTATTGGTTGACCTAGAGAAGTTTGAAAGGTGATGTTGGGTTGGATTTTGTTTCTGAGATAGGATCTTTCTATACTATGATAAACCATATTATTTTTAAAAGAGTAGAATAGGGGGGATTCATGTTTTAATTTTTGGTTACCTTTCCAATGGTTTATATAATTTCCTGTTCTGTGATCAGATCCTACAGATTTTATTTAAGTATTTTTCTATTAGTATATTTCTTCTAAGGTTCAGCGGCAGAAGATCTGATTCACGTTGTATTATGTCGTTATTACAGGAGTGTTTGTTGCCTGTTATAATTTTTGCTGCTGCCGTCTGAATGCTATCAAGGTTTGTGGTAAATGAATTGGTGAATACCTGTAGGCCATATTCTAGGATTGGTTGAATAAGAGTTTGGTATGTAATTTTTAAGGTTTCGAGATCTGCTCCCCAAGTTCTGCTGCCGATATATTTTAGGATGTTAAGTCTTGAACAGGCTTTTTGTATAATAATATCTATATGTTTGTTACATCTAATTTCTGGATCTAGTTTTATGCCTAAGTATTTGGGATTTTTATTTACTGGGAGAAGATTATGATTGAAGTATATGTTTGGTTTGTAGTTTTGAAGTCTTATATTTGTTGTAAAGAGAGACTGGTTTCTGTTTTAAGGGTATTTACAACAAGTTTATGTTTTTTAATGAATTTTGATAGGTTGTTCATAGATCTGTTTAGATGATCTTCAATTTTTTGGATTTCATGATGACTGCTCCAAACTATTATGTCGTCTGCAAACATCCCAATTTTTGATCGATGACGTTTTCTATTCCTGCTATGTAGAGTGTAAACAATAGGGGACTGAGAACTGACCCCTGGGGGACTCCCTGTCGAAGTTTATACTGCTTTGAGAAAGTGTTGTTAATTTTGACCTTATATGAGCGATTTTGGATCAGATTCTTTATCCAGCAGAGCATGTTACACATGGTACCCTTGCATGTTAAATTTTTAAAATAGTTTTATTATGAGTTTATTGTGCTAGACAAGATCCTGTGAAAGGTCCAGGAAGGCAGCGATGGTACTATTAGTTGGGGTTTTATTTTGATTGTCTAAAATGTTCTGAGTGAAGTAGAGAATTTGATAGATTGTTGAGTGTTCTGGGCGGAAACCGCTTTGCTCTTGAGGTATTAAGTCTTCTTGTTGTAGGTAGTACAAGAGTCTTTTGTGTAATATTTTTTCTAGTAATTTGCTTACAGTGGAAGTAAGAGCGATTGGCCTGTAACTTGAAGAGGATTGTCTGTCTTTGTTGGGTTTTAGAAGAGGGAAAACTGTGGTTGACTTCCGTTCCTCTGGAAGTTTTCCTTTTTTCCAGGATAAGTTAAAGATTTCAAGGAGCCTGTCTTTACCTTTTGGGTTGATCAAAAAGTGACCATGAATTAGATCAGGACCTGGAGAGCTATTTAATTTATCAATTTTATTGTTTCATCTATTTCTTTTTGAGTGATAGGGCTATGGAAGAGGGTGTTTTGATTCCCAATGTTGTGTGAAGATATGAAAATTCATGTCTGATTGATTTATTTGGGAAAATTGTTTAATTTTTAATACAACCTAACCTGAAATAACCTTCTTCTTTCTTACCTCCACTCAATCATATTAGGGTATCAAGTTGTGACTCTTGATGGTGTCTGTTTGACAACCATCATGACTGGGTGAAGTAGAATGTGTCTGCCTTTGTCATTAAGACTGAGAGCACTACTCAGTGGCAGGCCGACTTAGCTCCAAAAGAAATGGCCACCTCTGACATGAGGAACAAATGCCATGTGCAGCCGCTCCTAACATGGAGTACAAACGCTGCTCATCCTGTATCCCTGGATTAGGAGCCCTTACAGGGTACTATCAGCCGGGCCAGCTGAGCCCAGGTTTTTTAGTGAGTTTGTTACTGCTCCCCCTCCTCCTTTTTCATCCGGGCTTGGGACCAGCAAAGGGAGAGTTTGAAATAACCTGATTAAATCTATCTGAAACTAACTTAGTGTATTGATATACTCGGCAGCACATGTATCTTGGCAAAACATTGGGAATCACCCAAATCATGTTGACCTTCCTTTTTTTTTTTTTGCTTATCGCTAACACGTGGTACAGGCCATGATAATCATGGTGGGTAGTTAGCAACTGCTTTTTTTTTTTACTGTAAGCGCACCACATGTCTACACATGTGAAAAGCAGTTCGACTTTGCACTTACAAATGTGCCAGAGCCCCGTTTGGTTACTTGCACTCGCTGGTGGGGTTGGACTTTTGCAAGAATCGGGAGGCCATTGGATCTTTTTTTTAACAGAAAAAAGTGTCCAATGCGGGAATCGAACCCGGGTCGTAGTGGGCGAAAACCAAACGGTTTAACCAGCCTTCCACTGACCCCCCCATGTTGACCTTCCTTAAACTGATAAATTTTTAAAATGTGATTTAAGCTTTTTTAAAAATCTAAGGAGCGTTCCCAATAAGCAACAACTTTGGTAGGCGGTGCTGTACGTTGCTGGCGCCGTACCTTCGAGGCGTTTTACAAGAATTTGATTAAAAGCGATATATTTTGTGTGCCCCCCTACCTATATATACATATTTAAATAATAAATATTAAAATAACTATATAATTGCAATATTGCATACTCTCTTTTATTGTTTAATAATATTTTTCTATTTATATAAACAGGCAAACCGAATATATATCAAGCAGAAAAGAGGTAATTTATTCTATAGAATGTAATAATTGTAATGCCAAATATGTAGGAGAAACGGGAAGAAAATTGCATAATAGAATCATTGAACACAGAAGAAACATAAACAGAAATGACCCATTATCATTAATAGTACAACACTCCAATTCAACAGGACACACATTTAACTTAAATGAACCTAAAGTACATTATAACAATATTAATAATAAATTTCAAAGATTAATAATTGAAGCAATAGTGTCCAAACAATACAGCAGTATAAATCGCAGAATTGATTTACCAGAAGCATATAATTCAATTGACTTAAATAAAATAAGATAAAAATAATTCAATCACAGTATAAGATATCACATGTCTGATGGGATTACCTTGCAATTTGAAATGCACGTGTATCGTGGATATGCACGTTAAATTTATATATAAATCTTATTTCAAACTAGTTGGATTGCAGTTTTATTAATTCCTGTAGAAGGGCGTATGTGCCCGAAAGCTCGTATATATTTGTTTTAATAAAGAAACGCAGCCCTTGATGCTTTGTTTTATTTACTTATAAAAATGTGTTTTTACATCTAAATAATATTTGGGCAAAAGTAAATGGTCTTCATATAAAATTTTTACACAACCTTTTCATTAAAAAATTAATTTAAAATACATTTAATCTAAATAATAACATTTTTTAAAAATCGACTTTCTGGTTCACACTTTTGTATCTAATAAATTATATATATTTTTAATTTCTCTCTTTTTTCCGAATGAACAGCAAATTTCGATATTTGATTTAACACTTCATCCTCCCTCTATGCGACACTATCGTCATGCGCATATTGATATTTTTTAAAACTGAAACCAAAATCTGTTCTAAAAGTCTCTAAAAAATTCTGTTCAATAAATCTCCTAATAAATGAAGGGCCAATACGGTGATATATATTTCCGCATGAAGCTAACACCAACAATAAAATTGTCACCAAAATAATATATCCCTAATAAATAAACAATATTTATGAATTTTTAGGAAAATTACAAACTCACCGTTTACGCACTTATTTTAATCCTAATATCTCCTCGAAAGTGTATTTGTGGGTGTAAAATTAAATTACTTAATATGAAACCATATAGCACACATCTGTGTTTGTTTTGAAATAAAACGAAATAAGATAAAAACTCAATATAAATAAAGCGCTGACAATTTTCTGAGAATTTTTTAAATTTGACATTAAATTTATTAAAAAGAAATATATATTTATTTCCATATAAAAATTTATTTCTACATTAGAATTTTGTTTCTAAAATATAAATTTTTAAAAATAACATTTACTATAATCCCATTTTTTTAAAACTTGCTTCTATGAAGGAAAGAATATGGGGATTAGATAGTGTTTTTCTAGGTATTTTAATTTTAAAATTTTCATTTAAGAGCTCAATTATAATATAATGAGAATATAAAATATGAACATATTTATTAAAATGCAAAGAAATATTAAAATTATAAACTCGTTTATCACAAATTTCCAAAAAATGTTCCCACCTAAAATATAACAGTGTGCCACAAAGTATAGAGCAATATATACCTAATTACACTGAGCTACAGTAAAATGTACTGTAATATGTCATACTATAGAAATTAAAATATTCAAAACAAGCAAACCTGACAGCAACAAAAACAATAAGTGATATTTATTACAACATGTTTGTTCATTGCTCAAAAATGCAGCATGACTAGAATGTTTTAGAACCACAGTATACAGATATACAGGTAGCAACAGGTAGTCACAGGTTTGATGAGCGTGTTGGACAGTTGTTTGAGAGCCGGCTGCTTATTCTTTCACCAGCTAAACTAGTCTGGTACTCGCATTGATGAGCTACCACCGCTGCGATCATGAGAGATTGTATGCCATATAAATACTGCTATACTGTTGTGCTTGCCATATAAGAAAACCTAACTCTTCATCTACAATGAATATCGTGTGGCCTGATACCACATGTGTAAACATGTGTTGTACTTGCCATACAAGTAAGCATATATTCACCAAGAATACCTTGACTTGTACCTGTTTAACTAACAATAAAGTATATATAATCTTGAATATGTGTGTGCTCTCATATTATTAATAAAATAAATACATTGAGATATTGTTAATAAGAGCACCCAGGTACCACTCAAATATGATCTGGGTCCATGCTTGCTATTCAAGCTCACATGCGCGGCCTGCTTATATCTTATGCAGGATCATCCTACTCCTGTGTACTAAATATTGCTCTCTATGCAACGAGAAAGTAATAATATCATAAAATTGCGACATAAAAATTATAATCTTTAAACAAAGGCAAATTAATAAGTTTAATCTCTGAAAATAATAATTTCGTCTCTTTCTGTATTTAGAGCTTGATTAATTATACAAAAAAAAAAATACTACATCAAATTTTGGGTGTGATGGATAACCCAAATTTTTCCTAACCCAATTTTTTTTCTATTTTATCTCTCTCTAGTTTAATTGATACTATAAATTGAAAAAAAATGAATTTATATTTATTATTTTCTAATCAATCGCGCAAGACTTGGTTTCCTGGGCAGCTCCAACAATAGGTCAGTCGTTCAGGATCCTAGCCGAGCGTAACTGGCTGAGACAGGTATCTCTGGAATGTGGTTTGGAAACTCTACTGAACAAAAAAGTTTATAACAAGCATCCTGATAGGCTTAGCAAAAATACGATGTTTCGATTTAAAGATTCCAAGTGGTTTTGTACTCACTTATTTTGTAGTTACGAGGACATACCATTTGATATAAACTAATATATATATTTATTTAAGGAACAACTTGTTCCATTACAAATGTTGTAAAAACAAGCAAGCGAAAAATCAAAACAGAAAAGTCTGAAGCGTAGTAGTAGTGTGACGTCAGCCCCGATGATGATAAAGTCAAAGTCTGCGTAACAATTCCTTCCTTGCTTTGTCTTTATTCCCACGATGCTGAGGTTCTCCAGGTGTTTCTTCATCTGGTCTCGGGATAGGTCCTCTGTAAAGATATCCGCCTCCAGGTGCTGAGATGGCTTGTACAGAAGGCAGATGTCTCTGGATTCATAACAGTCTCTCAAGAAGTGGTACTTTCTGTTGATATGTCTACAGCGACTGCTTTGTTTAGGGCTGGAGATCCAGTTGATCAATGACTGACTGTCTGTATAGATCGCAGTTGGTTTTTCCATGAAATTCCATTCTTCCAGCTCTTCGAGTTCTTTGTGGTCTGTCTGATCCACTTGACTCTGTCTGTCTGTTGATAATAGTATCTGGTGCTGGCTCTTCAATATCAACATCTGATAGAACATGATTGTCCAGTTGTTCATCCTCCTGAATGAAGAAATATGTGTCAGTGTCTGTATTATTATCACTTTGTTTTTCTTCCGAGATGACATTATTGTTCTCTCTGAAGTGAATGCCTGCGGTTTCAAGAATGACTCTCGCTGTGATATCAAATACTCGATAAGCTCTTCTGCATCTTGAATAGCCCACAAATATTCCTCTCTTAGATTTAGCTTCTAGTTTGTGTCTTTGATGATTCTCGAGTTTATAGAAGACTTCACAACCAAATCTCATGATGTGAGAGACGGATGGCTTTTTACCTTTCCATTTTTCCTTAGGGGTAGTGTCTGGGTCATTGGTTGTGGGAGTTAGATTGTACAGATATGCAGCTGTATTCACAGCTTCTGCCCAGAAGTGTAGGGGTAATTGGGAGTCTGCCAGAAGTGTTCGGCCTTTCTCTAATAGTGTTCTGTTAGCTCTTTCAACTCTCCCATTGCTTCTTGGGGTGTACGGTGTAGTTAGTTCATGTTTAATTCCTTTGGATTCTATGAAGGTTTCAAGGTTTTTATTGATAAATTCTGTTCCGTTATCTGTTCTAAGTCGTTTTAGTTTTGAGTTTAGCTCGTTTTCTCTCTTTACAATAAACTTCTTCAAAACTTCTGCTGCTGAGAGTTTATCTTTGAGAAATTCTACAAATATTCTCCTAGAAAATCCATCTACGATGGTCAAGAAATATTTACTTCCGCCCAAGGAGTTTATTCTCATTGGACCACAGAGATCGACATAAATGGCTTCAAAGGGGTAGCTTTCCTGATTGCTATCTGTGTGAACATAGGTTACTTTGGTCATTTTTCCCAAGGAGTAAGCATCACATTGATCAAAGGTACCATTTATAGAGTCCAAGCCTTTTAGAAGATTGTTCTTCAAAATCAGGTCTAATTTTTATCACTAGGATGTCCTAACCTTCTGTGCGATTCAGTCCTAGAATTGTCCTTTGAAATCAAGCAATGTTCATTTGGAACATGAGTTGCTTCAGATAAACGTGATAGGTTCAATGTGTACATGTTACCATCAAAGTTGCCTGTTCCTATTAGCTTGTCATCAGAAGAGTATATGTATGCTCCTTCAGAATTCAAAAGAACAGAGTTCCCTCTTCTTACCACGCTTGTAATGGACATTAAATTTCCTTTCAGGTGTGGTACATGGAGGACGTTAAGCAGGGTTACAGTGTTGTTAAGTTTGTCCTTACCTTGTACAGTAGCTTGGATTGATCCTGATGAGGCAGATTCGATGTGTCTCCCTTCTTCCGCCACTTGTATGCTTCTTCTCTCCTCCGTCTTGTGCTCGATCCATTCACCATGGGAAGTCATGTGGCTTGTGCACGCAGAATCAATTATCCACACGTCCTGAGTCGTCGGGCGTTCCTCCCTTCTGCTTACATGCAGTGCGTATTATGAAGTGGAGTCTCTTCGTTGGGATGGTTCCTCCGTTCGTTCTTGGATTGCTGATCTGGCCGTGTCTTTGCTTTGTTTTGATCCTTTATTCATCCTTGTACTGGCCATGTTATTTTTGTTTGTTGTATTTTGATTATTTTGATTTCCTTTGTTGTTAGGGTTGAACCAACAGTCTTTCTTGAAATGTCCTTTTCTTTTGCAAATGTAGCATGACTTTTCTTTGAATTGGTTGCCTGATGATCTGAAAGCATTTTCATGATTTTTGCTTCTGTCCTGTCTTTTCTTCTCGAAATCCAGTAGAGTTTGTCTCAAGTCTGGTAAGGAGATTTCTCTGTTTATTGACAGTGCTGCTGTGATCGTGTCAAAGTTAGGTGTGAGTCCTTTAACAATGTATCGTACAAGTTCTCTTTCTGTTACTGTCTTTCCTAGCTGGGTGATCTCTTGTGCCAGTTTCTGTGCTCGTACAATATACATGTTAACATTTTCATTTGGGTTCAATTTTAGTTTGGCTAGATCCAACATTAGGTCTATCCTTTTATTTTCTAGAGATCCTTCAAACCTTTTCTTTATGTCGTACCAAATTCTTTTGGCCCTTTTATCGCCTCGAAAGATGATTGTTAAGTCATCCGAAAGTGACAATATTATTAGGCTGTATGCTTCCCGATTCTTTTTCTTCCAAATATCATATTCTAGTTTATTTTTTTATAATCTGGCTCGTCATTAACAATTACGTCCTCGAAGAGATCTTTTGAATCTAGAATTGCTTCCATTTTCATGGACCACGTTGTATAGTTGTTTTCTGTTAACTGTTCGATTTTTGCTAAGTTATATGTATCCATTTTCATTCAATTTTTCTTTATAAATTGGCGGTTAGTCTAATTCGCCCGCCCAAACCACGCTCTGCTACCAAATTGATAGGCTTAGCAAAAATACGGTGTTTCGATTTAAAGATTCCAAGTTGTTTTGTACTCACTTATTTTGTAGTTACGAGGACATCCCATTTGATATAAACTAATATATATATTTATTTAAGGAACAACTTGTTCCATTACAAATGTAAAAACAAGCGAGCGAAAAATCAAAGCAGAAAAGTCTGAAGCGTAGTAGTAGTGTGACGTCAGCCCCGATGATGATAAAGTCAAAGTCTGCGTAACAAAATCCTTTATAACATCCTTATCACATAAAAGACAAAATCGCGATCCCTTCAAAATTATATTGAAAAAAAAAGTTGCGGATTAAAATTAATCAGCTGCCCCATACAAAGGACAAAATATTGTCATTTTTATTTCCGTCATAATAAAATAAAATTATTTTAAAGTTTATATGTGTAATTTTTAAATTTTAATATTTTGTAAATTGATTCATTTTTTAATTCAACTTATTACTAATTTAAGCAGTGATAGGGTGATAACCCAGAGTACATTATTAGCTAGATCTATTCGCTACACTGAAAATATTCTCTTCCCCCCCCCCCTTTTTTTTAAATGATCGTTTTAATATTTTTTGAATCATCAAAATTGTTAGAACATTTATGAAAAAAACTCGTTTTAGTTACAGCATTAAAGCTGTTATGCCTTTATATTTAAATTAATGACATTTGAGTTTTTTTTTTTTTTACACACAATAACAAAACAATTTATTCTCAAAACATCTTTTGATTAATACGTAAATGATGATTAAAAAAACAGAGTATATAAAATCAATGATAAATATTACACAACAACTCCTCCTCATTAAGTCAAACACAAATCAGATGTCAAAAATCTTTAAAGGTTCCTTATTCTTGAGGACCCCCTCAAGACAGGCTGCGGAGTTACTGCAGGAGATTCTATTGCTGGAGCATTCTGGTTCCTTCAACTTCGCTCTCAGGTAGCACTTGTGGAGCCGACGATGTAGAAGGAATGGATTCATTTTCTCCACAGCTGCTCACCTGATCCAAATGTCGTTTAATAATTCTTCCATCGCCAGTTTCCACTTTAACTGAGACAGGGCCTGTTTTTTCATAGACCACTCCAGGTAGCCATTTAGGACCATGGTAATTCCTAGCCACAATCTCCTGTCCTTCCTCCACCTCTCTATGGGGTCCCCATGTTCTCATGAATCTTTCTGCTTGTTTACTTCTCTCCTCAGAGACAATTTCTGGGTGAAATTTATTCAGAAGACATTTCAAATTTCTGTTCATCAGAATCTGTGCTGGAGATTTTAGAGTTGTATTGTTTACAGTTATTCTCACTGTCAAGAGAGATATAGCCAACCTGGTTGACCAATCACCTTTGTCATTTTCCTTAGAAGATTTTTAAAAGTTTGTATGGCTCTCTCTACCTGGCCATTAGAGGCAGCATGATATGGAGCACAGAGAATGTGTCTTATACAGTTTCTTTTTAAGAATGTCTGAAATTGATCGGAAGTAAAAGAAGTCCCGTTATCCGAAACAATCACTTCTGGCAAACCATGAGTTGAAAACATTTCTCTTAATACTTTAATGGTAGTTTCAACAGAGGTTGATGGCACGATTTTTGCTTCTGTCCATTTTGAAAAAGCATCTATATACTGCTACTAAAAATAACTTTACTTGAAAGGAACCAGCATGGTCGATGTGTAATCTTGACCAAGGTCTGGAAGGCCAAATCCAGGGGTATACACTAGTCTTTGGTGGATCATGACTAAAAGATAAACAGATTCTACAATTAGATATCATTCTCTTAATGTCCTTGTCCATATTACGCCACCAGCATAATCTTCGAGATAATGCCTTAGTTCCTACTATACCAACATGGGTGTAATGCAAAATATTTAAGATGTCTCTTCTCAAATTTTCAGGAATTATCACTCTGCTTCCCCACAGCAAGCAATATTTGTGAACTGAAATCTCACTAGACTTGCTGGAAAAATCTTTAAATTTCTCCTCATACCTCTGCTCAGGCCACCCATTCATCGCCCAAAATTTTATTCTAGACAGAATAGGATCCTTATTAGTTGACTTTGCAACTTCAGAAGAACTAATGGCAGCATGTTCCGACTCAATGAAAAATACTTCGGGTGGGTTTGGAACTTCACTTGGTGATTCATTCAATGGAAGTATACTGAGTGCATCTATATTTCCATTTGTTCTTCCTGGTTTATATTCTATAGAGTATGAATATGCAGACAGAGTTAGGCACCATCTTAACATGCGAGGTGATAAAACTTAAGGTATTGGTTTACTCGGGTTGAAAAGCCCAATTAGAGGTTTATGGTCTGTCAAAATTTTGAATTTCCTCCCCAGAAGATGCGGATAAAATTTAGTTACAGCAAATATTACTGCCAATGCTTCTCTATCAATCACAGCATATCTTCTTTAAGTTTTATTCAAGGTTCGGGAGGCGAATACAACTGGTCTTTCAACTCCATGATCTACTTGGGACAATATGGCTCCAATGCCATACTCTGAAGCATCACAGTTGACAATAATAGGCAGATTATCATCGAAATGAGCTAGAGCAGACTCTTAACTGATTAAGCTTTTAGCTTCTTTAAAGGCTCTTTGATGCTTTCTGTTCCATTTCCAAGGATTATTTCTGTCTAAAAGTCTATGAAGAGGTTCAACTGCTGTGACTTTATCTTAAAAACTCTCATATTAATTTAAAAGTCCTAAAAAAGACATCAATTCTTTTTTATTAGATGGTGGTCTGTGGCATCTTTAATAGCTCTCAACTTTTCTTCGGGTGGATGAATTCCTTTATTGCAAATTTTCATTCCAAAAAATTCAATTTCTGGAACATAAAATGTACATTTGTTTCTTTTAAGATGGAGTCCTGCTTCTTTGAAACGCAAAATAACTTTTTCATTTTTTTCCTTAAGGTCATCACAGTGCTTTATTTATGCTTTTTATTTGCCATTTTAAAACGATATAGTCATGCATTTCAAGTCAATTGATGTTTTTTTTATAGTTTTACCCCTATAAAATGTAGAATTATTATTTGTCATTTATTTGAAACTATTATTTAGAATTGCTGTTTGGCAAATTTTTATTTATTTGTTATAATTACCAAAAACTTTTGCTCCAATATATTTCTGGTGAAAGTCGAACTTGAAGCTTAAACGACTTTGATATAAACAGAAGGTTTCTCCAGGAATCCGGTTTATATCAAGAGAGAGATAGAGAGATAGAAGGCTTCAGAACTCGAAAAGATAAGGAAATATATTAGTCTAAATAAGATTCATAATTGTGATGTGTGAAACTTGTTTTATAAATTAGTCACAAATAAAATTTATTGAAAGGTACAAATAAAGTGAAAAAAATACATTAAAAAAGAAAGATATACTACCTCTAATGAAAATAGACGTAAAAACTATGCTCCATCTATTTATAATATTTCCATCTAAGGTGGGGGGATAAACCGCGACATCTGCTTTGAAAAATTCAGAACGTCTATTGAAATAAAAACATTCAATAAAACCTTCAATTCATTTTTTAAAATTAGAATTTCTGTTGTTGATATTCCAAAATAATTTTGAGAAGCATTACCCAAAAGTGTTAAGATTTCTATATTATGTCCATTAATAATCTATATTTTCAATTGACTGACCATTAAAATTAAAACGACAGATACATTAAAGGATAAATGATCACGAAAAGCCATATTTTTCGAATCTTTTCTAAAGTTTTTTTTTATGTAAGAATGGTATATTAAATGGGTGTCGTGTTTTTTATACGTGAGCATCTTTCACAAAAAGATGTCTTTTTTATAAATTTATTTTTGAATAATTTTTCATTCAAGTGATAATTTAAAACACAAATTTCCCAACGAGTGGAAGTCCTGAAGAATTCCAAAGTCATTAGGCGTGGAGGCGGAGAAAGAGGTGACTAAGGGCCATGGCCTCCAGCGCCAGCAGGAAGGGTAGGCTACGGGCGACGGCGAGCAGGAGGCCAGGGAAGAATGGCACCAAACTGAGCATGCCGATTCGAGTAAGAGGAGTCATAGAGTCCATCATGCAAAGAGCCAGAAGGGCGCCTCCGAGGTTTTTGGTCGGACTCTGGATCCCAGCCCACAGGAAGGTCACCGCGAAGATGTCAAAGATGCGGAATAGGTCTCCCGTGGCGCAGAGCGAGCAAAGGACTGGGCAATGGGACAGAAGCACGAAGCCGAAGTCAGCCAACAGGGCCGCCGTGGACAGCACTGCGGCTACTGGACGCGGGACTGTGGCGCTGAAGTAAAGGATACTGCCTAGGATCCCCCAGCATATTCTGCTCCAATGGTTCTGGTGGCCCTTGCCTGCACCAAGAAGTGGCCTTAGATTAAAATATTGCTTTCACAATCGTATTTACATTCAGATTAACCCTAGGTTTTTTTTAGATCTAGTTATTCCTGGCCTCTAAGCCTAATGTAATTACTACAGTCTCCCAAATCAATTAAGGTAGCTCGCAATTTCCTATTGTAATGTACTTGTCATCACTATCGTTTATCGTCTCATATCAACTCATATATTCCACATAGAAGGATTAAACTACGTATTTTGACTTGTTTGGTTTTCTACATTAGGATGATTTGTACATGCAGTCAGTGGTAGCTGACTTTTGTATGGATTGTATTTAAACGCTGTCTTCCAATACCTCAATGTATGAGTGTTGTTGCTCCGCACCTTTTGCGTTATGTGCACATTTTAACCACTTTATACGCAAGACAAGATGTTTTCTGCAGGAAAACGTGTGTTATTATGAATCTAATCGATAGGTTCTTAATATAATAGAATATATTAGCAACTATATATTTATTTGAAAATCCAGGATTGAGCGGAATAAAATATTTCATGTTTTTTTTTTCACTGAGTCAATATATGTTCAAAACTATTTTGTGATTGGAGACTGGCAAAATAATAATAAATCGTAATATATCTGATTGGATGGGATGTCCCTTTATATAAAAATGCAAAGTTCCCAATAAAAATTCTCAGAACAGTGACTAACCCACAACGCTACTTTTAGAAATTTCGAAAAAAAAAACTACTTTTATACCACGGTTTCGAGCTAAAGCTTTCATCAACAAAAGAAAGATTACTATTTTCTGCGTGTGTGAGCTTCTACTGGCTGTTTCTCGATATTAATATAATAATAATTTCGAATAAAGAAAGATGTTCTCTTTTCGTGAAAATGAAGATCATCCTCTTGATAAGCTACGACGTTGTTTGAATAACTTAAGCGATGATTTCTCTAGGGCGCCGGATATACACTTACGGAAAAAAAAAACTTAAGGAAATGGAAAATCGTTGATATCGCCGGTCGTCTTTTTTTTTTTTTGAAAGTGACAGAGGAAATGTATGTAATTATTTCAGATTGATCCTGGTTTTGAATATCCCTGCCGTCTCACTGCAACAGACCCCCATCTTTAAAATAACTACACAATAATGGTTTCGACGTGAATTTTATATTAAAGAACCTGTATATACATGCCTGGACAGAAGTCAAGAAGAAGTAGCAACTATAGATTATATACAAATAGGGAGATAAAAACATCCATAATATAATGCTGATATCCGCCAATCGCTTGCACTTGCCACTCGGTTTGGCGACGGAAATTTGGAATAATTTGCGATTAATGGCTACGAGTTTTTCATGAAGACTCAGAGACAGTGTGTTCCAAGTCTTGAAAATCCATCGAAAGACTTCATGATTCACCGACCTGGCCAGCAGGACTCGAGAATCCTGGAGCCGCTGTCGAGGATCTTCATGCTGCCCTGGCCACCCAGAAACATCTACTTGATGTCCGATTGTTGAGATATGTTTATTTTTCTGAAGTTCAGAGATATGATGGATATAGAATTTTTACAAAATTCGATTTTTATAATGGCTCTAGATAGCGTTGCCCCGAGGACGGGATGGTCGCCCTAGGCGTTCGATCAGAAGGGTCGCTGCAAAAAAGGCCGCAAGGTGGAAAATAATCCAAATGATACCAAAATGACAATAATATTTTTGAAAGATGCCATTTTGAAGGCTGTATTTTCAAATTGAGTGTTAAATTATATCTCAGTGTATATATCTCGTTGTTTGGAGTATCGAGAAACTCCACGTTCCATGCTTTTAAAGTATCAGATCATCCAGAATTGGTCTAAGTGTAAACAATAGCCATATAATTATAAGGCGATAACCTGGCATCTATATAAGAATGATTTGCGATGAATCCGCGGTAAATCCATATAAAATACATTTCTTTTCCTCCAATTTACCCAGACTAATCTATTTATTAACTTGATTGTCTTTATAAATAATTTTTCCTATATATAAATATCCCGGCTTATGGACCGAAAGGTCTGGGTGGCCATCTGCTTCTAGGGTGTATATAAATATCATATTACCATAAAGCACTATTACTTTTTTATTGCATGTATCCTACATTTCTGCTTGGAGAATCTGTATAAGACTAAAAGGTCTTAATAAAGCTTTTTGTTGTTGTTTTGGCATCTATATAAGAAATGGAAGCATCAAATTACGAAATTTTTCTTTGAACATAAAACAAAATCTAGTGTCCTAACTGCGATAACTGGACTAACTGGCCTTGTACTAAGATTCCATCCTTAATTGCAGAATATATAAACAGAAGCGTCCAATACCATATTAGAGCTCTAAGAAGCGGTCTGGTAGATTAAATAGGCGAAACCGCTGGGAGAGTTCACCACTAATGAGCCAATCTCTCCCAATATTTTTCCATCGCAGTAAGGACAGTAGAATTTTGTTTTATGTTTAAAAATAGCTAAATAGTTCATTGAAAAGGGCGACAGAGGGTCACCGGAACATTGGAAGTAAAGTACAGTAGAACCTCCAAGAGAGAACATTCACGCTGGAGGACACCTTTCTACAAAGGACAGTTTTCATTTGCAAAAATACCATTTTTTATTATATAGCAACTCTCCGGTAAGAGGACACCTCTCTTTAAAATACACTTTGGCTCTGCAATTAGGTGTCCTTTACAGGGAGGTTCTACTGTACTAAGAAATGTTGATGTAAATAATTTACGACTTGTTATTCTATTATTTTCAATGTTGAATCAATAATGTTAAAATATTATTTGCAAGATTTGAAAGAGAATGAATGGGAGGGAGTTGGATGGGGGAGGCACAAGATCCTCACCCCAGGGGCATACCACCCTCGGGACGGCCCTGGATCTATCGACATATGTTGGCGGAGAATCCGTGTACTCAGGTAGTTGGCTTTTCTTGATTTATAAAGAAAATGGGCTGGCCATATATTATGGAACAATATAAATCAATGTTTAGTTGACTTTCGTTCCACTAGATGGCGCTCTACCATCTAAAAAGCTCATCTAAGCAGTCAGGGTGTATCTTTTTTTGTTTTTAAAAAACTCTATAAAAATGACTTGTGTAACACACTAAATAAGCGTAGACGTTTGAGAGACACAATAGGAAGTATGTAGGAACTTTTGGTCTAAAAGATAGTTGAAAGAAAGAGCCTATATAAACTACAGAGAGTTCTTAGTATAATTATAGAGGGAGATAAGAGAATAACAACTCGCTCAAACGAATCACGTGGTACAGGCCACAATAATCATGGTAGGTAGTTGCGACTGCTTTTACTGCAAGTGCGTCACATATTTATACATGTAGAAAATAAATTCTACTACTACAATTATAAATGTGCCAAAGTTCTATTTGATTACTTTCACTTTCTGGTGGAGTTGTAATTTTATAAGAATCAAGGGCCATTGAAGAATACTGTATTTTCTTCAGAAAACGTTCCCAATGCGGGATTCGATTCTGGGTCGTAGCTGTCGAAAATCGATGGTTTATAGCCATCCTCCGCCTTATCCGAACTTATTAAATATTTTTTAACATCATTTAAGTAAATTAAAATTTTCTCATTGTGACTCTCTAATGTGAGATTTGAAGAGAGCGGTTCTCCAGACAAGTGTTTGCCTACATTCCAAGTAAAATTAAAAGTCAGCTAGTGTAAGCTGACGGTGGAGGTTTCCATATCAGAAGGTGACAGAGTGTGGAACACAAGTTGTGCAGTTTATCATATTTCTCCACGAGATACAGAATTATTTTATAGCTGAGACAAAATATATATTAAAACAATCAACATTTCATATATCATATTATCCTAATTGAAAATCAGCGAAGACGATTCCACTTTAGGGAAGGATACAAATTGGAGGCCAATCATACAGAGTAAATATGAATTATCTAAGATATTGGAATGACTTGTAGGTCATTTGAGAGGCTTGAAAGAAGAAGTTTGACATTAGAACTTGGGAGGGAAACCTGACCCGGACATCGGATTGGAAAAAGATGCAATCCTCAGATGTACAATACTGAAGCTCTAGGAGACATTTCAACTACCATCTACGTCTTCTAGGAAATGATTAAGTTATAATGACAATATATGTGATCGATTTAAGCAACTGTTTGAGTCTTCGATGTTATTTTAACATTTTGTGATCCCTTATTTTGACAGAAAGGATTGGATGGTTACAAAATTACTTTAGAGAAAACATTACTTGTCACCAATATATTTGAAATTTTAGATTTATTCATAATTTTATATTATATTTTGATTGCGAATTGTTTGTTTTTATTTTTAATGAGTTTGAACAATCCCAATTGAATTGATGAAAGATTTGTTGATATACCATTTGTAAGAATCACAAATAAATGACTAATTCCATCCCTATAAAAACTTATTAAATGATTTTTTGTGAGCCAGAGCTACTTTTATCATGAAAATCTAAAGAGTTATCTAAAAGATTGTTTCAATGTCCATTGATGGTACACTTGAAAGTGATGGATAGGTTGAGATATATGAATAAGAATTTTCATTATACGATCTAGCGAAATCTAAAATAATTCTTGTGTTTGGCCACTATGTGGATCCACAAGTTATCTTTCCTTGCATAGAAAACGTTTCAAAGTTTAAAAGAGATGCAAAATGAATCAAGCCCTCCCAATATTTTTCACCGCAGTAAGAACAGTAGAAGCTTGATTTATTTGTGAAAAGAAACATTCGCGTCTTCATTTGTTATATATATAGATGACGCGTTATTGATGTGTAAAACAACAGATAATAAATGGTAAACTAAATCGTAAATAATAAACCTCTTCTCAAACAAATATTCCAGGATCACACGAACCTTTCGGTTGAAAAGCCGGTTCATAGCTGACAAAATTCGACGATTTTTCTCTGCATAGCTCATTTAATAACACGAGCATATATTAGCCTGTCACCCGTGTATTGCTATTATAAAATCAACTTAAATATGGCTTCCAAGTTTAATAAAATGATTATAAGACATTATTTGTATGTGTGTTGTTCAAAGGTTGTTATCCTGGTTCCAGCTCATTAGTGCTAGAATCATGGAAAATAGCAGACATACTTTGAATGGAGTACATTTGTAGTGACGTTTTAATATATATATTTTTATCTAGGTAAACTTATGTAAGTGAAACAAAAACTTTGAATTGTTTTTTTTTTATTGCTTTTTTTGACATGGCTAGGATTTCTGGGGCGTATACAAGTTTCCAATTGTCCGCGTTTGTTTAAGGGATTCTCACATCTTTCATAATAGACATCCAGTTAGTCAGGTGTCTCCAGACTCATCTGAAATTGGTAGGGTTTTTCATAGCTTGGGGATGGCTTTTAATGAAGATTGGCTGCTTGATATCATTGTAGATGGTAGGCTGAATTGGCTGAATTTTAGCAGAGTCAGCAGCTTAGATGATATCGTTGTCTGAGGATTGTAGAAGAGCTGCTGCGTTATGTTAGGCAGTATCACAGGGTGTCGATTATTCTGTCGAGGCTTTTTGTGAATTTAATCTTGTTGAACAGATGAAGTCGAATTTGTAGGTAATATTGTTTGTTGTGGGCATCATGGGCATACTTTCTAGGAAAAGGTGACAAATGATAACTGCAGGTTGAAACAATCAGCTATTTTGGCCATTCGAACAGCTCTTCCAATACTCGTCACATTTGCTATAGCAGAGTATAGAGAGTTGAAGTGAAGGCCCAGCTAGCTGATTCCAGGATATTCTAGGTTTCAGATGGTGCGAATGGCTGCAAGGTAATCGAGAGAGACAAATACTGTTACTTGTCCGTGTATAATCAGGATAGATCGGATGGCATACATGATTGCTAGGTATTCTTCTAGGAAGGAAGTGCAAGGATCAAGCAGCTTCAGTGTTTTGGATCATTGAAGGGCTGAGATCCATCCGTGTGCTAGTGCGAGTTTTCTGGTAATCGCTTTAAAGTCAAAGGATCCTCTTCTGGGGTGGGTGAATAGGGAACAATAGAGGCTCGGGAATCTCTTGAAAGGAAAGTATTTTCGAGCTTCCAGTTAGGTCATATGGGCTTTATTGTAAATATCAAGTAAAGGATATCCAGTAAGGAAGATAACTGGAGTTATGGGAGTACAATGTAGCGATGTCGAAATGGAAGCTCTGTAGCCACTTGGTTCACCTTCTTGCCTCATACGTCAGAAAGGTGGAGAAGATCTGATGGTTACCAAATTGAGTAGTTTGGCCAGAGTAGAGGTAAAATACAAGCCGTTTATAACTACATTAGAATTCCCGATGGAATTCTCATTCATCTTTGGTAGACAATTATTTGTTTGGTGTCAAATGGATTGACTGCATCGTCTTTTACAATGAGATAGTTAAGGATGTCTTGGTAGCAAGGGATCATGGACTTCCAATGAAAAATGTAGTTCGGAGACTTCCACAATTTTGCAGGTTTGTAGTTGATTAATTTTTTAATTGAAGCAAGTGAAAGCTGAGTGTCCAGAGATAAGCCCAAACTGAAAGGGTGAATTCAGCCATGTGATCTGACGTCCACATGTTTGAAGTACACATATACCACATAAGTATTGTTCATAACAGAATATCTCGCTGTGACAACTGAGCTAGACAAAGAGGGTGACAAAGTCATTACTATCTCAACTAGACTCGTCATTAAGAACATAGTTTATTCTCTCAATGCTAGGTTATCTGGAGTACTGCATCGTTAGCTGCCATCTAAAACTGACCAATGTTTTTTTTACCTCATTTTTATTTTCATTCCAACTCATATCGTGCTTTTCCAGAGGGTTGGTAATTTATTTGGTTACTTATTTATAGTGCTCTGAAACCATTACAATATATTTCAGTAATTTCAGTTTATGTTTTTGAAGCGGTCAGTTCAAGTTGAATTTTGAAGAATAGGAGAAGGGTTTGCTTCTTCTCTATATTCTTTATACTCAGCTAATATGATTTCAATTTGGAAAATATTGTCAATAAATTTTGATTTATTTGGGGCCAACATTGATGTTTGTTAATATTTAATAAATATTGAGCTTTAAAAACGTAAGGAGATACTCAAAGAAAACACATTTCGGACATATTTATGAAACAGGACTCAAGTTTACATCTGGCTTCATTGAGCTTTAAAAACGTAAGGAGATACTCAAAGAAAACACATTTTGGACATATTTATGAAACAGGATTCAAGTTTACATCTGGCTTCATTGAGCTTTAAAAACGTAAGGAGATACTAAAAGAAAACACATTTTGGACATATTTCTGAAACAGGAATAAAGTTTACATCTGGCTTCATAAAATCATTACAGAATGGCTAGGTTCCAAGACTTTCTAAAAAGTCGCACTCCACAGTCTCTCTCCAATAGTCCAATGTGACCGCTTATGACCACGGAAAAAATAAATGAAAACTGGGCGATGGAGAGGCAAAATGTGGTTAATCAAAACAGAGATAGTGACTTATATTAAATATTGTACTGGGATCAGGTGGATAAATTAAGAAAAAGGTATTTCCTGATCATGCAACTAAAAGTTGCTGATGGCTTGCGCCATCTGTCGAAAAAAATATCAACTATTCGTTGATTTTTAATATTTATATTTATTGTAGAAATATCAAATATAATTTTTGAACAATTTACAAAATTAAATTTATATGTTTATTTTTTTTAATAACGATGTTTGAACGCGCGGTCGTTTCCGCTAGTTGAATAAAAATATGCTTTTAAAATAAATTATTTTGAATGAGGCCCCTAAAATAGAAATAGAAAATAAATAATGGCCTTTAGCAGAAATATTTGTAGTTTGAAGGAGCGCGTGATAAAGTCCGGGCTATGACTGCCCGGCCGAGCATGCGCAGCCAGGGGTTTACCCAGCTTGCACTGACTGAGTGTGGCGGCCACGCTACTCTTCCTCCAGTAGGATCCTTAAAAATCCTATGGGGGTGTTGACGGAACTCTTGGACGACTAGGGTAGGTATGGTTTCTTATTGGGCTGTGTCTTTGTGGTTGAGGAAGGCGCCAATTCCTCTGATTTGTAGGTTGGCACGAGACGATCGATGGAAACCCAGAAGATCTTTATCCAATTTTCAGATTGAAAATTTTCGTTCTTCAAAATAGAACTTGGACCGTCGTAAATGGCGGTCAGCGACGGCAGTATTAGGTCTTGATGTAAATAGACATGGAAAAAAATGTCTTCAGTAGTTTAGGCACATAAACATGCCAATTTCTATGTGACGTATTTGGTGCGGCTTGAGGGAATCCATGGGGCGCTTGAAATCTTTCAGAATGTATGATTTTTTAAAAATATCTTTTGAGGTTTTCCAGATGCTCCGATAACGACGTCGGGGAACCACTTTATCATTAAAATTTTAAGAATTAAAAGATGGTTCTGGAAGGCCATCATCAAAGTCTGTTCTTAATTATTTGGATGGTCCGATAGCTAGATACCAGGATGACCTATATACAGGAATGCAGGTATCTAACCAGGTGTAAGAGTGAGGGCCTCCTGGAACTGTAGACCCCATCAGTGATGCTGAAGATCCAAGTTGGCCCCAAAGCCATCGAAGGCGACTCTCCGACTCCAGGCCGGCGAGAGAACATCGGCGTAGCCTCCAAGGATTCACAGGAAGCCTTGCCCGCTCAAGACAGATTCCGGAATCGGTAGAAATTATAGTTTGCATCGTGCCTCAAATTGACAACCACATCCAGGTTTTGAAAGGAAACCAGGACAATAGGTTTGATGGAATCTGGAGAACATCGTGGGTCGTTTCACAAGCCTTACTGAGACTGCATCCGTCTCATATCAAAGTTGTAATCAGATACTTCCCTGAATGACCTATCCGCAACACCGCAGTCACCAAACAGCAAAGACAAGAAACACGAACAGAAATTCTGGCACTGGGCCCATAAATTCACACAAAAACCTAAACATAAACCAAAGATCTGAATCTTATACTATTATCAACTTATCCAACTCACCTCTGACCCTAACAGAACTGACCATCCTCACACAAATATCCTTGAATACAGGGACTCAGAAAAACTGGACATACTAGATACTAAAAAATAAAGGTCACCTCTCCTGTCAAAATAGACGCTAAAACTAAGCACCAATATATGACGCTTAGTTTTGACGTTTATTTTGACAGGAGAGGCGACTTTTATTTTAATAGATCAATTTCCTCCCGCGGCAAAACTTTCATCTATACCATAAACTCTAAGCGGAAACGAGGCATCGATTCGAGGCTTCAACCATCAAGATAAAAAGACTCTTTTACACAAAAACACAATAACACCTGACTTATACAATAATACACAATACTAAGCCATACTAAGTTCGAATCTATAACTATAAGTCCCTTTATGAAAAGAAAGATCTTTTACATAAAATGCTTTAGTTAAAAAGAACATATATTGGATCAAAAAATCATTTATTTTACCAATATTTCAGTTGGCTGAACGCCAACCTTTATCAAGGTATTATAACATGTGTGTCAACAACAATAGTTTGTTGTTGACACACATGTTATAACACCTTGATAAAGGTTGGCGTTCAGCCAACTGAAATATTGGTAAAATAAATGATTTTTTGATCCAATATATGCCTTTTTAACTAAAGATTTATTTATGGATAGCTCTATTTTCAAAATAAAATGCTTTATTATAAGATTATAAACTCAAAAAGAGCTTCTTCTATAAAACATGTTTATTTCGCTAGCTTTCGAACAAATTCGTTCTTCAACGGGCATAAAGACAACTGCTGTTTTTACACCCGTTGAAGAATGAATTTGTTTGAAAGCTAGCGAAATAAACATGTTTTATAGAAGAAGCTCTCTTTTTGAGTTTATAATCTTATAATATAGTTATGGTAATGTTGATGTCTACACACACAACAACAAATGCTTGTTAACCATCATCCTGAACCGACCACCTTCTCCCAAATCACAGCAAGACCTCCAGCAACTCCCCTGACATAAGCCAAAGACATCGCATCACCAAGCAAGACCTCCAGCCACTCCCCTGACAAAAGCCAAAGACATCTCATCACCAAGCAAGACCTCCAGAAACTCCCCTGTCATAGGCCAAATACTTCTCATCACCAAGCAAGACCTCCAGAAATTCCCCTGACATAAGCCAAAGACATCTCATCACCAAACAAGACCTCCAGCAACACCCCTGACATAAGCCAAAGACATCTCAGCACCAAGCAAGACCTCCAGAAACTCCCCTGACATAGGCCAAAGACTTCTCATCACCAAGCAAGACCTCCAGAAACTCCCCTGACATGAGCCAAAGACATCTCATCACCAAGCAAGACCTCCAGCAACACCCCTGACATAAGCCAAAGACATCTCATCACCAAGCAAGACCTCCAGAAACTCCCCTGTCATAGGCCAAAGACTTCTCATCACCAAGCAAGACCTCCAGAAACTCCCCTGACATAAGCCAAAGACATCTCATCACCAAACAAGACCTCCAGAAACACCCCTGACATAAGCCAAAGACATCTCAGCACTAAGCAAGACCTCCAGAAACTCCCCTGACATAGGCCAAAGACATCTCATTACCAAGCAAGATCTCCAGAAACTCCCCTGACATAGGCCAAAGACATCTCATCACCAAGCAAGACCTCCAGAAACCCCCCTGACATAGGCCAAATACATCTCATCATCAAGCAAGACCTCCAGCAACACCCTTGACATAAGCCAAAGACATCTCATCACCAAGCAAGACCTCCAGAAACTCCCCTGACATAGGCCAAAGACATCTCATCACCAAGCAAGACCTCCAGAAACTCCCCTGACATAGGCCAAAGACTTCTCATCACCAAGCAAGACCTCCAGCAACTCCCCTGACATAGGCCAAAGACATCACCAAGAACGCACCAATACAATACATCCTACATAACCAAGACATCTAGGCCATTAGAAGGCCTTGTTTTAGTAGAATTGCATCTACCCCACCTGTTATTACAATACATTACCTTGCCTTATGTTTTAAGAAATATAAACTATTTTTGGCGCCTATGTTTCTTTTTAAATAAAACAAATTTTCTACTATTCTTACTGCAATGATAGAATAATGGGATTATTTTATCATTGCAGTAAGGGTAGTAGAAAGTGTTTTATTTAAAAAAGAAACATGCACGTCAAAGTAGCTTATATTTCCCAACTGTTATGTTAAAGGAATCAAACGTTTAAAAAGAACGACTTTCTGAAATGGCTCGGACTCTATTCTTATTGAGTGAGTTGAGACTTATGCCTCAACTCACCAGAATGAATAGACTCAAAGGAAATATCTGTCTTTAGGTAAATCTCGACTATCGAAAATAGAAAGCTCTAGAGTAGATGCAATTTTACTAGAAACCTAACAACCTATAAGTGTCTGACTACAACTTTGAGAAAAGAAGGATGCAATGCTCAGTAAGACTTGTGAAAACCTTCCACTCATTTCTCCAGATTCCATCTCTATCGTCCTGAAATCCTTATTCATGAAGGACGCAGTCACCATAGAGGCATGTCAGCAAACCATGCATCCTACCAACTCTAGATTCCGTCTCGAACAGGGTCGGCCTCCCGTTCATCCTTAGAGTCAACACCAACGTCCCCCCACCTACCCGAAGCCAGAAAGCCACCAACAACGACGATGGGGACCAACTTGGACATTCAACATCACTGATAGAGCCACAGCTCCAGGAAGCTCCCACTGTTACACCTGGCCCCGGTAGAAACCTGCATTCCCCTATTGAGGTCATCCTGGTATCCTTTTGAAACTCCACATTTTGCCTCTCTTCAGTCTCACGTTAAAGAATCAGCTACATCATCAAATTTTACCGTTTGAATATTGCAGTAGTTTTGGCAATTGAAGAAAATCAATTTAGGAATGGCCATTTTGTGACTGTGCTTTCTTAGGAGATGCTGAAATGCTTTTGTTATAATCGAATATATTTTGAATCACAAATGAACTAATTATTTAATATGTATAAAGCCAATTTACAAGTATTTTTTAAAATATGAATAAAAATACGTTTAAAATATTAAAACAGAATAAATTAAATTACAAAACTATTTTAGAGGCGTAATATTCTTTTTAAAATAAAACAATTTCTACTGTCCTTACTGCAATGGAAAAATTAAAGGGAGGGCCTGGCTCATCAGTGGTGAACCCTCCCAGCGGTTTCGCCAGTTTAATCTACCATTTTTCCATTGCAGTAAGGACAGTAGAAATTGTTTTATTTTAAAAAGAATATTACGCCTCTAAAATAGTTTTGTAATTTGATAACAGATGGCGCGCTAATGCATCGTAGAATAAGTTATGCGCTTCGCCAATATAATATAAAGATGTTTTACAGAATTTATAACACATCGAATTTTAATCATATATATTATTTTCATGCAAAATAATCAAATATCTCTTGTGCACCTCGAAATGAAAATATGGAGAAGCCAGATGTAAACGCTAATCCTGACTTTTCTCCATGAAGAAAGATTTTGGATCCTTTAGCAAGATTTCAACTTGGAACTGAATTTTTATCAAGAATATATACTATTCTAAAATATACTATTCTAAGGATGAAAACACCTTTTTTATTTTTAATTTTTCTCTTTTGGTACGCATGAAGAACATTTTTAAACAATCAAAAAGTTTTTTGCAAGATGATGAGACTTAAAATATTATATTCGATTTTTTTAAATAAAAAATTCCTCATTATTCAAATATTCAAAGTTTTTTTTTTGCATGGAATTTACAGTAAAAAGCATATTATTGCATATTTTAGTTTAAAAAAAGTGTCGTAAAATTCTTGTTCTTATTCCTCCATGAAATGCCAAACTCTTTTTTATCACATATTATATAAACACAATATATAAACGATATCTTTGAGTGACCTTCCGTTTAAAAAGCTCAATATTTATATAACAAATACATTTTGGGAGAGATACAACCTATATTTGTCGCTTCTTTACAATTTTGAAATTTCTTGTGAGGCCCCAGTGTGAATTAATGAATATTTTTATTTAAAATGTTCTATTATTGGAAGGTTTAAATGCCAACTAACCAAATAGTACTCCAAATATTTATTCCAACATGGCTATTGACCATTTTAATAACATCAATGTGAACTCTTTTTAGCGTTTTTCTTTGTTATTTTCTCCAAAACTAATGATAATGCACAGCATTAGCATGCAGCTTGCTAGAATATTCTGGCTATATAGAAATATTTTGACATATAATGGATTTCAGTTAAATGCACAGTTTGAATTTCCTATAATTTTAATATTTTACTGCCAGGCATCGTAGGATTGTTGATTAATTTTGTTTGGTTACTATTTTTTTCCATGTTTTTTTTAAAACTGATTTTCTCTTCTTCCAACTGATGAATCTGTCAAATCATATATTTGCTGAAATGCATCTGACCATTATCCGAACAAAGTCAAGTCCATTTGGCTAGTAAACTACATCTTAGAAGATTGCTCTAGTCGAGGTAACTTTGTCACCAACGTTGTCCAACCCAATTCCCCCAGCGAGATATCCCAGGATTTACTACAACACTCACACAGCACACGTGGCCTCCTGGACTCGCTGAGTCCTGATCTATGGCGCATCATAGCTTGCCCTCCATGGTTCTTGAATGAATTCCACACTGCTCTACCGTGGTTTCGTAGTTCCAGGCATATGTAGTTCATGGTCCATCCTCGTTTCATTTTGTTCTCCCAGAAATTCTATGTGATACTCATTCTTCAGATTCCGACCAATACTGCCACATACCACAGCTATGTTAAATTTTGCAGAACCTCATGATTTTTATTTCTAAACAAAAACAACAAATTAGTCAAATGGTATAATTGCCGCTACTCAAAGTTTGACCTACCTATTTGAACTTGTGATACGTTGTTATTTACCGTAGGCATTGTAAGTCGATATTTATAGAATGGTGACAGGGAATTCTTGGTGCTGTGTTACTTCTTTAGACACTTTAACAAGTGGGTGTATGACTTAATGGGGGTGCTGATTTTTAAGTCTTGGTACTTTGTTCATCAGCATTCATCTCCCTATATGGATATACTTTCTCGAGATTTTGAAAAGTTGTTACTTTCATAGACAATTGTGTTATATGTTTGTGTTTGTGTGGGAAGGCGGATCAGCAGTGTTTGGTACTTATTCAGACAGTTCATCATACTTCTCTATGTTTGTTTTGAATTCTGATTAGGGAGTATTGGTACTTTGTTAGTTCTTTAGAGACTTTACCAAACGCCTGTATCTATGGAGTGATGATTTCAATGTCTTGGTACTTTTTTTTTTATTTCTTTAGAGACTTTGCCGAATTTTATGTATATATGGGTGGGCATTCAGCAGTATTGGTACTTTGTTACTGCCGTAGGCAACTTTACCATACATGCTTTGGGTGCTGATTCTAAAGTTTTGGTCTTTTTTTCCTGACAAATTCACCATATGTTTGTATCTATGGGGAAGTAGATCAGCAGTGTTTGGTACTATGGTACTTCTTTAGACACTTTACCAAACGTCTGTATCTATGGGGTGATTTTATCCAATGTCTTGGTACTTTGTTAGTTATTTGAAGACTATCGAATTTTCTGTATATACGTGGTGGTGACTCAGCAGTCTTGGTACTTTGTTACTGCCGTAGGCAACGTTACATCTTTATTGAGTAAAAATATCAGGCCTCCAGGGAAAATTATATTTTCAAAAACCTATTTAAATTCTAGCTTTCAGGCACGAACGTCCTTCTACAGGAGAAAACATGGTATAATGATTGGACAATAGAACACGAGTTAAAATATAATCAAATACTATTTTACATAATTATATAAAAAAAATCTGTAGATATAAAATTGGGTTCTTTTTTTCTGACAGCTGCACTATATGGCCGTATCTATCAGGTAGTGGCTCGGAGATCTCGGTATTTTGTTACAACACTAGAGAAATGAACTAAATGCCCTTGTATGTATGAAATGGTACCTAGATGTCTTGGTACTATGGAACTTGGTATTCAGACTATCCTTGACTCTAGGTGAAGTGATATGTGATTGGAAACAGGGATAGGCTCAGTGTTGTTCTTCTGCTAACATATTTTGTGATAAGGAATTTATATATATAAAAAATGTATATTCAATATATTGTATTTGCACACATGTATTTAAATATTATTTTTAATATAACCTTAAATAATATCTATCATATCTCGAAAAAAATGTAAAATATATTTATTAGATAATTTTGTGACTAGCTTTTCTATGATGTAAAATTGTAGTTTTTGAAGCTACTTTTATTCTTTGGTTTGGATTGATTTAAAGCCACTACAGTAATGACGTTGGGAAAACATGTTACACCATTGTAATGGCCAATTCTCAAATGTGTAAATTTGTTTTCTTTTACTCCAGTTTATTCCTCTCGAACGAAATAATAATAATACACTGCGTGACATTGAAAATGGAACACCAAGAAATAGTGGCCAGAAAATTATGCAAATTTCAGGGTAGACGCGCCTAACCGAGTTATGCAAATGATGTAAAATGCGCACCTCTCGTGCGCACATGGAGTAAGATATAAGGGAAGGAACTTGCAGAAAGGACAGTATTCGTGTCGTTATTTCTTCAAGGAAAATCATTGTAGAAATTTTGTTCTCGTGTCAAAAGACACGTGTAATAACAGACAATGCCAGGTCATCGTAAACGGAGGCAGTTCAAGCAGACAGACGCTTTTACGAGGGGCATGGTGATCGGACTGAAAAGGGCAGGTTGGTCCATACGTCAAATCGCAGCTGATACACACCTTGGTGCGTCCACGGTGCACCGACTGTGGAGAAGATGGTTGGAACAAGGAAATGTGGAAATTTATAGGAATGCCGGTGCAACCAGAGTGACGTCAGCACGTGTGGATCGGCGTATCCTTCGACAAGCAGTGGCGGCCCCACAAGCCACTTGTACCGCCATCCTGCAACATGTGCAAGACACCCTAGATCATTCCATCTCGACCAGAACCATTTCCCGTCGATTGGCTGATAATGGCTTGCACTCATGCCGTCCGCTAAGAAGACTGCCATTGACACCACCGAATAGGCGCCAACGTTTGGAATGGTGCCGGGCTAGATTGACGTGGATGACGGAATGGCACAGGGTCGTTTTCTCAGATGAGTCGCGTTTCTGCTTGTCCAGTGATAGTCGCTGTGTACGCGTGTGGCGTCGACGTGGAGAAAGGTCCAATCCGGCAGCAATTGTGGAACGCCCCACCGTGCGACAACGTGGAATCATGGTATGATTCCAGGTCACCTTTACTTCGTATTCAGGGCACTATGACGGCCCAACGATACGTTGATGATGTGCTACGACCGGTGACACTCCCCTACCTTCAGGGGGTATCCAATGCCCTTTATAAGCAGGATAACGCCCGACCGCACACTGCTCGCATTAGCCAACAAGCTCTGCAAGATGCACAGATGCTTCCCTGGCCACCGTACTCTCCTGAACTCTCACCAATCGAGCACGTCTGGGACATCATTGGACGCCGTTTGCATGCCTTGCCACAGCCGCGTTTAAAAGACGAACTGTGGCAAATGGTTGAGAGGGAATGGAGAGCCATCCCTCAGGACGCCATCCGTACTCTGATTGACTCTCTACCTAGGCGTGTTGCTGCGTGCATCGCCGTCCGCGGTGGTCCTACTTGCTACTAAGCCGACGCCGTTCTCGCTCTGTATTATGACTATCATTTTGAAATAAAAATCACTTATTGTTCGTCCCTGTCTCTCTCTGTCTGCCGAGTTTCATCACTTTCTGGCCACTATTTCTTGGTGTTCCATTTTCAATGTCACGCAGTGTAAAAATAAATAAATAATGTCGTAAAAAGTAGAAAGTTACAATATGAGATTTGTGGTTTTCCTTTGGGAAAAACGTCTTAGAATCTGAGGTACAGTTGGTTAACGCTCTCAAGAGCATGGACATTTCTTAACAAAAAAGTCCTGAGTATAATTATTTTTAAAAAAGGAAATTTTGATATTTCTACTGATTTTCCTCCATGATATAATATTATGGTAAAACAAAAATTCTACTCAATTTTATGTTTATATTTATTTTAAAGATGTTTTCTACTATTTTGAAAATTGGACCGAGAGTGTCCTCTCATTTAAAAAGCTCAATATTTATATAGCAAATAAATTTATATTCATTGTAGCCCCAGTGAATAAATGCATAATTTTACCATTTTTAGCATCCAAATAACTATTTTAAAACATAAATTTTGAAAATCATTATTTACATATATATTCGGCGAAATGCTTAATGGATGCTTGTTTATTTTCTCAAACTTCACTACTAACGATTTACAGCATCCACATACATCTGTCTCAACCATGTAGACTGTATGTAACGAATTCGTTATATATAGGTGGCGCGTTATTGCTTTGTATTAATTCATGCCTAACTGGCCTTGTCCTTATTGTTTGTGTAAGAGTATTGCTCGAGGCAAATATCTAAATGTAATTCTACTGTCCTAAAAGCTTATAACTATAGCTTGTTTAAATACAATTTCTGAGATTCCACCCTTCAGTGTAGCATATAAAAGCAGAATGATCCAATACAGTATTAGAGCTCTAAAGAGGCGGTCTGGTAGATTGAATTGGCGAAAGCGCTGGGAAGGATCACCAGTGATGAGCCAAGCCCAAAAATTTTCATCGCAGTAAGGACAGTAGAAGTTTGATTTATTTGTGAAACATTCGCGTCTTAGTGTCTTCATTTGTTGTATATAGATGGCACGTTATTGCTCTGTATTAATGTAGACTGTATATAAAACAGGTATACCTTATGTGGTACTTCTCAAAAATGAACAATTCATTTCCAGGTTAGTTGACCTCAAAGACATCCTTGGTGAGGAGTGATAATTAAATTTGATTGGTTAATATTTTAAAACAAATTTTACAGAAGATACATTTCTTTAAATTATTAGTTGAAAAATCCAATCATTTGATAAATTGCAGCTAAACATTGTTAGATTGCAGCCTGATTCATTCGCATAGTTGAACGAATGCATAGTAGATTGCTCAAGTCAAGATAGGAATTACTTTGTCACTCACATTGTCCATCCCAATTGTTCCAGCGTAATAATCTATGAATGAACAATACTTACATTTGGCCTGGGCTTGTTTATTCCTGATCTCTGGTATCATGTCTCCATTGGTCGTGTAAGAATTACACATCGCTGCCTTTGTCTCAGAGGTATTGGGAACAGGTAGTCTATACCAGGAGTCCCATAGGATTTCATAGGAATTACAGTAGTAGGATTGTAGGTGAATTTTACATCACTGCAACATACAACAACTTGATGTGACATTTATGTAAAAACCAACTACTTATTTCAAAGGCTAGAATCTAATATATTGGTAGCATTACTACCCAAATTGACATGGACCCAGAGCAGCAGCTTTACACAGCTAAGATAGTGTACATTACTGCTGCTGTGATAGAGATGCATGGAGACATCTGAGGCTCTTCATTGGACACGACAACAACGACAACAACATAACTACCTAAAGTAATCAGAAATTCTTTAATGTATTGGTCGTTTTTTGTACTGCTGTAGGCATATGTCTATATGCCTAGTTTTATGCTTTTTAAAAAGTGAACAATTGACACACCTGTATGAGATGATTGATGAATTAACGATTTCTTTATCCTATAGGATGTCAATATTTGTGAGGAAAATAAATGTCATAAATATTTGCTTAGCTAGATTTAGGTTCGTTATAATTGTAATGAAGCAATAAAGGTTGATTTTCTGATCAACGTTTCGGGCATCAATTCATTAAAAAAAAAAAGAATTTAGAAGATATTGAGAGGATGACACGGTGATTAATACTGGGTCTAAAATTCAAATTTCTGTAAATGAATCCATTTAGACCTTTAGTGAACTTCGACCAAAATAGATGGACAACTAATCATCATATTGCCACGTGGAAAATTAAGGAAGATAAACTACGCGATGTCACATCAATTTTATTTAAGGCAAGAACAAACTATGAATGATAAAAAAAAGATAAACAATGAGGGAAGTTTACAGAGTAGCAAAATATAAACATCAAAAATGTCACTCTGTTAATAAAATAATAAATACTTTGTTACAATATTCTCCGCCGGAGCCAGGCAAATGAATAATACTTCCCGATTGTCCTACGATGAAATTAGAGTTGCTGACTTCCATAGGAAGAACCAGATACGTGAGTGAAATAAAGACCACCCATATTTCTGTGACGCCAAGAGAAGATCCGTGGAAAACTGTCTCTCCAAGACATGCTGGATCTCGAAAGTCGCCATTAGGCAAGTCCAACGGCCTGTTGAGGAACGAGGTAATAGTCAAGTACAGGAATAAGATCCTCATCAAGTGGTACGATAGAAAGATAAACTCCAATTTGAGATAAGAATTGTGAAGATACACCTGAAGCAATCAAACCTCGACCTCTAGGAATCCAATAACATGATGTTTCTCGGACGGACTTTCATGTTCTAACAAGGGAATATGTAGATTGACCTGAGTCTGATATAGATCTCACAATTACTTTAGATCTTTATGGCTGCTGTTAAGATAATAGAAGTGGAGAGAAATCTCTTTATACTCGAGAAATTATCAATTGAAAGATTGGAATGGACGAAGCAGAGTATTTCCCATATCGTCTTTTTATTTTTTTACTTCACATTTTATTTATGAGTGTGTAGATATAATTTTTTTTTGTTGATTTTTCTTCTAAAGATTTTGAATTTTATATTGAAATGATTATTAATATATCTTAGAATACAGCATTAAAAATGGCGTCTATTTAGGTCTTCAAAACCTTGTTTTTCTGTTTTAATACTTTTATTTCTTTTGGATCCCGTGATTGGAGAATATGTATAAGAATAAGGTGTCTTAATAAAAGAGTGTTTTTATGCCTTTGAATAAGCAAGACTACAGCCAATACAATCAGGCGATCTACAATTGTGAGCATTATTTTTTTTTCCAAATAGTACATCAATCACATTCCTCCAATACCACAAAGGCTACTAGCTCTTTTCGCTGATGATATCGACAGACTAGCTACATCTCGTTCTATAGATATTTTTGATTTCTTTCTTCAGAATTATATCTTGAAATAGCTTTCACAAATAGTGTAAGAAACGAAAACTCGATTTCAATCTAATGTTCCTATATTAGTACCATTCCACGAATGAGACTAGAAGACAGCTCCCTCTAAGCATTCTTAATATATGACCACATGTTAAAAAATAAAGCAACAGCCCTCGCTCATGCGACATACAACAACTAGATGTGACACTTATGTAAAGATCAAACACTTATTTCAATCACTAGAACCTAATATAATGGTACCATTGCTACCCAAAGTCATCAGATTTCTCCAATGTATTGGTAGGTTTTTACACTGCTGTAGGCATATGTCTGTATATTTGTAGACAATATAAAATCCCACGTTACTAACACAGATAATATATTCATTTATATCATAGGATGATCAAAAATTAAATGTTCATATAATACAAATAAATAAATAATCTTAATATTAAAATAATTCACTTCACAGAGCGTCTATATGTTTACTTTTCTATATTACATTTCTTCTCTCCTTCTTTCACTTATCTCTTCATCTTATACTTTATTTACTTTACCAATTTTTGCATTTTTAAATTTGATTCCTTTTCTTGCATCTACGTTTATTTGTGGAAAGTTTTTAAATATTATTTTCACCCTCCTGTTTTATATATTTAACAGTCCTATCCATATAGAAGTCTGAATTTTATAAACCATTATTGTCATTGGGTTGAGCAAGTGTGTAAATTTTCAGGATTCTAGGTCGTCTGATTGTATACAAAATTTGATTTCAAAATTTCCATTCATATACACAAAAAGCCTTTATTAATACATTTTGGTATTATATAAAATTTTATTGGGAGATTTTGTTGACTTTGCTTAGAATTTTTAATGAAACTGTTTCCAAGAATTATTAATTAAACATTATATTTATTGATTTACAAGAGAGAGAACAAATATAAAAGGGAAACTAATATTAAACAAAGGAACTTTTTTTTTCTTTCGGTTAGCGCCTATTTACTCTGTGGAACAATTGATTAATATATAATACAACAGATTTAAAATAAAGAGATTAAAATAAAAATAGAGAAAGGTTTTATACAGATGATGATAATATATTTGATATAAAAAAAATGGGAAAAGTGAAATATATTGATTCATATATACAAATTAAAATAATATCAAATTACATCATCAAATAATATATTTAAATACAATATTTTAAGAAATATATAAATGCAATGTTTCAGAAATATATAAATACAATACTTTCAAAAATATGTAAATACAATGTTTTCAAAATATAAAATATAATATTAAAATAAATATTTTTCACAAAAATAGATCAATAAAACGTATTTATATAGATTAATAGATTAAATTTTGATATAGACATATCATAGACATATTTGACATATCTAATTCTTTCAGAAATGCATACATTATATATAATTATTGAATATATATTTATATATGCAATATACAACACACACAATACGCTCTCTCTCAGAAAAAAATAAAAATACAATACTTTCAAATAAAGACATATGTAACATACCTTCAGGAATAGATAAACACACTGCCTTCAGAAATAGACATATACAATTCTTTCAGAAAAGCATATATACAATTTTGTGCAGATATTGATATATAAAATACTATAATTTCAGATATAAACAAATGTACAATATACTATCAAATATAGACAATTAAAATACTCTCTCTTTTAGAAATAGATAAAAATAATAATTTTAGAAAAGCATATATATAATTTTGTGTAGATATTGATATTTAAAATACTATAATTTCAGATATAAACAAATACACAATATACTATCAAATATAGACAATTAAAATACTCTCTCTTTTAGAAAAAGATAAAAACAATAATTTTAGAAAAGCATATATATAATTTTGTGTAGATATTGATATATAAAATACTATAATTTCAGATATAAACAAATATACAATATACTATCAAATATAGACAATTAAAATACTCTCTCTTTTAGAAATAGATAAAAATAATAATTTTAGAAAAACATATATACAAATACATATATATATAGATATGTACAATACTTTCAGGAAAATATAAATACAATACCTTTAGATATAAACAAATACAATTATTCTAAATATAAACAATCAAAACATACTTTTAGAAATAGTTAAATGCAATAATTTCTCCGAAGTGCATACATACAATTTTTGCAGAAATAGATATAAACAATACTTCACATAAAAATAGATACAACCTTTTCAAATATACACAATTGAAATGATTTGAGAAATAGGTAAATATAATACATTCAGAAATGCATATATACAATTATTGCAAAAATAGATATAAACAATACTTCATGAAAATAGATAAATACAATAATTTCAGAAATAGATAAATACAACCCTTTCAAATATTGACAATTGAAATTATTTAAGAAATATGTGAATACAATAAATTCAGAAATGAATAGATCTGTCCATATACAAGGGAATTTAGAAAATTACTTTAATTCAAATTCTGAATAAATTATAGTATAAGTTTGCAGGATTTATATATAGGCAATACGTTGATGTGAATAAATATTAAATTGTTTGTAATGTTTGTGTGTTTTTTACTTATATATAAGGTTGTCCTAAAAGTTCGTGTTTTTCTTAAAACATTGTTTATTTTATTACTTGGCGAATAGTATTATTACGGCGAATACATAACACAATTGAATAAATATAATATTATTTGCATCGATATTTCAAGTACATAATAATACATGATACAATTATTTTATATATAATACAAAGACATTATACATAACGGCGTATAATATTGGTATTTCATTTTTTGCAAGTGTTTACAAACTTATGGGACAACCTTGTATATTTTACTATATATATTCTTGTAGAACATCATTATTGTGTTGATTGGTGGTTTTAACTTCTTCAACTAAATTATCTTTCTTCCTTTAACATTTTTCTAGAAAGTTCTTTTATAAAATCGATTATAAATATTTTCATATTTACATAATTACGAGTCAATATTTCAAAGATGAAATAATTTCAAAATAAAGATGATAATTTGACATCTCTGAGCTGATATATAGGTTTTTAACTTTTAATTAGACAATTTTAATTTATATTTAGACATTTTCATTTTAATTTAGACACTCTCATTTTTATTTAGACATTTTCAATTTTAATTTAGACACTTTTCATTTGAATTTAGACATTTTTCACTCTAATTTAGACATTTTTCATTTTAATTTAAACACATCGACTTAAATGCCGCTCACAGATTAAAACATTTTTTGTATCACGGTATCTATATTTACATTGATTTTCGGAACATCTTCTGATTTAATTTGATTAAAAAATTGTTGATGAAATTTCTTTAAAAGTTATAAATTAATTTCACTTATTTTCATTTATATTTGGTCTTCATTTATATCAATTATTCAGAGAGAATTTTGTTATCTAAAATAAAGACTCAGGTATGAATTTTCTAGATTTGCTTATTTTTAACGTAGATTTCTGATAGTAAAATATATTTGAAAAATGATTATCTTGGCAGCTACCTGGTATTTGATTTGCTCTCCAGATATCCGGATTATTATCTCCCTCTCTAACTGGTTTCATAATTTCAACTTTAGAGGAAACGATCTTTGAGTTAGTTGATAGGTCTTCTGCGATTGTTTGAAAATGGCCATTAATAGTTTCTTTTGGAGTTCTAATTGTTTACTGCTATGACATGCTAATTCTACGCTCACCTAACGTCACGTGTGGGAAAATAGTATTCTTAAATAAACTTTCGAACTTTCTTAAGAGAACTTTTAGAAATAACAAAAATAAGTACCTATATGAGAAGGCCATAATTATAATCAAAAAAGGTGAAAAAAACTATGCCCCATCATATTTTGCAACTTTGACTTCCTTTCCTTTTTAGAGTTTCAATTTTCTCATAGCTATATTTCCATTGATAAATTGATCCTTGGTATTAGTGTAATGTTAATATGTTGATATTGAATTTGTATGTTGTTACTTTGCTTGGTGTTTTTCCATTCTATGTATTGTATACATTTTTTCTCTCTATTTACTTTGTAGAGAGAGAGGGTTTTACTTTGTCCGCTCTGGCTGCAGCAGCGCATTGCGGTATGTCTGCTCTTCACGGTCACCCCTGGGCTCAACACTATTGAACCCGTCTCTGCCTCCCCCTGATCTCCGCGGATCACCACCCTGCCCCCCTCCTCTACGTCCCGGCTCTCCTGGCCTCACCTGGCGATGAACCACTGGCCACCCATCCCCAGGCCCCTCCAAAAGTGCAATGTATATAGTGCTTTATATATATTCCGCTTTATGCGTCCATCGGGGCTCAAAAATCCTTCATTCTGGTTAGCTGCCCCGTAAATAAAGATATTTCCGTATTGTATAAATCGACATTTATACCCTAAAAACATTATCAAATTTTATATATAGAATCCCCCAGGTTTATATACTATTTTATGGTTCTGCCAAAAAAGAACTATCAGCGTATGAAGAATTTTTTTCTTCCGTTTATTTATTATTAAGGAATGAATTTGCGCGCGCGCTATAGATTTTTCGAAAAATTGCAAGGTGTAACTTATTTATCCTGCTACGTGTTTCAGAAAAAAATTGATGTTAACGACCTTTTATAAAAAATAGAGCCGATCAGGCTTAATAATTAAATTGGGAGTTGGAAGTATCTTATAGCTTTCCTCAATATTTTTTGAACAATCTCTGTTACAATTTCAAACAAGGAAAAATATAATTCACCAAAAAAGGGACTAATATACTTATTTTATTAGTAAGAAAATATTGATAATAATGCGGGATCATAATTGATGGGTAGAAACAAGATTATTTCGGCAAACAATCACTCGAGCAGAACACGGGCGAAGCCAGGTCATATACAGTTAAACCTGTCTATAGCGCCCTCTCTAAATAGCGCCTTCCTCTCTATAGAGCCCGATTTTAAACATTAAAATATAAACATTTTACATTAAAAGTGACCTATCTATAGCACCTTTTTTTGGTGAGTCCCAAGAGGGGGCGCTATAGACAGGTTTAACTGTATATATTTTTGTATATATTCTCCTGTATATTGGGCGCTATATATTGTGTATGTGATTGTGTAGAGTACAAAATAATTTGTCACTCTACAAGAGTTGTAAAATCCTACTCTCAGGTTGAATGTTAAAATTTCCAATAGAAAGTCCAGATTCTGGATCACCTGCCAGAATGGAGTCCGAGAAGGCAGCTGCAAATGAACCACACTACTATCTCAACCAGTGATGAGCCATACTACTTCTCAGAAGGTGCACATTGGATATGTACAAATAAAACAAGGGCTGAAGATTTCTAGGACATCCCTATGTAAATCTTCCCATCTATCTTCCCGTATAATTTAAATGGAGCATCATTTATCAATATAGCACATTCCTTTGGACATGAAATTCAATGAAACCTTATAATACTTTAAAAAAAAAACAATATATTGAGGTTACCTAATATATCTAAGAATCCATATTGTTAATTTTAATCTATTATCAGTCCGCCAATAACTTATAATATAATTAATCAAACTTCTACTGTCCTTACTGCGATGAAAAATACTTTAGGAGGGCTTGGTTCATCAATGGGGGTTCACCACTGATGAGCCAAGAGTCTTCCTAAAGTATTTTTCATCGCAGTAAGGACAGTAGAAGTTTGATTTATTTATGAAAAGAAACATTCGCGTCTTAATGTCTTCATTCGTTATATATAGATGGCGCGTTATTGCTTTGTATTAATTTATAATATTATTATTTCTTTTTCTATAGCAAAAGAGAATAGTGGAGGCTGGTAAAAAAGGGAAGAAAAGGGAGATTCTGACAGATTGAGACAGCAGGGGCAGAGATCGGTAGACATTGACATTTGAAATAATTTTATTGATATTCAGAGTCAATTTTTACGAGAAAAAAAAAAGATAATAAAAATGAATAAATGATGAGAATATACAATGATTTTAGGAGCTAGGGAGGCTCCACCACCTTGAGAAGGTCCTCCTCCAGACGCGGAGGGAGTCTTCTTGGACTCCTCGCATCTCCAGGCCCAGGAAGTGTTTGTAGATGCGGGTCTTGGCAGATCGGGAGAAGGAAGTTAGTATTAAATTAGTGTTGATTCTATAGTCCCGAAAAAAAAAGACAATCCAGTAAACGATGTATTGAGGTTTGTACCTCACGTCCACAAAAACAACTCGAGTCTTCCACTGCTTTAATTCTTTTTGGAAAAATGAAATTTCCATGATTAGAACAGAATTATGGAAGTTTGGTCGGAAATATTTTGATATGTTGTTTAGGGAAGAAGCTTTGAAAAGTTTCATTTGCGTTGTTCTTCAAAGTAGCTCATTTCAATTCGATAAAATCGGTTATTATACTTGATATATAAATCGTATTTTTGTTTTTCTTCTAAAGTTAAATTATTTAATTCATATTTCATATCTTTGGATTCAATGAAATAGTTAACTAAAGGCATCTTGGCTATGCTATGTATACAATTATAACTCTTCGTTTTATATGATTGCGTGCACCATAATATTGGGTATTGAAATGAATTTAATTTATTTATATTTTTCTTGTGTTTACGAATTTATACCATATCTCCAATCTATAAGAAAGCATTGGCCTAAATATTGTTTTGTATAATGTAAGTCTATTTTGGGTATTCATAGCTCAAGATTTTCCACAAATTGACAGTAGCAGATTTTTTAATATTTTTGCTTTATTTAGTATAATATCTATGTGAGGATTGAAATTAAAATTTTTGTTTCTATAATTTTCAAAAGTGACTCCTAATATTTTAATTTCCTGTACTGACATAATTATTTTGTTTTTAAACTTTATTGCTGACTTGTCTTTATTGTGCAAAAATACAGAATGTTAGTTTTCTCAAGACTAATTTTTAGTTTGTTTTAAGTTTACCATTGATCGATTTCTTCCAATATTAATTATATTTATTTTGACGTGACAACGTCTTAAATTAGGTTGCGGCTGGGAGTCACTTATGAAAAAGTGTAACGCTCGGTAACGTTACGATGAGTCATCGAACGAGAGTGCTGCGCGCGCAGCTGCGCGCGCAGCGCTAGAGAATTAGGCGCATTGAATCGGCGCATGCTTGTCTCTGTCTTTGTCTTTCTCGAACGTTCTTGGCGTTGGAAAAACAAGAAAGCGTCATAATACAAGTTCACACGTGTGGTGTAAATTATTAGTTTAAAATTAATTAATTAATTAATTATTATTTTACAAATTTTAAATAGTTTCAAATTTATTTAGCAAAAAATTGAACCTTCGATCTGAATAAATGTTTTGATTTTCGAATTGATTCTTTAAAATTACAAATATTAAGAAAAAGTGGCAGATATAAGAAAACTTTATTTAAACTGTGTTGAGCAAGAATTTTAACATCTAATTTAAGTAAATGTTTTAATTTTCAACTTTATCATTTACAATTACAAATTTTATTTAATTTCAAATTTATTTAGCAAAAATTTGAACCTTCGATCTGAATAAGTGTTTTGATTTTCAAATACCAACGCGGCTGGTGGAGTGGCGATCTATCGTAAATTATCATCGACATCTACGGCGGAAGTGTTCCAAGTTGCGATTACAGACGTAACTCGTGTCATTAAAACCAAGGGTGACATGTGCATGACTGAAGTTACTTGCTTCGCCGCTAATACTAGCTTCAAGTTTATACTCGGTGCTGTATATATTCATCCAGGAGCTAGTATGCAGGATATTGGAATGTTACTATGGCAAGGACTCGGTCCGTACATTCACAACAGCCAGTACGTGCCACCGTTCGTGCAAGTTGATTCTAGTATACCGATTCTTCTGTGTGGTGATTTTAACAAAAACGTAAAGCCTGACAACTCGTTTCTTAATTTCATGAAAAATACGTATAATCTTGATTGCGTATCAAACGTTTCTAAGTCAACTACGTTAAAAGGAACAACTATCGACTTGACTTTCGCAAGACACATTACAGCAGAAACACTTCCTTAAACACTCAAATAGGAATTAGTTAAGTTTAAGTTTACATGTACAATGTTTTAGTAAACAAAATATATTTCTATAGTTAAAATTTATGCAATTCTTATTTTCATTCAATTCCTTGTTCCTATTGTGCAATTTAATTATATTCATATCAATAAATATTCTACCGTTGTCACGTAAAATCTTCGCCCGTAAAACCGACTTTACAGGCAACCATTGTTTTTTTTTAAAGAGTATCCTTGTGTTTATTCCAAACTATTATTTTACATCATCAGCATAACACAATATTTAAGAATTGGGTATCTGCATAAATCATTCAGTAATATCAGCCATAGCAATGGAGACAGTGGTCCGCCCTGTGGACAGCCTTTTGAAATTGTTTTCTTGACCTTCTTATCACCATAAGTAAAATTTGTTTTTCTAATTTTCAAGAAAGATTGTAATATTTCAATCAAATCAGCGGGTATATTATCTTGATCTATTCTTTTAAACAGAGCTGGCCACCATGCATTGTCAAATGCACCCTCTATATTAATTGCAATCAGCGACATTAATTCTGTCTATGTTCTATTATATTCGTTATTGAATTAAACATTTTTTTAAATTCTCCAAAGTGTTCCCTTAGATTATAACATTTTAAAACACCTGCTTATAAATATTTACAAGAAAGCATAAGACATCACAACCGTTTTATTGATTTGATTAAAGGAAGCTTTTTTGGGGAAAAAGCCATTCTTCAACTAACTAAAAACGTATAATGGAGAGAGATTATATTTATATATGTCAATATACACTAGGTATCCTTATGTACCATAATTATAAATTGTGTAACAGCCCCAAAATGTAGAAAAACGTCAACGCGCCAGCTTGGTTATCATGTGACCACAAATACCACAGTTGTGGAATAATGGCGTCCAGACGGCTTGGGTGACAGTAAACAAACATGCCCGGCGGCGCCAGCCGCCACAAAGGAATAGCCAACAAAGGACTAATAGAACACGGCTTGGTCTGCTACCGACCAGTTGGGTGTTTTCCTCTGTCCTCTTAAGATGTATTAAATAAAGTTAGTTAGAAGGAGACTTTTACCCTCTCCTTTCTGCTATTTAGTGATCTTATTTAAATCCTTGCAACAGCCCACAAAGAATCATCACAGCGAATTCTTCTACCGAACTCGCTCAGTGTTTTGTGAAACTATTACCCGACATTTCTTCACAAAGTGGCGTCCCCGGGTGGGCTTCTGACAAGGCAAGATCAAGTGGATTAACGGCGGAGTACAAGTTCAAGACTCAAGATAAGTACCTTTTGTTTTACCCTCTGTTTATAGTGTTTTTTGAAAAATGGAAATTTTAAAAAGACATAGAAATTTACTTAGAAAGCGACTAACTCGCAGCTTGAAGACGACAGAAGAGTTTTTGTCAGGTACTCCACCGATACCTGTAGAGGACATTGAATATAATAGAGAGATCATTGAAGAAACTCACAGTGAGCTTCTTGTGATCCAAAGCAAGATAAGAGACTTCATGCTAACTTCAGACGTTAGCGAAGAGGAACTAGAGCAAGACGATGAGGAAGCCTTGCAATATACCCAGAGATATAAGAGGATATATAAAAAATGTCTCGCTCTTGTTGAACCCAGGATCACTGCATCCAGTCCCACGACCAGTGAAGTGAGCTTCGCTTCTAGCTCACACCATAGAACTGTAAAACTACCCAAGATATAATTAAAGAAGTTTACAGGAGAAATAAAAAATTGGTTGGGATGGTGGGCACAGTTTAAAAAGATACATGTCGATCCCACTTTAGAAGACAGCGACAAGTTTCAATATCTTGTGCAGTCTATGTCGCCGGGAACCAGAGCTAGTAAACTGGTTGATAGTTACCCCCTGACTGCCAAGAATTACCCCAAAGTTATAGAAACTTTGACAGAAAGATTTGGAAGGCCTGAACTGTTGCAACAAGTCTATGTCAGGGATCTTATCCGCCTTATGATCTATTGCTCCTCCAAACAACAGTTGAAGGTGACTTCATTTTATGATGAGTTGGTGACTCATTTGAGAGCATTGGAATCTTTAAAGATTGAGGCCAGACAGATGTCTGTATTTATATTTCCAATGATTGAGGCATGTCTCTCAGAGGAACTCATGAAGGCTTGGCAAAGAAGCCCCCTCCATGATGTCAAGATTGATGCTAATGATTCAACTCAAACTAGAGTAGACCTAATTATGGAGTTTCTCCAAAAGGAAGCTGCAGCAGAACAAGACAGAGCCTTAGCTGGATCCAAGTTTGGACTTAGATATCTGAAACAGGATAGAAACGTGGGCAGACAATCACATCCTGCTAAGATACCTACGGCCTCTGGACTCTTTGCTGGACGTGCCCAAAATTGCATCTTTTGTAATAAAGATCATAAAAACACAGAATGTCTTGCTGCGCGCAGAATGAGCATTAAAGAAAGAAGAGAGCGTATTAAAAACGCTAAATGTTGTTTCTCCTGCCTCCAACCAGGTCATATCTCTTCTAATTGTAGAAGGCGCATAACTGAATGTATTCGATGTAAGAAGAAGCACCTTGATATTTTATGCCCTCTTAATGCTCCTGGACGAGAGTCAGCGGATGAAGACAAGGAACAGGTGGAAGACTGTGACGTTTCTCCTACAGTTGAAAACGGAGTTTCATTCTCCGGTCTTAGCGCTTCGTCTCTGATTTTGCTACAGACTCTGAATATTAAGGTCGAAGGTGCGACTTCGGCGAAAGTAGTGCGTGCCCTCCTTGACACTGGTTCCCAACGATCCTATATTTTGTCTAAAACTGCCCAGGATCTCGGACTATCTCCCATTGGCCAGGAATCCCTTAAACATGTGGTGTTTGGAGGTCATACTAGTGAAAGTGTCCACCAAGAATACAGAGTCAATTTGGGTCATGCATCGGGGAATTTTAAGATGGTAGCGAAGCTTCTTGACCAACAAAAAATCTGTGGTAACCTACCAAGATTGAGCCGCGGGCCATGGTTGAAAGAACTCAAAGCCCGCAGAATCTGGGTTCCTGATATTGGAAAGGATGACATGGAAATTGAAATACTTCTAGGATGCGATGTGTTGGGATCTATTTTCATGATGAAATCTTGTGTGTTGTCAAATGGCTTGACTGCGTCGCAGACGCGTTTTGGATGGACTTTAATTGGAGAATGTCAGCAAGGTAGTGACGTTTCACTTGCTCATCATGTTACAACGATGACAATTTCGGAGAGCAGTATAACCAATCTGTGGAATCTCGATGTTCTTGACATTATGGATCCTATTGAGGTTAAACAGAGAGATCAGAGAGACGCATTGGCGCGTCGACATTTTCTAAAAACAGTCCAACATTCTGTTTCTGGAAGATATGTTGTTTCCCTTCCGTGGACTGTAGAGAAAGCTAAAATCGCGGACAACAGGGAGGTTGCTATGAAGAGATTAGAACAGACGACTAAGAAATTAATCTCTTTGAATCTTTATGAAGACTATGATGATATTTTCCGAGGCTGGTTGGATGATGGGATAATTGAGAAAGTCCCAGCTGAACAACACGACGCTGAGGCCTTCTACCTGCCTCATCGTCCGGTGGTGAAACTCTCCAGTGGGACTACGCCTATCAGGCCTGTCTTTGATGCTTCTAGCAAGGTCTATAGATCCCCATCTTTAAATGACTGTCTTGAAAAAGGACCTAACCTCATAGAGATGATTCCCAACCTTATGCTAAGGTTTAGAAATGGCAAGTTTGGTGTCGTGGCAGACATTAAGAAAGCGTTTCTGCAGATTGAGGTGAATGAAAGGGACAGAGATTACCTGCGTTTTCTGTGGTATTCCCAAAATGGAGAAAAGACAGAAGTATTCCGACATAGACGTGTCGTTTTCGGTGTTAACTGTAGTCCTTTCATTTTGGGGGCAGTAATCGAATACCACCTGTCTAATGTTCGACCTGAACATAAACCGTTAGCTCAGAGGTTGCAGAAATCCTTTTATGTGGACAATTTAGTCACAAGCGTGAATTCTTTTGAAGAGTTAAAAGATCTGAAATTGACCGCAACGTCCATCATGGATAATGCTAGGTTGGAGCTAAGCCGTTGGGAGCATAGCCTGGACGTGGCCTCCGGTACTTACCCCTTTGAAAGAGCAGAGATATCTAAAGTGCTTGGTATATGTTGGGATAAAAGGGAAGATTGTCTGTCATGTGAAATTCCCGTAGCCATACCCCCCAAGATAACCAAAAGGAGTATCCTGTCCTGCTTAGCTCAGATATATGACCCTATTGGATTTCTGAACCCAATATTAATAATGCCTAAAATTCTATTGCAAAAGGCTTGGATAAAGCGCGATGATCAGTGGGGTACCTTTGTAGGGAATCGCGTGAAAGAGATATGCAGACTTAGTGATCCTGGAAATCGGAGATATGTTCCTAGCGAGTGCAATCCAGCTAATTTACCCTCCAGAGGATGCATCCTCTCCCGACTGATGCAGTCTAGATGGCGGGAGAGATTGATTCGTTCCCTCAAAGACATACTAAAAAGAATGCTCGGAACATCAACATTAACATATCACCAATATATGACCCTGCTGTGTCATACAGAGGCAGCGATTAATGGAAGGTCCATGACTTATGTCAGCGACGATCCGAATGATCTTGTGTCCATATCACCTTCCGTGTTTCTACAAGAACAGACAGATGTCGAGTTTCCCGAGTGCCAGAATATAGGATCTAATCCAACGACACAGAAACTGCGCTATTTGAGCAAGCTGAGGGAGGAGTTGAAATCACGATTCAGGAAGGAATACTTGTCCCTCCTGGTCCAGAGAAACAGACGCATTTACAATCCAAAACTCCAGGCTGGGGATGTTGTCCTTGTTGGTATGGACAATAAAAAGCGTAACTTCTGGCCATTAGCAGTGATCGAGGAGATATTATTTGGAAGAGATGGAGTGAATAGATTAGTGAAGGTGAAAACCGCAGTAGGAACCATCCTAAGACCTATTCAGAAAATATATCCCTTGGAAATATCATCAACAGCAGCTTCTTCGCGTTTGCTGAACGATAAAGAGAAAACTGCAAAAATACAGACTAGATCGGGAAGAACCGTTTGTATACCCAACCGATTGGACGATTATTATTGTTTTTCTGTGTGCCTAGATAAAAACAGGTGGGAGTATGTGGAATAATGGAGTCCAGACGGCTTGGGTGACAGTAAACAAACATGCCCGGCGGCGCCAGCCGCCACAAAGGAATAGCCAACAAAGGACTAATAGAACACGGCTTGGTCTGCTACCGACCAGTTGGGTGTTTTCCTCTGTCCTCTTAAGATGTATTAAATAAAGTTAGTTAGAAGGAGACTTTTACCCTCTCCTTTCTGCTATTTAGTGATCTTATTTAAATCCTTGCAACAGCCCACAAAGAATCATCACAGCGAATTCTACCGAACTCGCTCAGTGTTTTGTGAAACTATTACCCGACATTTCTTCACAACAGTAAAGTTTTATCGAGAGTCAGCCACACCCAGGCAAGGCGAGGTCCAGTTTCGTTAAGATTACGTCATTTATTCCCGTGGAACTTCTACAAGTCGTTAGTGAATTTTACGACCAGTCGCAGCTGAACAACAACAGCAAAAGATCACCTCGCTCACTCTTGCAGATCACACCATTGCCGCGTCTTCGGTCGCTGGACGCTCTTAGATGCCATCCAGTCTGTCTCGTCCTTTGTGTTACCCATAGACGCCCATATTACCTTTTCTTGTATAATATGTTTATATCTGTTTCTGTTTAAAAAAAGTAAATCGACCCAATTATCCCTAGCCGAGATATCGCGTTTTGTGTGTTGGAATAAATAAATAAATAGATGCCTGAAACACTGGGACCCATGACTGCTAGTGCTTGTGGTACGAGATATATATATCATTTTAAAGAGGAAAATTTATGTAAATATCGGACATATGAATTTAAGCTGTAGCGAGAACCGCTTCTATATAAGCTAAGTAAATGTTGAAGCGCTTTAATTAATATAAATACTATTCGTTATGTAAGTTTTTGTGTTACAATAAACAACTAACCGGGGAGAATTAGAATTTTATAAATTACGTATTCTATTTGAATTTGCAAACCTATTTTGTTACATTTTATACCAAAAACGTGTGAAGAATAATCGTGTAACCCACTGGTATTGTAACATTACTTAGGAATCCGTGTTACAGAGAATGTTTGAGTCGCTGTTTAGAGTTCCGAATTTTATTGAGACTATTCACATTATTTTGGTCATTCTTTATTGCGGTCTTCTCAGTACTGAGTTTGGCTTATAATATCAGTTTGATCTCTTTAGTTAAAATATAAATGTGATAATAAGGAGTCAATTACAAATTCTAATAAAGATTTTCTTTGTTTTAGATTTTCGAGATGTTTGAGAAGGTCACACACATGGTCGAGGACGTTACCAAAGTGGCCGCTGTGTCTAGTGATGTAATCCTCCGGGATTATGTTTCACTTTATGGGATGTCGCAACGTCTTTTACGACTGCTCTCTGTTTATGACGTTATTTACTCTGTCATATATTTTTTGACCCTCTTTAACTAAATATATAGTTATAAAAACTCTATGAATTTTTCTTCTAATAATATAACCCCGGGGTGTTTGTGTGATACTCATTTCAGCGGACCTTAGCGATTGTATTATTCCGTTCTAGGTCTCTTCTTGTGGTAAACAAAAATAGTTCCATTTCTAAAACAACCTAACCTGAAATAAACTAACCTTAAGTAACTAAACCTATAACCTAAACTAATTTAATCTATTTGAACCACGTATCTGATGAATATTTTAATCTTCTGTATGTTTTACCTTGGTGACAGTGGTCGGCGTAACTTCAGTCTTTAATCACAACAACGATAAATCCATCACTATGTCATTCAATAGATTGCCTGAGATTGTTATAAGAAAATTGAACTATTTTTGAGGCGTATGATTCTTTTCAAAATAAAATAATTTTATACTGCCCTTACCGCAATGATAAAATAATGGGAGGGTCGGCTCACCAGTGGTGAACCCTTCCAGTGGTTTCGCCAGTTTAATCTACCATATCGCTGTAATATTGCATTTTCGGTTTTCCTTTTATACTGATACTAAAGAGAGCTAGCCTCTTGGAGATATTTGTGGAAATATCAGTTATACGTAATTTAAGTACAATTTTTAATTGTGATAAACATATACTTTTTTTTTATCGAGTCCAGTCGCCAGCAAAGGCTTTTCAAATATAAACAATTTTGAATATTATAGCAATATATATTTTTATTTATGAAAAGATTATTGATTTTTATATTTATATTTAGCTACTCTCTGTAAACTTTCCTTATTGCCTTTCTGGCATTTAATAAATTTGGATTTGATTTTGCATAAAAAAAAAATTCTGAGTCAATTTGAGGCTTGCCTTTTCTACGCGACAATATAAATCAGTAATCAATATGTGCATATAGAATGGACAACGGAATGGCACAGTGCAGTGGTCTCAGAAGTAAATCGCTTCTGTTTTAGCAATGACAGTCACCGAGTAAGAGTTTGATGCCGTCTTGGTGACAGGTCCAATCCGGATACATCTGTGGAACGCCGCACCTCACGACACCGCGGGTTTGGGGAACCATCGCCTATGATAGCAGATCATCTCTCTCTGATTCGTATTGAGAGCACTATGACCTGGGGTGTAAGACGGAAGTTGGGGAAAAGAAGAAAACACTAAAAGACAGCTTCAATCTCCTATATTAGCACAAAAAGAAAAGATAAAACCCGATCACCGACCTAAAAAATGAGAGGAACATAAAGATATATTTACACAAAGCAATAACGCGCCATCTATACATATAAAATAAAAGGACTTAAAAGCGCGAATGTTTCTTTTATACATAAAACGAACTTCTACTGTCCTTACTGCGATGAAAAATATATTGGGAGGGCTTGGCTCATCAGTGGTGAACCCTCCCAGCGGTTTCGCCAATTTAATCCACCAGACCGCTTCTCAGAGCTCTAATACTGTATTGGATCATTTTGCTTTTATATGCTACACTGAAGGATGAAATCTTAGAAATGGTTATATGCTACACTGAAGGATGAAATCTTAGAAATGGTTATATGCTACACTGAAGGATGAAATCTTAGAAATGGTTATATGCTACACTGAAGGATGAAATTTCTAAGATTTCATCCTTCAGTGTAGCATATAAAAGCAAAATGATCCAATACAGTATTAGAGCTCTGAGAAGCGGTCTGGTGGATTAAATTGGCGAAACCGCTGGGAGGGTTCACCACTGATGAGCCAAGCCCTCCCAATATATTTTTCATCGCAGTAAGGACAGTAGAAGTTCGTTTTATGTATAAAAGAAACATTCGCGCTTTTAAGTCCTTTTATTTTATATATAAAGATATATACTAAACCATTATGTATTCTTATTTTGATATCCTTTAGGATCCTTTCAGATCCTCTTCAAGGAAACATTCAGCGTGGACAGTATTGAGAAGGTCAACCATGGCAAAGACCGTTCATTCTGGTCAATTCCATCACCGAATCTTTCCTGACTATATCAGCTAAGTTCTGTATGTAGTGTGCACCTGCATGTGCATAGGCCACGGGGGAATGAAGCAGACGGGGACACAATCCAAGTTTCAAAAAAGAAGAGATTTATTGAATCACTTTACTACAGTTATACAAAAAGAGGAAAGCCTGAAAGCTTTCAATAGGAATACAGAAAAAGTTGATATAATATTAATATCTTTTATTTAAATATACACATGCGTATTTTTAAAAGCCATAAACAACCAAAATAACTAAGTAATTCTTAAATATTTTTTTCACAGTACAGTAGAACACCTTTCATGGGAGTTATACAATCTTTCCTATTGTAGTGTAGGTAAAAATGTGAGATACAGATACTACTGGTCTCTCCTGGAGATGGTCTCTCACTGGAGGTTGGGCCATGCGAAATGCAATTTATTTCCATTTGACAAATGTATTTGCGTAAGGAAATGGTTGCTTATGAGAGTATATTTACTCTAATTGAGTTATATTTAATATGTTTGACCTCAAATCCTTTATGATATTTTATTATTTTGCTTACAAAATTTGGTAACAAACCGCATTTTTGTTAGTGACATTGTCGCGTAAATTTGGAAAGGTTTAGGATTGAAAGCTTTATTGTGGCATAAGTTAGGGGAGATAAATCTATAGAGAAGAATAAAAATAAGTATAATACAATTGAGAATATTTATAGATATAAACCTAGGAGACTCTACCACTGACAAAGTCCTCTTCTAGATAGTAAGGGATTCTCCCTCTCACCTGTTGGTTTGAAAAATGTTTATAGATGTAGCACCTATTGGCCCACAGTGAGGGTGGTGTCATTATCCAGGTCTCGCACAAAGACCCAGTCATGAAGATCAAGCTCGATGATGGCAAAAGCCTACTGGGTGAGAGGCCTTGGTGCAGTGTGAATTTGGAAAAGACAAGGTGATTCGCAATCTCAGGCTCTAAATGCTACCTTTGTTTATTGAAATGAAGAAAAACAGTGAAATTCTTAATTTCTATAAATTCCAACTTGTTGACAGCCCACCATCTTTCTTCAACCCCTATAACTACAACACTTGTATATCGATGATACCATTGACCAATTTTAAGTTTTGTTGAAAAATACCAATATTATCCATCAACACATATATAAAAGCATGAGAGAAAATCTTAAACGGGAGTATTTTAAACTACATACCAATTTATATATAGAAGAAGGATATAAAAATCGCCATACCGTGGGAGTAGTAATACAAAGGGTAAATACATGGAGGAATATAACTATTGCGGTGATATTATTACCTTTAGAGGACTCCATTCAGGCCCTTGTCGCTGTCCCCGTTGGCTACTTCGCCTCCTTGGTCGTGGCTCCTCCTTTACGATCCTTGTTGTTGGCATCTTGTTGATGCCTCTCTGTAGCCTCCCTCCTCCTCTATGTCCCCTCCCTCCACCCCTATGTCCCACCCACCTCAACACTGGCCCTCCCACTGTCCCCTTCTCTCTAGCCCTTCTCTGTCATCGCCCCTCTCCCCTCTGCTGTTCCCCCTCCCCCCATGACTATCTGACATCGAACAATCGTCATTGAATGTATCTCAGCACGATGTTGCCTCCTCCACCGCAGCTTGAGTCCCCATCGCATCCCATGTTGAATCCACGATACCAGGTATCGATTCATCAACAGGAGATGACGCCCGTTGTCATCCAATGTCGATCCTTCGACACCAGATAGCTATCCCACTGACCCATAGCCCTCCCCCTTCCCTTTTGAAACCTGTTGACAACAACAAATCAAAATTATTAACTGAATTGTACATAGTTTTAAGATATTGGTCTTATTTAAACATGATGGAATAGCGCGTCATTTGTATTTGAAAATATAAATTTTATTTATATATTTTTTATTATATAATATTATTATATTATTTGACCCCATACTACAAGGTAACTCTGTACAACTGATCAAAGATATTAGCTGGCTCTACCAATGATAAGTTTCTCTCAAAAAATATATCGAATTCTTTTTTCCAATATTATATTTAGATTTTTCACATATAAAAAGCCAGAAATGATTGATATTTTAAAAGAAGGACATCAGTAATATTTTTATGGAGAGAGGCCGGAATATTTTCTTATATTTCAGATATTATCAGCATAGTAAGTGCTAGGATATCTTCTACAATTCTATAAACAAAAAACACACTTGTTTATAATCATAAAAGGACTAAAGGTTAGTTGATTTTAAGGAGTTAAAATGATTTATTGAACTGAAATAAGTTCGAATATTGGCTATTTCTTTCATCAGACAAAAAGTTTGTATACCAACCTTTTGAGGCGAAGAAAATGTGTAGTACTTCATTGCGCCAACTGCAGTCGCTGATTCCCCAAAAAGTCCTCTATAACATCACGACAGCAAGGTTGAGGACATGGGACAACTGATGTGTCCCACGGTATGGCGAACTTTTATATCCTCTTTATCATTATATCTGATGGTATATTGTAAAAATATATATTTAAATTACTTTTTTACTGATATATGAAAAGATCAAGATGATGGATAGGATTGGACTCTAAATATTCATCATTTGAAAGTCGCTGGTTATTTCTGGACAAGATTTTCTCTATGTAATAGCATGGCACAATCATTGTTTGAATGATGAAGTATGGCATCATACTGGTGATGATGGTCACTATGGCCATCTTGCCAGCAGGGATGAACTTACCTTGTTGTCCTGTTCCAAATGAACAGTTGAAGTACATAGTACTGATGCTGTAGTGCTGAAACGCCCTTTTTATAACTTTTTAAAAAGTAAAACTTCCATATATTGAATCACTAAGAAACCAGGAAAAAATTTAGTTATAGGAATATATGCATTTATTGTGAAGAATAATATAGGCCTATCCAGTTTATTTATGTGGCGTCTGTTTTATTTTCCCGCCCATTGATTCACTTAAACCCCATCTGATACGCATGCGGAGTTCGTTTTCTTTCTATTTATATCCCACAGACTGTTTATAATATTTTTGTTGTTGTTTTGAAAATAATAATTAGAGAAAGCTAAAGGTATATATATTTATTCGTAATTTTGCCACCGCATTTGCGATGGGCTAATGTTCTACTATGTATCTAAAGCTAAGAATCCTATTTCGTGCATTTGTGAAAATAAAGAGATGAAAAAGCCTTGATAATTGGATATTTAAAAAAATGTTATAATATTTTAGACTAAAATGTTCAGAGAGAAAAAGTAAAAAATGTAGGGGTTCCTAATTTTTATATAATACTGTATTGAATCGTTTTGTTTATATAAGCTACACTGAAGGGTGGAATCTCAGAAATGGTATTTAAGAAAACTATGGACATAAACTTTTAGGACAGTAGAATTACATATAATATTTGCATCGAGTAATGCTCTTCCGCAAACAATAAGGACAAGGCCATTTAGGCATAAATTAATATAAATAAATAACATAATATATACAGTAAATGTTTCTTTCACAAATCAATCAAACTTCTACTGTCCTTACTGCGATTGTTTAATTGGTTGTTTGTAATTGCGATCTTCTCACAAATTAACAAATTGAATTAAAGATGCAAATTGTACTTGAGCAAGAGCTAATACATCTCACTTGGCAGCTTGGACATCAAATAGGTAATCTTCCAGTATATAAGAGAAATGAGAAATAATCTCGTTACATGTGAATAAATATAATAACAAATCAACAAATAGCATTTTTTAGAAAATATATTTCACCAAGTTCAAACCGATTGTTAACACTTTAATTCGAAAAATATTTGAGAGGCTTGATGGAATATATAGGACACCTCTCCCGCCAAAATAAACGTCAAAAACTATACGCCATCTATTGACCGTCGCCGCAAACTGGAGACCTCGTTTGCGGCGACGGTCAATAAATGGTGTATAGTTTTTGACATTTATTTTGACGGGAGGGGAGCTCAATGCTTATATATATATATACATATATTTAAAAAAAAATAGACATATCACACACACAAAGCTTTATTAAAACCACCGGTCTTATACAGATTCACCACAGGAAGAAAGGAATCAAAGATGGAGCTCCTATACTCCAGGCAGCGCAGCACCCAACAACAGCCTCCAGGTCCGACGCATGTCCAGTGGCCACACGTTCCTTCGTGCATACGTCATGGTTAGCGAATCACTGAACAGGCTAGTGTAGAATCATCCGCGTTCTAGTCTTCGCTTTTCTCGTCCAAATGAACCATGGCAATCGGCGATTCAAAATAGACATATCCTGACCGCTTACATGAGCTTTTTAGATGGTAGAGCGCCATCTAGTGAGCAAAAGTCAACTGAAGATTGATTTAACCTGTTTCCTGATATTTTGCCAACCCGTTTAAAAAATATATTTTCCCATATGTTCAGCGTATTTAAGCAAGTTTGGATTTAAATAATCATTCCTTGATTTCTCAAGAAGCCTCTGGGACCAAAATATTTTTTGGTCGTAGAGGTACAGCTTGCATCACGCTGACGAGGGCCAACAGCCCAAACGCGTTCGTGGTTGATTTTTCTGGGTTGACCAAATATCAGGGAACAAATTAAATCAATCTTTAGTTGATTTCTGTTCCACTAGATGGCGTTCTGCCATCTATAAAGCTCATGCGAGCGGTCAGGATAGGCCTTTTTTATTCTGATTTTTTTTAGTTTTTCTCATTTTTCATACTTAAACACACATGTATAATACATAGCTCGATCTCATATATAGTCAGTCTATGGATCCAGGAAGAGCATATTATTTTAAATATAAGAGTTAGTAGTTCACACATTGGTGTTCAGAGATCCATATGACACGGATTACATAGGAAACAAGATTGAGCAGTCAGAAGTAAGATGCCTCCATGGAGCTGACCCTGGAAACTGCGCGCATGCGGACCTCTGGGTCGATGGTTGGAAATCGACTTGGAAAATCCCATTGGAAATCCCTAATTGGAAACTTTGAGATATGTTGAATACATGGTATGGGGAATATCCTGAAAGCTCTAGATAAATAAAAGAAATTATTAATTTAGAAGACCATAACTTGATTGGCAATTAACCGAAAAGAAAGCAAGCAACGAAATTATTTATATAAGTTATATTATATAATATATGACAAGCGCGCGCGCTATAGAATTGGTTTTCAGCAAGGTGCATGTGCTCTTGAGCGATGACTATTTAGAAAAAACGATATGTCAAGAAAATGCGCTACGTGAGATCGTAAAATATAAAAAAAGCCTTCCAGGAATCAAACCTGTAATTTGCATATCCATAACGATAGCTATATAAAATAGCAACTTTCATATATTTCTTTGTATCAATGGAAACATGTGCAATGATAAGACGAGAGTTAGACAAGAAACATATAAGGAGTAGTAAGAAGCTTACAAAAATGTAACAATAAGTATACAGTAATGAATATAATTTGCCAAGAAGTATATGTAACTAGACAAGAAGCATACGTAGCTCGTATATAACAAATACAGAACAAGTAGAGAAGAGATCCGGGTGATCTAGTGCAAGAGTACCAATCTGTATCAAAGGTTCGTTCCCATATATAAATAATATTTTAATACACATTAAATAATATATAAACAAAAAAATGTTATTCTAAACCCTTTTGCATTATTTCAATCAAGTGGGAACGCTCATCAACCGTGGGACCGAACCATTATTTATTTAAACTTTATTTATATTGGTAAATATTCATATAATTTGATTTTATATTAGGCTTCCGCTTTGGGAACGAATATTTGATACAGTCTGGTATGTACATATTATATAATTTCAAACATGTAATATGTAAATAGGGGGGTACCAAGGGATCTGTTTTCCTTGCGAAGAGCACAAAGATCTTTTTTTTTTATAAATAGATTCCACATCTCGGAGGTAATATTGTCCTGGCAGCAGTGAGCTCTCAAAGTCTGTCATCGAGGTTAGCAAGCCTGAGTCATCTTGGACTTTGGGCTGTGACGGCTTCCTTCACTCTCACAGGTAGGCAGGTACCTGTATGGAGTCTACATGATACAGAGAAGTGTAACATGACTGCCTGCCATGACAGGAATAAGCGACAAATATAAAGTGGTTCTCATATTTCCACTTCCTTGTTTGGTGACATTTCTGTTTAACAACTCTGTCATGCGGATCAGCGCTGACGCAAACAGTGTTTATAGATAAGCCAGGATGTTTATTGTGCTATCAGGCTTTATAGGGCGGTACCGAGATAAATATCGGAGGGATTTATTTACACACGAAGTCTTTATTAAGACATTTAAGCCTTATACAATATCATTCTGAGATATAAGAAGTAGTAGAGATATATTGGCTTTTATAAAATAAGTTTAAACCTAAAATAATGACAAAACGTTGTGATTTTCTCTTTAAATAAAGTTATTATCCAAAAAGTCAATAAGTATGCTCCAATGCCTTTCTGGGACAGAATAAAATATCTTGGATTTGAACTTTAGGAACTAGAGACATATTCCCCTGATTTATTCCTAAGTGATTATTTTTTGTTTTGTCAATTAAAATATGTATATTTTGAATGTAGGATCTTTCGTTTAGATGAGATATTCCTCCAGACGTTGCATTAATGGCTCGAAGAAAACCCATACGAAATTTTTATAGAGCCTTTTACAGTTTTCGAACTTTAGAAGTGGTATATGAATAGGAGAATGTGTTTGGTGTAGAAAAATATACCATATGTAAGTACATCTAGCTCGAGAGACATATGGAAAGGATGAGGTCCATTCTAAAGCTCATTTTCTGGTCATAGAAACCTTTTTTTCAAATAGACCAATATGAAGATATTTCTTGATAACTCACTGAGTGTCCGCCTACATCGCCATCATTGACAACTCTTCGTGTTCTTCGGGGAACATTCATTCTGACTTACGAAAACCTCTGGGAGCTTCTTGACCACTCAGCGTTCAAAACTTGTAGAAAGAATAAATTTAGTCAGTTTAACCAATTTCAACTTATTTATTGTTGACCGATGTTTCAGTGACTTATTAACTACCTTTATATATTAAGGGAATTTTCTTGGGGGAAATATGGGGACAGCAAAGATTCTTTCTATTAGGAGAAATAATTGACTCATTTCTATATTTAAAATCTTATTATAGGATTATAGATTGTGGCAACACAACCATCGTGGTGGCTAGAGATGCTATAGGTATTGACGATGCCCTTGCATCCCGAGAAGTGGGGCCACAACCAAGTTAAGGATGTCAGCGAACAGTACTGTACAAAGGTAGGTTTCAGTATAAAATGTCCCTAATACCTAAAGCCGTATTACTATTCAATTGTCACAAAACAATAACGCGCCATCTATATATAACAAATGAAAACATTAAGATGCGAGTGTTTTTTTTACCACAAATAAATCAAACTTCTACTGTCCTTACTGCTGATAAGACAAGCCCTCCCAATATTTTTTCATCGCAGTAAGGACAGTGTTTGATTTATTTGTGAAAGAAACACTATATGTATTTTTTCTTTATATAAGCTAATGTTTAAAATCAAGATTTTATTAAATTTTAAATAAACAAACCTCTTTTATTCACACTATCTTCCCTATTCCTCAGCCTTCCACACAACCTCATGTTAGATAACCTCCACCAATTCCTTTCATCCATCCACACAGATGCCACCATAGCCAACAACATCATCTCACTCACCAAAATCTGCCTGTGCATGAACACCTTCACCTATTCTCATACCCACTTTAAACAGATCAGGGGAACCCCAATGGGCAGCCCCCTCTCATCCATTTTGTCTGAAATAACGATGTCTACCATAGACCAGTGGATCTGTAACCGGCAACCCTCAAACATCTTCTTCTGGCGTCGATACGTTGACGACATTTTTGCGTATGCAAAACCGACAGCGAGAATTTCATTTTCACCGACCTCCACACTTACAATCCCAACATCACATTCACTCTTGAGAGAGAACATGAGCTTGTTATTCCTTTCCTGGACGTCCTAGTCATACGCACCCCAAACACCTACCATACCACAGTCTACTACAAGAAAAACCACCCCCCCAGATACACCCATTATAGGTCACACTGTCCAACCTCCCACAAAATCAATATAGTTAAAGCCCTCACCCGCCGCCTATTAACCTACTGCTCACTCCCCATCTTCAAAACTATTGAAAAGAACCGCATCATCTCCCATCTTACAATTTCAGGTTTCCCTCTATCCTTCATAGAAAAACACACCTATTCACCTGTTCCTCTCAACCCTCCTGCAACTTACAAATCCACATGTGTGATCCCATTCTCTCCCCTCTCAGTTAACCTCTCCCGTTTCCTCAAACCCTTTGGCATCCGTACCTTTTTTACTAACACACCTAACCTCCACTCACTCCTTAGGCATCCCATCACAAAAACCGACTCCTCCACTGATCCTCTAACATTTTCTGGGGCAGTCTACTCGGTCTCGTGCCAACAGTGTCCTGCCACCTATGTGGGAGAGACCGGTAGAACCATCGCCATCAGAATGTCCGAACACACACGCAACATCACCAACCGAGATACCCGTTCCCTTATTTTCCAACACATTGCATCTTCTGGCCATTCCTTTGACACTGCTAACCCAACCATTCACTACAAAAATATCTCCAACCTACACCAGAGATTGGTTCTGGAATCCATAGTTTCATCCAAGCTACACAGCATAAATAGAAAAATTGACATCCCCGCAGCCTACACAAACTACATTTAAACCTCCCACATGTTTATTTCAATAGCCCAAACCACGCGCCGTCTCGTGGTTTCAGACTGCAGATTTAATATTTACTTTTCTCAAAAAACGGTCTTCTGTTAAGATTAACTTATATAAATCGCTATCTTTCTTAGTATAGTTATATTTTTGCCTGTCGAAGGGCTTTTGCCCGAAAGCTCGTAGCATTCATACAATAAAATAAACTCATCTTCTGATCCTTCTTAATTGATATACCTTACTAGAAGAGTCTTTACCTTTAATCGTTACTATTTAATCCCTCAATGACTTCGTTTAAAAGTATCTATAAAATTTAAATTCCACCATATCATAAAGTTCTTATTTTTTTCAATATGTTTCATCCAATTTTAGGCTATTAACCGTTATCGCACCTTTGAAAGTGCATTTTCTAGTTTCTTTCATGGTCACCTACTTATAAAAACCTTTTATTCACACTGTTTTAATACCTCAATGACTTCGATTGAAGGTTTTCGTAAATTTCAAATTCCACCATATTATAAAATTCTCATTTCTTTCAATACGCTTTTTTAGGCTATTAATCGTTTTCGCATCTTTGTCAGTACATCTTCTAGTTTCTTTCATGGCCACCTACTTCTAAAAGCCTCAATAAAATACTTTAAAATGTAAAATTCATACCATTGTCCTCAAGCCAAACCTGTATCACCTTCACCATTATGTATTCTTCTGTCATCTTTACCTTCATCCCCACCCACTATACTTCCACTATTAACTCCCACTCTCTCTACATTTAAAACATCACCTTATAGGAGTTGCTGACATATCATCCTGTATATTGTCTAAATGTATATTGTCTATTTTGCTGCGCTGCCTGGAGTACAGGAGCTCCATCTATGCTTACATTCTTCCTGTGGTCAATCTGTATAAGACCGGTGGTCTTAATAAAGTTGTGTATATTTTGTCTAAGTTATCCCGTCAACAATTGCGGCACTTGTCAGCTCATTAATGGTACATTTTCCAGCGATGGTCGTATAACCAACTTTTGCCCATGAGTTTTTATTTCTGATGATTTCCTCCTTATTCCATTTTACGGATGTAAATTAGAATTATTTATTAAGTAATACATTTTGCGATAGTTGTAGCGTATGTGTAAAATATAACATTTATATATATAAAAATTAGAGTTATACAATTAATTCAAAAATCCTTTTAATTGTCTAAAACTTGAGACGTAAAATTTAATAATATTTCTATAATCACGTGTTTGTTTGTGTCCCGCATACGTTTTCAGACTATTTGACCTATCGGGATACATAGTAAGTATCATACTACTTTCAACGTTCTAATATCCGAATTAACTTAATTATAGGCTAATTTGCATATTCTGGTGTCGGAAAATGATCAGGTTGATAATTAGGTTTATGTTAGGATACATCAGCGCGCCATCTGCTATGAGAATTTGAAACTATTATAGACGCTTATGATTCTTTTTAAAAATTAAACAATTTTTAAGGTCCTCCCATAAATTTTTCAATGCAGAAGGGCAGTAGAAAATTGTTTAATTTTTAAAAAAGAATCATACGCGTCTATATATATATATATATATATATATATTGCAATAATTATGAAGACATATATATATATAATAGATATATATATATATAATAGACATATATATATATAATAGTTTAAAATTCTCATAATTGGGTTTAATTAAAAATCTTTTAGTGAAACACAACACAGGTTTACACACATGCTTTAATTAAAAAGGCATATATTGGATCAAAATATCATTTATTTTACCAATATTTCAGTTGGCTGAACGCCAACCTTTATCAAGGTGTTAACCTTTATCAAGGTTGGCGTTCAGCCAACTGAAATATTGGTAAAATAAATGATTTTTTGATCCAATATATACCTTTTTAATTAAATGTTTATCTATGGATTGCTCTATTTTCAAAACACATGCTTTATTAAGTTGAACTTTAATAAGGCTTAGAACACTGGCTGCTGTTCTAGACCCATTTGTAGAACTGGTTAATGTATTCTCTCTCTCTAGTATAGTAAAATATATATAATTTTTAAAAAGCCTTTTGCTAAATCAATGTTTGTGAGGCAAACCTTCGTTCGGGCATATTCAGTGATAGATTCTGGGTTATTTGTCAAGTAAATGATAAAATAATGTTAAAAAATTAATTGGAGAATTTTTCACTGTTTAAAAACACATATACTAAAAACTTAAACCATGCGTTTCTTTATTAAGATAAAAAAAATCTTTGGCTTGAAAGTTCTTAGCCGTTATCTCTCTCTCGTTAAAGTTTTTATTTTTAAAATGTAGCACATCTACGATTTAAGTTCATTTAACTGTTCTTAGCGCGCACATTATTTAAACATTTTTAGAATTCATGGTAAAAAAAAAAAAAAAACGCCAAAGCTATACAGCCATTTGACGAACTCCATTTAGAGAATTAAGATTCGAAACAACACAAGGTTTAAAAAGAGGTAAAAATAGAAAGAGAGGAGAGAGGCAATCAATTAGAAATAAGCAATAAAATATCGAACATTTATTGAACATTTTGGACTTATTTTTATGTGTTGTATCTTTTCCTGAGGTTTGTCTTTTTACTCGCGAGAGACCACCTTGAGGGTTTATTTGCACGTCATAAAACCCTCGCCACCGAAGTCGTCCAAAGTCTGAATACATCTTCACTCTTACCATCCCAAAATGACAGGGAAAATATTACAGTAAAGAGTTAATTATAAGTTTGTAGTGGTACAATGTATACAGAAATCGTTTTAGAATTTACCTTTTACACTAGTGTGTATATGTGCAAAATTAAGAATATTATAAAAGTAAAATTTTCATATATAATTACATTTTAAGCTAATGCCGATCGTGGTTGGCTTTTCTTGATTTATTGAGAAAGCGAGTTGGGTAAAAATATCAGGGAACAGGTTAAATCAACGTTTAGTTGATTTCTTATCCACTAGATGGCGCTCTGACATTGCTCATTATAGTGGTCAGGATATGCCTAACTTGTTTTTAAGCTAATAATATGTAAATACAAAAGAAAAATAAAATAACGACGCCTATGTTAATAATCATGTTTGTACACAATCATGTACAAATAAGACCAACTGAAAACATATTTGAACAAATTTTGTCTACCAAATTTTTAAATTCACAATAGAATCATTTTGTTTCTTAACTGCTGCTCATCAGTGTATATATCTCGAGCCTTCACGAAGACATGGTGAAGTAGAATGAAGACGTTGGGCCGCTACGAGGCCGTTTGAAGGAAACGCCTCCGACAGAACGCCGCCTAGCGGAGGTTGACGTCATTGATCTCCAGACGACCAGGTAGGTCGGCGCTAACGGTCCACTATGTATGTCCTGTCACCTCTGTACTTGTCTTTCTACTTCTTGTCTAGGCGCTTGTTCTGTACTCGCTACGGTACGACACTTCGTCAGGTTTCTGAGATGTAGAAAACGCCGTCATCCAGATGTCTATGGACAACAGATGTTGTTGACATCCCAACTGTGCCACTCGGCAAACACACGGCGTTGGTGCTAGGCACTTTCCTTGAAGATAAACTTCCTAGGACACACAACTTCCCAGGAAATATTTGTTAGAGCTAGTTACGAACAAATCAATTAAATTGTGTTACGATTTTATTGCTTGCCGTTGGTAAACAACGGTTAAAATTTTCTCACCAAAACGGTACTTGTGCTAGAATTACATCTAATTTTGTTCTGGTTGGGCTGAGAGAGACATCTCCTCCCGTTTGTTGATTGTTTGAATGATACCTGAGCTTTTCTGTTTTAACGGCTATTGAATACGGCGTTGGACATTCGAGTTCTGTTTTAACGGTAATCAAAACAAGGGGTTGCACATTCAAGTTCTGTTTTAACAAGTTAAAATTCGATTGACATTCGAGTTCTGTTTTAACTTGTATCAAAACACGGCGTTTGACATTCGAGTTCTGTTTTAACGGTAATCAAAACACGGCGTTTGACATTCGAGTTCTGTTTTAACGGTCATCAAAACACGGCTTTAGACAATGGATATCCGTTTAAACGGCCATCAGAACACTACGTTAGACATTGGTCTTCTGTTTTATCGGTCACCGGACTACGGCGTCGAGCAACCGAGTTCTGTCTTGTATCAAAATACGGCGTTGGACACAGATCTCGTGAACACCCAAGTTCCCCCGGGGGATTAATTCGGTTTCAACAGTCATCAACATTCAGCGTGTATTTCGTATATCGCGAAGAGACACACAGGTTCTACCGTTAGTTCTGTTTTAACGTCATCAAAATATGGCGTGTAACATCCGGATCTCACAAACACATAAATTATCTTCCAGTAGTTACTTCTCCTTAGACGTCGGCAGCTCTGCACGACAGTGGTTATCTAAATAAGGCAAAGTTTTCCAGGAAGTTAAATCAGTTTTCACTCGTGTTCCGCTGGGGTAAAGAAAGCCAAGCTTAAGTGTCCGAAGGTCAGACATCCTCTCGAACAATAGTAAAGCTTCAACATACGAAAGAGGGAACATATATTTTAAAGTGATCATCAAATTGAAAAGACAAATATTCACATACTAAATAAATATATGGGTGCAATTTTATATTTGAGTTTAAACCTATATACGAAGGAAAACTTGATTATATTGTGCACCTATTTATGAAAAAAAAAAAGCGAAATAGGTCGATTTAAGTACATCCTCTGCAAACACTCTCAAATTAAATTGAAGATATCGATCAATCATTATAGGAGATATCACTCATTAAATGGTTTGTGGTTTTAAAGAGTTCTTTTCGTTAAAGTGTCCGCTAAATTTGTTCGTTTTAGAATTTTTACTTTATAAAAATAGTTTTGTCCGAGAGATTTTAATTGGAAAATAATTACAAATCTGTACTCGCTGTTCTGTAGAGTCATTGAAATTCTTCTATCAAATCACACTTCTTGAATGCTTCTCCATTTACTTACGACCTTCCTTTTCAAAAATTGTCGATTTAAATCCGAGGTCATTTGTTAAGTTTAAGATCTCAATGAGAAGTGAGAGCTCAGGGATTTTGAAACGGATTTATACGTGGGAGGCCGTTTCGTCACTCTGCCAGATTGAAATCTGCGTGGCCTTGCGGACGTTTGCTCGCGGGACATCCGCCCGCCCGCCCGCGGCCCACGAGGTGCCGTTTCCGTCGTCACCTTGGCACTGACGGTAGAGTGAGTCAACCGGGTAGGTTTGGTTGGTTGGACAGGTTTGGTCGGTTGGCAGGCAGGCGACAGAATGGAGGAACCTTTAAAAAACCGTTTCATAATAGTCTATCTTCATATGGATAAATATATCTTGGTATCTCTCCTCTACACTCCATACACAGTACTTACAGTAATCTTCCAGAAAAAGAGAGAGAGAGAGAGAGTCCCATAGCCTAAAAACTAGGTCTTATCACTGTTTCAAATTACTCATGATTTGGCCTGACATGAAAGTGTCTTTCGTGATCACCGGGTTTAGCCATGTTTGAAGTGGTCTCTTATAGGAGTTCATACTGCACTAGAACATTAGATCACAGTCGCACATGTGTCGAAAAATATGAAGAATCATTAACTCTAAAACAGTGCCGGTATTGTAAGAGCGAAGTTTTCTTACGTCGCTAACATTTATCATTAAGAGATCACACACAACAAACACACAACTGTCAAATCTCCACCTATATAGCGCAGATATTCAAAAAGCTTAGTATTTGTATGATTTATAAATATAACCTTAAAGTAAAATTTGAATTTTAAAAAGTAAAAAAGATAAAATATGAAAAATTCGAGATTCGGATATTCAGCACGACAATGTGTTAAACCACTGAGTTAAGGCAGCACGCTCGCTTTACTAATCTCAACCCTGATTGGTCGGTATGGTCATGTGACAGTAGGGAACCAATTAGCGGGTGAAAAACCGGAACCTTATATACCTACATCAATCGTGTTTAAGTTCCACGCACGTACACTCATGGACAAAACTTAAGGAAGTAGAAGTCTTTGATATTACCGATCGTATGCTATTTTTATAAGAAACAGTCAATTTTGTTCAAACTTGGTTATCTCGTGTGTCTCCAATAAAGGTCAGTGTGTATCAAATATCTTTCAGAGTTATTGTCTAGATCCCGATATACATGCTAAAAGGCACAACTTCCTTAAGTTTTGTCCATGAGTGTAGTTACATTGATCGGTTGGCTTTTGCACCTTATACTGATTTATTCAAATCTTATCGAGCTGAAGGGTCTACAATACAAGGTCTTGGATGCCAACTACAAGGAGACAGATCCTGGTAGATACCGAGGAATGATTTGACCCAACTTGCCTTCGTGCACACGCCAGAACAATCCATTATCCACCTATCAAAAAAGCTCTCTTAATGAATATTAATAGATTTGTTAAGCTAATTCTATTAGTGGATGACTCATGCACATAATCGAATGTAATTAATTTTGGAGTCTTCCTAACATTATAAATCTGAAGATCTACCTTGTATAACTCCGGCTATTATATTTATCTTCCCTTTTCAAATGATCTATTTTGTATATTCTGTGTGCTATAAGCAAATATGTTTAGCCCTCTTTAGACAGTCTTTTCCTCTCTATATCTATTTCTTCTCAACCATCCGTAGGTTGGCAGTATTTCTATTCTCTCTCAGAGCTTCCCTTCTATGGCTAGTCTTATGTTGATAAAGTAAGATTTTCTTGAATTTGTCTATGAATTCAATTCTCGGCCTCTATCTTCCCTCCATACATCCGTCCGTCCAGCAATGCCACTCCGAGTGTCGGACAATATCTCCAAACATGCTGGTTGTTGTTGTTGTCGTGTCCAATGAAGAGCCTTAGATGTCTCCATGCATCTCTATCACAGCAGTCGCAATGTCCTCTATCTTGGGGGAGACATGCTGGTTGACCTCTGTCAATCATCTTCAGACGGCCTTGTCTTTTCTCGGTCATTTTTAGAACACCTTCATGACTTAGTCTGTCAGTTCGTGTTTACATTTTCCTTAGAACCGTGAAATATATTAGGAATTAGTTTTCTTAGTCGTGATTGGACTATTGTGGTTTCATTCAAGTCAGCTACTCCACTTACAGATGCACTCCTTATGTTGGACTCATGTTGGACTCTTGTTGGACTCTTGTTGGAATCGTATTGGACTCATGTTGGACTCTTGTTAGACTCATGTTGGACTCGTGTTGGACTCGTGTTGGACTCGTGTTGGACTCTTGTTGGAATCGTATTGGACTCGTGTTGGACTCTTGTCGGAATCGTATTGGACTCTTGTTGGACTCTTGTTAGACTCATGTTGGACTCGTGTTGGACTCGTGTTGGACTCTTGTTGGACTCTTGTTGGAATCGTATTGGACTCGTGTTGGACTCTTGTCGGAATCGTATTGGACTCATGTTGGACTCTTGTTAGACTCATGTTGGACTCGTGTTGGACTCATGTTGGACTCTTGTTAGACTCATGTTGGACTCGTGTTGGACTCTTGTTGGACTCTTGTTAGACTCATGTTGGACTCGTGTTGGACTCTTGTTGGACTCTTGTTGGACTCTTGTTGGAATCGTATTGGACTCGTGTTGGACTCTTGTCGGAATCGTATTGGACTCTTGTTGGACTCTTGTTAGACTCATGTTGGACTCGTGTTGGACTCGTGTTGGACTCTTGTTGGACTCTTGTTGGAATCGTATTGGACTCGTGTTGGACTCTTGTCGGAATCGTATTGGACTCATGTTGGACTCTTGTTAGACTCATGTTGGACTCGTGTTGGACTCTTGTTGGACTCTTGTTAGACTCATGTTGGACTCGTGTTGGACTCTTGTTGGACTCTTGTTAGACTCATGTTGGACTCGTGTTGGACTCTTGTTGGACTCGTGTTGGACTCGTGTTGGACTCTTGTTGGACTCTTGTTGGAATCGTATTGGACTCGTGTTGGACTCTTGTCGGAATCATGTTGGACTCGTGTCGGACTCTTGTTGGAATTATGTTGGACTCGTGTCGGACTCTTGTTGGAATTATGTTGGACTCGTGTTGGACTCTTGTTGGAATCATGTTGGACTCGTGTTGGACTCTTGTTGGAATCATGTTGGACTCGTGTTGGACTCTTGTTGGAATCATGTTGGACTCGTGTTGGACTCTTGTTGGAATCATGTTGGACTTGTGTTGGAATAGTGTTGAACTCATGTTGGACTATTGTTGGACTCGTGTTGGACTCGTGTTGGAATCGTGTTGGACTCATGTTGGACTCTTGTTGGACTCTTGTTGGAATCGTGTTGGACTCTTGTTGGACTCATGTTGGACTTGTGTTGGACTCTTGTTGGAATCATGTTGGACTCGTGTTGGAATCATGTTGGACTCGTGTTGGACTTTTGTTGGAATCATGTTGGACTTGTGTTGGAATCGTGTTGAACTCATGTTGGACTCTTGTTGGACTCGTGTTGGAATCGTGTTGGACTCATGTTGGAATCGTGTTGAACTCGTGTTGGACTCTTGTTGGAATCATGTTGGACTCGTGTTGGACTCTTGTTGGAATCATGTTGGACTCGTGTTGGACTCTTGTTGGAATCATGTTGGACTCGTGTTGGAATCGTGTTAGATTATTGTTGGAATCGTGTTGGACTCTTGTTGGACTCATGTTGGACTTGTGTTGGAATCGTGTTGAACTAATGTTGGACTCTTGTTGGACTCGTGTTGGAATCGTGTTGGACTCTTGTTGTACTCATGTTGGACTTGTGTTGGAATCGTGTTGAACTAATGTTGGACTCTTGTTGGACTCGTGTTGGAATCGTGTTGGACTCTTGTTGGACTCTTGTTGGACTCGTGTTGGACTCGTGCTGGAATCGTGTTGGACTCGTGTCGGACTCTTGTTGGACTCTTGTTGGACTCGTTTTGGACTCGTGCTGGAATCGTGTTGGAATCATGTTCTAGACTCATTCGAAAATTTAATTAAAAATTCAACAATTATTATATATTTTTATTTTTTAGAATAGCGAGCTTTCGAGCAACGACGTTCTTCTACTGGCCTTACTGTGTCTAGTGGAGAAATACAAACTGTTTGTAAAAACAAATGTTCACACGTGCGGGTGTACATAAAGAAATAAAAACTTTATAATCCCTCTGAAACACTCGATTATCCCATGTATTTATAATTTCTTAATATTATATTGTAATCATAAATTGAGGGTTTATATGTAGACATTTTTATATAAAAGTAGGGATGGTTTGATTGTTAGGGGTCTTTTTGTTCTAATGATTTTTTTAACTCTGTATGTAGCTCAATTTTATTATTAATGCTATTGTAAACCTTTGATATAAGGGATTCTAGAAGTGATCTTTGGTATTTTGAAGCAATATTCTGATAATGGCATCTGACATATTGAAAATGTGGCTGGTTTGTGAAGAATGGTGATATATCATTGAGAGAGCGTAGGTCTTTTGTCCTTATGTTTCTCTTATGTTCATCAATTTGGTTGGATATTTAGGTTTCACCCACATATGTGGCCTCACAACATGAAATTCAATGGAGCAAACTGCATTGGTTTGTTGGTTTGAAATACTTTGCCTAATGAATATGGTAATCAAATTTCTAAAGAGTTGGTCTATGGATTGGTGGTTGGTGAAAAAGGTTTTGATTCCTAGTTCCCTTAGGGAATATGCAATCTTCTTGTTATCATGATATCTCTAGAAATCCTATTAGAATATTCATTAGGCAAAGGAATTCAAACCAGAAAGCCAACGCAGTTTACTCCATTCAATGTCAAAATTGTGATACCACATATGTGGGTGAAGCAGTAAGATCCATCCAAATCAGAATTAATGAACATAAGAGAAACAAGGACAAAAGACCTAACCACAATGATATATATCAACATTCTACACAAACTCCCGGCCTCAATATCTCAGACGTCAGATACCATTATCAGAATATAACTTCAAAATACTAAAGATCACTTCTAGAATCCCTTATATCAAAAGATTACAGTAGCATTAATAAGAAAATAAGATATAATCCAATACCCAAAAATTCTAATTTCTTGTATGTACAATCCATAATTCAAATTGTGCTTCATCATTATCTACAGAGTTTTAAAAATTCTTTAGAACAAAAAGATTCCCCTAGCAATCAAACCATCCCTACTTTTATATAAAAATGTCTACATATGTACATATAAACCCTCAATTTATAATTACAATATAATATTACGAAATTATAAATACATGTGGGACAATTGAGTGTTTCAGAGGGCTTATAAAGTTTTGATTTCGTTATGTACGCCCGCATGTGTGCACATAAAAAGAAGTTTATAATGAGATTGAATGGTATGGAAACTCCTAAACCTATCTCAAATGACATATAGATGACTTTTTAGAATATCTAGAGAAGATCTCACGGTAAATGTAAGGAAGTAAATTTTCTTCTTTGAAAGTTAAACGAATATATGCTAACTATGGTGAAGTATGCGTGGAGGAATGCGTCTGCCTTTGTTATCAAAGAATGGGAACACTACTTAGTAGCAGGTCGACTTAGCTCCAATATGAAATGGCCACCTCTGAAATGAACAGACGCCATGTGTAGCCGCTCCTAACATGGAGTACAGACGCTGCTTCACAAAAATCTTAATTTCCAATTTAAAAAAAAAAACTTGGCATTCCACTCCATCAATCAGACGACTTCAAACAAACATTTTGTCAATCATACTTCGGGTTGAAATATTTGATGTCTTGCCAAATTTATGGTATTTCTTAAATTCCGAACGGAGACATTAATTTTGTACAAATTGACAATAATAATAAAATTAAATATATTTTTTATTTAAGAGACAAACATGAATGACAGAGATCCTATCTTTTTTATGTTTTTTTTTCACATGTTAAGCGTATTTACGCAAGTTTGGCCTTGAATACCCATTTTTTGGTTTCTCAATAAGCCTCTGGGGCCAAACATCTTTTTGGTCGCATTGGTACAGCCTACTCCACACTGACGAGCGCCAAAAGCGCGAAACGAGTTCGTGGTTGGCTTTTCTTGATTTATCAAGAAATTGGGTTGGCCAAATATCAGTGAACAGGCTAAATCAATGTCTAGTTGATTTCTGTTCCACCAGATGGCGCTCTGCCTTCTGAATAGCACATGTGCTCCTGGTCAGTATATGCCTATTTTTAATAAAATACATCATTATACATACAATATACACTATTATACATACACTATATTAAATATTTCCTATTAAACTATTATACAGCCTGCACCACGCTGACGAGGGCCAACAGCCCGAAACGCGTTCATGGTTGGTTTTCTTGATTTATCAAGAAAATGGATTGGATAAATATCAGGGTACTTGTTAAATCAATATTTTATTATAAAATAAATAAAGCTTCCAGTGTTAAGTATCTTGTGCAAAATTTTATTTTCAAGTTTTCGGACTTGTCAGTCCTTCAACAGGATTATCACGTTAGCAACTTAATAATAAATATAATTTTTATATACAGATTATTATATACATATTTTAAATACTTATTATATATTGAGATAAAAATATATTACATTATTTCTGTTTGAAAAACAAAATTTCGAAAATATACTAGCGTGGTGGATCATTTTATTGTTTTATGTTCCAATAGATGGCGCTCTGCGATCCAAAAATCTCATGTGAACGGTCAGGATATGTCTATTTTGTTTTACCACTATTGAGAGTAACTAGGTTCTTGTGTGTGTGTCAATTACCACATCAATAGAAAGTAATTCAATCAGATTATTAGGACAGTTCTAAATAAAGGCCGCAATCAATACCAAGGACAGTAAAAACTTATGGCACATTCTTAACAACAATCCCATATCAATTTACATGGAGAAATGAATCATAAGAACGTTTGTTTACAAGTTTCTTTGTTGTCTACAGATTCTTATATAATTGTTGCGTTGTTGGTTGACAAAGAATAACTTCCCTGGGTACAAAGGATCTTTAGGACTTTATTTAAGCCTAATCGATAAAATAATTACAGAAGAGTCCAAAAATAAAACAACAACAAAGAAAAGACTAGTTACAAACTCACCAACTGCAGCACGGTGAGGGAAAGCAGGAGCAGAACAGGAGACAGAAGTTTGTAGAACCTTCTGGAATCTTCCACGAAGTACACCGGCGTCGACGGTAAGCAGCAGTCCGACCTCTTGAGACAGAAGCATTTTCTTGGAGTCCACCACGTAGCTTCGTTCTTCTACCTCTTGCATGAGTTCCTCATCCCCATATATCCCGGAGTAGATCTTTCCAGAACGGTCATGTTTGGTTAGCCAATCAGAAAGCCGCTAGCGCTGAGCCCTGCGTAATCGCTTTAGATTGGCCAATCAGAGTTGTTCTCCGATTTTTCTACATTTTTATTGAACGTTCTGAAGTATTCTATTCTGGAATGCGCCATTTTTTCTACGTAACAATATTGTGTGTATAGAGTCATATATAATATGATGTATTACCGCGCCCTCTGTTCTAATAAATTGAAACTATTCTAAACGCGTATTTTTAAATTAATCAATTTTCTGCTGCCCTTTCTACAATGATAAATTTATCATTGTATTGATGGCAGTAGAAAATTGTTTAATTTTAAAAAGAATCATACGCGTTTAGAATTGTTTCAATTTCTTTTTATATAGCCATATATCATTTTAAAATAATTGTTTATAATTTCTAATAGTACATACCTCTTGATACATACCCCTTTGATATACAGTGACCTTTATTGAAGACACACGAGATAATCAAGTGTGAACAAAATTGCCTCTGTCTCCTTAAAAAAATAGACAACCGGAGATTTCAAAGACTTTCCACTTCCTTAAGTTTTGTCCATGATTGTATATATACCAAAAATGACATCTCTTACTTTAAATATGAATTAGAACAATGCATTTTGTTCATCATTCCAGTACGTAAAGGTGGTGATGAATAACAACACCAGTTTTGGCCAATTCAGACAATAACCAGCCTATAGGTTTCGGGCTATGGCCCTCATCAGTATGACTTCATGATTACTTCCACAGGATGTTAAGGAAATCGAACACGCTTGTCTACTGATATGAGAATCAATATATATGAATGTATTAAAAGAGATTTCAATGATAATTTAGCCTCCATTTTTATCACAAGAAATAATTGATTCTCCTTGCAGAAAAATCGAATCAATTGATAGATCGGTTTTCGAAATGTATCGAGTTTGGGAGATTAAGTTACTACAGGGTTTCCTAACCACCGGCATAAATCCCTGACAGAGTAAGACGCATTCAAGGAAGATAAATATATTTTTCCATGATCATCAATATATGCTACCGAAGTGGAGTTGGAACTAGGGGGAAATGTTGAAAGGTATTGGTGCTAAACCCCCAGCTCCGTGGAAACTCTTGTGTAGAAACATCAACTGTGTAAAACGATGGGTCTAAAGAAGAATTTAATTAAGTAATGTTTATATAAATATATGCTGTACAAATATCTCTAATGAATAACATTATTTTTGAGGACAGGATATATATAAATAGTATCGTGCTCCCATGTAGATACTGTAAATAAACTACTGCGAAGTCTCCCAGAACTACTAATCGAGCGAGCTACCGGCGGATAACAATGCGCGGTTAATTCCACTCCACCGTTTGCTAAGAGCTGTTAACCAACAGCATTCTTCTATTGTTTTAAACGGGTTCCCATGAGGAGAAATCAGGGCGTGTTGAGGCAAGGCTGTTCACCAGAGGTTTGGACATCTCCAGGGATGTACCGAGGGGACAGACATAAAGAATAGTACAGTGTAGGAATGAGTGAAGTGACACGTCAAATCTAGGACTTCCTCACCCTTGTTGTTTAGACTTGGAACAATGGCGATGTTACATAAGAACTTCTTCATTACATGTTTAAAATACCTTCTCTGGAGACTCTTAGGCTCACTGAAATACGGTGACTGGAATATGCTCACTGATATAGGCTGACTGAAATATGGTGTCTGAAATAGATAGGATAACTGAACTATGCTGACTGAAATATATTGGCTGATATATGTTGGCTGATACAAGCTGACTGAAATATGTTGAATGGAATATGCTGACTAAAGCTATTCAATATATATTCATGAATATTTGTGTCGTATAAAATTCAAAATGATTTATAAATGCATGCAGGAATTAATATACAGTTTTGCATATTCTATTTTTAGTTAGCAGAGCACATAGTACCATGTGTATCATCATATAGGATGGATTTCTACAAGTAGTGAAAACTGAAGATGAAAAAGATTTGGGACAGTGGTGAACCTTCCTAACAAGTTTGTCAATTTAATCTGACAGATTGCTACGACTATTGTATGATTCAATCTGCTACTATAGTGTACACTTTAAAATTTCTTCTTGGTGATTCTGTTTACCAGAACTATGTACGAAGAGAAGTTTCTGCATTAATCCATCCTCAATTCTTTTCTTTTTCAGAGAAAATTCGCTGTCTAAAAAGACAGAATACTTTATTTTATTGTTTTAATATTTTATATAAATAGATTATAAATACAAAGTTTTTTAATAAAGCGCCGCAAACCACATTCCCAATTAAATTCGACGTCTTACAAGAAAAAATCCAAGATAGATGATTTGACTATATATCAGGAACTTAAAAACGGCGAAAATATGTTGGTTGAAAGAGGTTCAATAAAACTCATTGACATCCAACTTTTTATAACTAAAAATAATCCCTTTAACTGAATCCTACAGTTACTGCAATACCTGTTACAACACCCAACTCACTCCGGACCATATATACAGTTGCCCGGACATCCTTGCAGCCCTCTATATATATATGGCAGACGTCAATCCAGAATAGGACATCCATACGGACAAGGCACCTCGGTTGGCCGGTATTGTGATCAAGGTGCATGGACTGATCTGATCTGTTCCATGGACAAGACACCACCAATCCCTCTAACGTTGAATTTATTTATAGAGTTTCCACCATATTACTCTTTAACGTAGTTTCTTCTTTGAAAGTTATGGGAAGAAATCCTCCATCGTTATTGACTAGATTGTAAATGTAATGTAATGTGTGGAAAATTTCATCTAAAAATGCTACTTTCGTTTATTATCTGATGCGTGTGTATCACTAGCGAAAATAAAAAAAAAAAGAAACCGATATTTTATCGCAAACATTTCTAATCAGAGAAATGGAGGAGATAAAACATTTGTAAAAACTTATTCCAAGATACATCTATCTATAGGGAGTTATGACCTCTTGTATTGTAAATTCACTGCAGACATTATTTGTGGAAGTAGCTAGAGGTGGATTTATAGAATGGCACAGGGCCTACACACCCAGATTTGCTATTTATACTCACTGGGGCATCTATGAAAGAATCGTCGGTGGGTCTCTCTCTCTCTACTCATGCCTGAGAAAACTCAGATCTTCACCACCATCTCTTTCCATCGTTGATTTTTGATAGTTCCCTCAATTCTGTGCCCTGTAGATTTTGTTTATCCAGTCATTTGTATCTTCGATATTGTTAACACTCAATAACCTTATGTGGTGAGTTTTTACTGACTGATGTTACGGCGACCCACTGTCGCCATTTTCCAGATAAAAATTACTCTTCAGGTCATCACTCGAACAGTAAATTTACCTTAAAAATGACGATAGTGGGTCGCCGAAATATCATTCAGTAAAAACTTGCCCGTTTTTACTGAGGTTTTTAAGACATCTTGCTTCAATCATGTTAATGAGTATTTTAATTATCCCCAATTCGGATATGATGCTCTTATTGGTTCACTTGGCCCTCCTTAAAAAAAATTCAAAAGCGCCTATCTTCCTGAAAATTGTCTTAAGATATTGAATATGACTGTTTCTGCCATCGTGAGCAGCCAGCCTCGTAATCTTCTCATTGGAACTCCCACTTGAAGAGATTGTAGCTCTGAGCTAGATACACATGTCTGGATCACGAGACAATATTGATTTATTGAGTATTGTGTTTGTGGAGTTTTAGATATGTTATTTCGATTTGAGAGGAAGTTTATTCATTAATTTATCCCCAAAAATACCACTATTAAAAATTAAGAAAAAATCCAATCAGTATACGCTAGTTTTTTAGTTTTTTTTTAATCACTAGGATAGCTTCGATTATAATAAGTTCATGCGGAAAAATTATTGAAGTAGATATCAGTGATATATTATCGAAAATATTTGTGTATTTTATATGAAACGCTTCACGATTTTGCGTGTAATCCTTGTGCAGAGGCCATACTAATCTTTCTGTATCGTTCCAATTTTAGTATAGGTACCGCCGAACAAGCGAGTACTTGTGTATTTTATATTTGCTTTGCTTATCCCTAGTACACGTGGTACAGGCCATGATAATCATGGTGGGTAGAAGTAGGCGACTGCCTTTACTGTAAGTGCACCACATGTTTACACATGTGAAAAGCAGTTCGACTTTGCACTTACAAATGTGCCAGAGCCTCGTTTGGTTACTTGCACTCGCTGGTGGGGTTGGACTTTTGCAAGAATCGGGGGCCATTGGAGCATTTTATTTTAAACAGAAAAAGTGCCAAATGCGTGAATCGAACCCGGGTCGTAATGGTCGAGAACCAACGATTTAGACCATCCTTCCACCGACCCCCTATTTTATATATACTTGAAGATTGAAATTCAATTTAAGTTAAGAACATGAGAAAAGTTCGATGTGGACAGAGGACAGGCTGGAAGTCGAGACATCAACCAAGGGATATCGCTGACAAACTGGCCCTACAAGGCCACTGACCTTGTGCTATTAATTATCACATCTCCAGGCTTCCCTATAAAGGAAAACAGAATGCTATTCACAGGAGATACAAACGAAATTTAAGATTCTGTAATAATTAAAAAGTTATAAACACAATTTAGCAATCAGGAGATGTACAACAAGTTCATTTATTAGTTAAAATGGCAAGGTTTTAATCGTCAGCTCATTATCAGCGAATTCAATTATGAAACAATTAACCTAATGATGAGCTGACGCTGGAAAGCTGCCATTTAATTCTAACAAATAAACTTATTTAAAATCTTCTGATTGATAAGTTGAGTTCTCACATGGAAATACTGGTCATCAACATTTTGTGTGGAATACATGTAAACAGGATAAATGACCAACAGTCTGTGTGGACAAACTCGTCAGTGATGCTGATGACATAAAGCCTGTGTGGGCAAACTTGTCAGAGCTCTAATGATGTCCTAGAGTCTATGTGGAAAGACTTCCTAGTTCGTTGGCATTCGGTTAGCGCAGTTGTGTCTTTTAAGCAGTATTTGGAAAAGCAAATTTTTCTAACTACAATTCAAATGAATTGTATCTGGGATATGTAAAAATACCAATTCAAATGTATATATTCAAGACACACTATATATATATATATTTTGTAGATGTAAATTTTGCCGGGAGGATATTCATCTATAAAGTTCACCTCTTCCGTCAAAATAGACGTCAAAACTAGACGCCATCTATTGACCTTCGCCGCAAACTAGTGGCCTCGGGTCGGTGACAAAACCACAACACCAGCTTTGACCAACTGAGAAGATGGCGTCTAGTTTTGACGTCTATTTTAACGGAAGAGGTGACCTCTTATCTTTATAAACTATATTTTGTCTTATTTTGACTCCATTATTTAAATGAAATGGCTGCAATAGAGAGAGTCAACTATAGGTAATACGAAGTGTATTTTGTTATCGATTTACTTCGGAATTAGCCTGTGTGGGAAAACTTGTCAGAGCTCTAATGATGCCCAAGAGTCTGTGTGGGAAGACTTCCTAGTTCGTTGGCATTCGGATAACGCATTATAACTCTCGGATCCCATTGGTGTTCCAGTACCATACTGTTCTAAGATTGAGATGTTTCTTTCATTACAATCCTTTCTTCTTTGAAGTATACCCGTGTAGAACCAAGTTGTGGACAACCCCACGATCAATATAGATAAAAGTGACAATATTTAAACCAGTTGTTAGCTACTCCTGTCCCCGCGGGTAAGTAGGTCAAAGTCTCCTCCATTGTCGGTGTGTGTAATGCCCGCGAGAACAATCGGTACCAAAGGTGGCGAGCTGACGTAACGCGAGGCCAAACACATTCATAAATCCTTGAAGATGGCGTGACGCAAGGTTTGTTTTTAGGGAGATGGTTCCTGCTGTACGACACACAGGGGTATGTTATTTCCCTTAAATACGTGTCTTCCTGGGCTGTCTATATTTGAAGGAACCTACCGCCATGATTGTAGGACATCGCTCTTATTACATTCGTCCCGGTGATATATAGGCGAAATGCAGGAAGAAAACATATTGACATGGATCTGACGTGCTTCTGCCAAGGATTCCCTCTGAGTCTTAGAACTTTGTCCCTAAAACCGTTGCGTCGCTTTTTTTACGTCGTGAAGAGCGGCTTTGTCGTCGTATCGTCTATAGGGACATCGTTATCTTGGAGGAAAGTCTTGGCTTTGATACGGCGGTGGAATCCTGGAGCCAGTCTCTGAAAATGTAGATCACAGTACGCATTGCCTCAAGGTCTTCTCGGCGATCTTCAGTTTGTCTTCCCTAATCTACCCAGCATCTCCACCAAATGTAACGTGGAAACTTATGAAATACAAAATTCATGATGATACATGAAATACAAACTTCAGAGACCTATGATCATTTAAAAGTTCATTCTAAGGCAAGAACCATAGCTCTTATCTTCAAAGTTGAAGATAAAGCTTCTCTTCTCCAACACGTCTCATAGAAAACCAACGGCTTTTGCCCCACAAAATATTTCTGTCTAATAATCTAGGCCATAAAATTCTGTTAGCGTCAATTATTTTATAAACAAACACTAAACAAGCTGAAATTTCGGAGGAAGCTCCTTGTCATGCCATCCTTCTTCGCTTCAGATTAAGGAGTACCTTCCGAAAGCTAAGCTTGTTTTGTGTTCGTTTATAGTAATATAACTGGTGCTCACAGAACTTTGTGTCTATTGTTATATTGTCACGTAGAAAATCAGAAAAGACAAACTTCAGAATGACAGGACTATTTATTTAAGAGAAAAACAGAGAGATATTATTACCCAGTTTCCTGGAGCGCAGAACGCCAACTACCTGGGGAAAAGAACAAATTAAAATTGATAAAATACCTGAGAGATAACAAGCAAGTTTACAGAATAGCAAAATATAAATATCAAAATTAGCATATAATAATAAATATTTCGCTACAATAAGATATAAATGCATTATTACACTTCTTTCTTAGAATACGCAGAAGAAAGCGACTCATGCTCAACCAAAAATTCCAATTAGAAAAGGTGAAGAAACTAAGAAGAAAGAAGTCAAGTCATTCGAGGAAAATGCTCTTAATGAGGTCTAGCCTGGTTTCCCACGATTGCTCTGCTAAAAAAAAAGGTTCATCAAGTTTAGAAAAACAACTTATGTAAACATCATCGGCTTTAGATAAATGTGTCAGCTGTCCTGGATTCCGTCCAGCCATCCGTCCCTGGGCGACATTTGCCCGACTCTCTAATTAGGAACCTATAAAAAACTGGCAGAAACCTTGAAGAGCGCTTTATTCACCCGAGATTAATTAATTCCGATGTTCACCTGTGAATTTCTGATGAGGCCCGTCCTATCAGGGATTTTTCTAATTGAAAGGTCCTACACGCAAATTTCTATTCTTTCTTTACCTCTTTGTGTACGTTGGAATCGATGCTAACATTGGAAGTTCCTCCTAATACTGATAATTTCAGTGAAAGGCAAATGTTTCATAGACAATATATTTAGATACGTATATGCTACTTCATTTTTTAGATGTATATCCAATATATACTGCTCTAGAAAAGGCCTGACACGGTCTATAATATGAGATCATTTAAAAGGAAGACCGGGTTAAGCAATGTTTTTCTCATAAAAGACTACTGTAGTAGAATATGGAATAATTTATCTGGGTGTTTAAACATTTTATCTGGAGAATTTAACGTAATAATCCCTGGGATATATCGCTAGTTTGTAATGTAATGCAACCAGTCGCTACTTCTGGACTAAGGAAGTTGTACCTTTTAGCATGTATAACAGGATTCAGACAATAATTCTGAAATATATTTGATATACAGGGAACTTTATTGGAGACATATGAGATAACCTAGTGTGAACAAAATTATCTCTGTCTCATTAAAAAAAAAATAGATGACTGGATACATGAGTTTTATCCATGAATGTAGATTAATTCACTTGGGAATTTAACTAACGATTCGGCAGGGCTGAAAGTTGGTCATTGTACTCGTGTGACCAACAGCAAATAGAAGTTGAGATATGAGAAATTAACATAAGATACTTCAGTAGTTAAATTTTATATATATAGAAGAAAAAATTGATATTTTTTGTTAGCCAACCGTTATGTGGCAGTTGGGTATCCTACACTCATGGACAAAACTTAAGGAAGTGAAAACTCTTTTATATCGCCAGTCGTTTGCTTTTTTTAAAGGAGATATAGGCAATTTTGTTCACACTTGGTTATCTCGCGTGTCTTCAATAAAGGTTACTGTAATATCATATTTTATCATAAAATCTGACATAAAAGAATTGTGTTTACATTTACTTACGTCTCTTTACATACTTATCGGTAAATATTTTTAAAAATATTTTATTATATTCAAATTTATAGACTGCAAACCTCTATAATGTACATTCCTTCCTTTCTTGTTTTTTTTTAAAGCATATGACGCCCTCTGAAAGCCGAATTTTAAGTTTAGTTGCCTTGTTAATCATTTCGTTTGATAAATATTTCAACAGATATATTTTTTAAGTGAAGAGAAGTTATCACACTTCAGAATACGTTTCCCCTTATATTTTAAAACTTTTTTTCTTATTGATAAACTTTACATTAAATATTTCAATAAGTATTTTTTTAATGAAGTAGTTTTTCACACTTCAGAATACATTTCCCATTATAGTTTAAAACATTTTTATCTTATTGATAAATTTTACATATACATAGTTACATATACATCGTTTAGGTTTCGTTTTTCGTTTTCCCGAGAGCGCTAAGCCTTCTTTATACAATTAGAACAATTCCCGGCCTCAATGATGATTATTCCATAATGGAAATTTGACGTTGAAATAAAATGTTTTGGATGGACGTCGTTAGTTGAGTGATATTATACGGGATATTCAAATGTGACAGGTGCCAGATCAATATTGTGTTCCAAGACAATGGCCTTACGTTCATTAAGGCCGTCACGGCACGTGGAATCTTCAGCACGAGTATCTACCTACGTAGACTTTACTACGGTAACGTCTACATCACACCATTGTAGTACATTCGGTCTACCGAGGTACGGCATAATGGCAAACAGCCATCAGGACTGTTAGCCAACCGTTATGTGGCAGCCGGGTATCCTACACTCATGGACAAAAGGAAGTGGAAACTCTTTTATATCGCCAGTCGTTTGCTTTTTTAAAGGAGATATAGGAAATTTTGTTCACACTTGGTTATTTCGTGTGTTTTCAATAAAGCTCACTGTGTGTCAAATATCTTTTAGATTTATTGTCGGAATACCGATATACATGCTAAAAGGTACAACTTCTTCAAGTTTTGTTCATGAGTGTATATTAAATTTCGAACTGGAATTTTTTTTATCAAGTTTTATGGCTACATGCACACTATTATATAAGGAAACAGTTGGAATAATTTAAAATACAACAATAAACGATTTCCACTGACCAATGCCAAGATCATGCGAAATGATCACAGTGAAGAGGAGAAGCTGTCAATACAGAATTGAACAAACGACTATTTTGTTTTCGCTAAAAACACACAATTCATATTTAATTTCCTAATAAAAATATTTACATACTAGAGTTCATTTAATATGCAATTACTCAATAATATACCTATTACATCTGAAAATTATACATAAAAATGAAATTAAGTAAATCATATTGATAAATGGAAGGTATCATAGTTGGTCCCACCCAATAAATAAAGGGTAAAATGATTAGCATTATATGTATGCTCGTCTCTAGCCAATAAACAGCGGAAATGTGGGTTTGGATAGCAGGCGGGAATCAGTTTGGACTATTGCTGGGTGATGACCTGGCGCTTTATTGACAATATCTCAATGTATGTAATCCGAGAGTATATATGTATAATGTATATATGCATAATAAAATATTTTATATAGTTTTTATCTCATTAATTTTTCATTTATTAGCCCTAGTACACTTGGTACAGGCCATTATTATCATGGTGGGTAGAAGTTGGTGACTGCTTTTACTGTAAGTGCACCGCATATCTACACATGTGAAAAGCAGTTCGACTTTCGCACTTACAAGTATGCCAGAATCTCGTTTAATTGCACTCCCTGGTGGAATTGGACTTTTGCAAGAAACAGGGGCCTTTGGAGTAATCTTTTTTTTTGTATTATATTAAAAAAAGTTCCCAATGCGCGGTATTCAATCCCGGGTTGTAGCGGTCGAAAACCAAGGGTTTAAATCATTTGTCCACCGACCCTAATTCAGGATTATAAAAAGTAGAATTACCCAAATCAATCAAATCGATCTGGTTTCACCCCTAATTACCTTTATCTCTTGTTCCTAAATAATAACCTGACCTTTACATACACTGGTTTAGCCTCCTATGTACAAGAGATTTTATTATTAGCCATCTTTTTCGAGAATTGTGTAATGAAAAAATGGAAATTATAGAATTGTGAAAATTATGAAACTATAGTGTACACAGGGACAAACAAATGAGAAACGCAGGGATTTTAACAAGGATTAGAGTTGAATAGGAACAAATTGTGGCTGGTTTCTCAAATAAATGGATTAGTAAAACGACATTTGAAAATTATCCTGCATGTGCTTCTTTTCAAAGAAAAATCTAAATTTTTTTTAAGTAGAAAAATAACGATTATTTCTAACCTTAGGGATGAGGTATGAAAGGATGAATTGTGAAGAGTATTGATAAACGGAAAAATAAAAGTGTCCAGGGATGGGAATCGAACCCACAGTGTTCCGCTTACCGGGCAGATGCCATGTCCACTAGGCTACCCTGGACACTTTTTTCCGTTCGTAAATAATACATATAGTAATTTATAATACAATATAATATAATGCGGCTTGTGATTGTAAAACGACATTTGGATTAGTATGAAATATAGCCAACAAACTGGGATAAAATGAAAAAAAAGATGAAAATTACAAGATAAAATAATTCCATGTATAAAAGAGAAGTTGATAACAAAAATAACTAGAATATATATATTAAAGAAATTTAATTTTTATAATTGGTATGAGTACCAACTCTAAAAAAAGAGAATATTTAGTCCCAGAAACAATATGAGATGAAGAATATAATAAATACAACAAAACATAATGTAAGGCAATATATACGATATATATGTATATATACGATTCTCGACGAATTTGGAGGTGATAAAGTTTTCCATTATTGGTGTAGGGAACAAATGCAAATCTTCTTTTCATAGGGATTTGACAAGATAGTTAAAAGATAGAATATATGCATTGAAGAGGACAGTGATTATGTAGAAAAATAAAGTTTATACTCCTTCAATTTTTTTCATATGGACACTTTCCTAAAACCTATTGACTCACCCTCGTGCATCGAATGAGCAGGATGGGACAAAGTGGTCTAGGAAAAACCGCCTGTTATTTAGAGACTTTCCATAACCTCTGACCATGGTAATGGGAAACAAACTCTTCAGTGTCTACACGGTGTAAGATTTTAAGCCATCGAGGCCCCACCATATAAAAGTTATTTCGGGATATCCGTCTAATTTCTATAATTTGTATTGTGATTGTAAAACGACATTTGGATTAGTATGAAATATAGCCAACAAACTGGGATAAAATGAAAAAAAAGATGAAAATTACAAGATAAAATAATTCCATGTATAAAAGAGAAGTTGATAACAAAAATAATGAATACCCTCGAATTCAACAGCCGTTCCTTTCTACAGATACGAGGCTCCCCTATGGGCAGTCCTCTCTCCACAATCGCAGCGGATATTGTCATGCTAGGGCTGGACCAATGGCTGATGTCCAAGGATCATTTGGGGGTTGTTACTTGGTTACGTTACGTAGACGACATTTTCTGCCTGCATCGAGATACCGATCATTCGCCCATTCTCTCCGCTCTAAACTCTTACCATCCGGATCTACTTTTTACACACAACCCGTCCCGCTCTAACTGTATTCCATTTTTAGACATTTTAATTATTAACACCGACGTTAAATTTCACACAACGGTCTTTCGCAAACCTGGCTTTACCCCCTCGTACCTACATTTTTCATCCCACGCCCCCGTCTCCCACAAGATCACCACCGTCCGAACTCTTTCCAAACGTATCTACACCCACTGTTCCCTCCCTTTCTTTAACAATATCGAGAGGCGTACGGTCTACTCGCATCTCCTGTCCGCGAGCTATCCACGCAGTTTTATTGACCGGCATTTTTTCACACCCAACCAAAAAAGAACCACACCTCCTGTATTTAAAAGCACCTGTGTCCTCCCATACTCCACCACGAATTCCGGTATTGGTTCCTTTTTACGTAAATACGGCATTCGCATTTTTTACAAGTGCACACCTTCCCTTCACACCTTCTTAAGACATCCTATCACAAAAAGCTCCGCCAAACGTAACCCCCAATCCCTTTCCAACGCTGTTTACAAAATTCCCTGTAACGATTGCGATTTACACTACATTGGAGAAACAGGCCGAACAATCGCCATCAGAGCCAGTGAACACGCCCGTAACATCCGCTCGAAAGACAAAAAATCGCTCATATACCAACATATCGCCGAGTCCGGACATTCCTTCAATCTCGACAACACAACCCCCATTTATAGCGATATAGCAAACAAATACCAACGCTTAGTTCTTGAGGCCCTTGTTTCTAATACTACCCCCAGCCTCAACAGAAAGATTGACCTCCCGCCCCAATATTCTGTTTTTTATTCTACCTCAGATACACCTTCTTCGTAACTTTTAACTTTATCTTTATTCCGCTGATTTTTTATTTTTATTTTTTATTTTTATTGTTGTTTTTTCTTGCTTTTGTCTTCGCCTCTCGTTGTCCGCCTTTCTCACTTCGTCTTAGGTATACAGATTTTCAACGGGCTGATATTCTTTATAAAAACTCAAAATAATATTTATACAGAGTAAAATTGAAAATATTTTATTTTGTTATTAGCATGTGCTCTCGCGGGCGTGCATCAGATTGTTTTTAATATTTTCAATACTTTTAAACTGTCGCTTATAAATATAGCATCTTCTTATTCATGTTAAAACCTGATGAAGGACGGGTGACGTCCGAAAGCTTGTGTACAGCTCAATAAAGAAACTCACCACTTTCCTCTTGATCTTCCTTTTTATAATTTTTCATGTAGGACATCAGGAAATCATATAGACTACCCCTGTATAGGTTATAGCTCAGGACCATGGTAGATAGACTTGCTGATCTGTCCGAGTTTACTAAAGCTAGTGTTGTGGCTTATTTAAACCCGTGCGATATACCAAGAGGGGATCATATAAATACATCGTTTTAATATAGATATATATTTTTTTCAGGGAAATCTCCCCCCTTTAGTGTACATATATTGTCTTACAGCATCGGATTCTCTCAATTTCACAATGGAGATTCCATTAGATATAAGTATTTACAAATATAAAATATACAATTTCTTGAATATTTATATTTAACTGTTGTATAGATGGAATTGAATAGAATTTTTTATAAAATGAAACAGACTCCTTAGGCTCTTTACTATCTTTGAAAGAAAAAAAAACCAGACTTAGAGGAATTGTTTCAGAAAGAAGTGTTTACAGTAAATATGATCTACATTGTGAAGTATTTTAGGTATGATCGAACCTCTCAGAATTATCCTTACTGATAGAAGTTTACATAGAAGTAAAGGCTTGCAGGAGAATACATGTGATAGAAGACTTGTGTGAGCTAGCAGTCGTACATTGGGGAAGTGAGAGGTCGCTTATTTAGATGAAGCTGGGTATGTGCAGCAGCCATTCATCTTGAGAAATTTCTTTCGGTAATGTCATCAGACGTGACTCATTCGAGGAAATACAGAAGTCAACTCTCACGGCGGAAGAATGCGTTGAAGCTTCTTTCCCTCTAATTACAACCCTGCCTATCTTGTGACAGAGTGTTGAAGTAGAATAGAATGTCTACAAAATAACGATCTGTATATAATACAGCTTTTCTTCCATCAAAATACTGTTATACAGACTTTGATTTCATGAATAACCTTCTAGCATTGGCGCTTTTTCTTCCTATAATGAAATTAAACGAATGGACACTTAAGTTTTGACTTCAGCATATTCAAGTACCAGAGTTTACTTACTCGCCACGTCAGGATTGAGTAGCCGAATGAAAAATGGATCTTCGCGCCTCACAAGGGATACTGCTCCATTACAGGGAATGAATCTCCACAGGCCTTCACACTCACTTCAATTCCCATACTACATTTGAAAGTATAAAACATAGGGTATTGCTCTGAGTCACCTGGATTTCTTATCTATACTCATGAACAAAACTTAAGAAAGTGAAAAATCTTTGATGTCGCCGGATATATATGTTTGTACATGGCCCCTGCGCAAGGATGACACGCAAAATCGTGAAGTATTCCATATATATGTTTTTTTTAGGCGATGAAGGCCATTTTGTTCACAATTGGTTTTCTCGTGAGTTTTAAATAAAGATCACTGTGTATAAAATATGTTTCAGAGTTATTATCTGAATCCCGATATACACATTTTAAAGAAGTATAACTTTCTTATAGTTCTTAGGTATACATTCTGCTTATTTATTTTATATATCTTGTATACCTCTTATCAACCTTGCACATATTTTTCTTTTTAATGTATATAAATATTTATGCTAATATAATCATTTTATGTCGTGATGCAGCGGCTAAAGTGTCTAATTACGTATAGAAAGAGATATTCCAGATTTGAATATTAATAATATTATGTTTTATAGTAGATCTAGCTCTCGTGGCGCTTTTTCACACATAAAATAACACAACATCAACGTAACCTTTTTGCCGGTTCGTCAACTCAAGAGCATGTATTTAACATATTAAAATTTGAAACGAGTTCCAAGTAGTGTAGATCATTTTGGAGAAGGCTGATTTAAAAGTAAAACCAGCCTTGAGATTGATGCATCTGAAATAAGCAAATGTCTTCAATCAAGATAACAACAACAATTATAAACAGTCGATTGACAGTTGGATTCATGTCTTGGTATTCCTGGAGTAATCGTTAATCTTAAACCGTCAGTTACAATAGAAAATACCATAAGTTGGATTATATGATCAATCCAAGTTTTAGACTCATTTACCTTTTTTTTACATTTTAAATCGTCATTCAAGTATTAGATCTTTCAGCTTTAATCCATTATATGCGGACATTCAGTTCAATTCCTATTCAGTGGTAACTCATCCAAGTTAGAACAGATGGTTACATTAAATTATATTTGGTCGTAATCCAGTGCTTCTGATAACCATATTATGCGAGATGTCGTTTACCATTTAAAGCTAGGCCATCTCTGGTTACCACGATATCCTGTCAGGGTCTGATTGACCGAAATGGCTTGATACTGATCCAGAAGGAATATGACCCATTGAAGACGATTGATAGGAGGAGAACCAATATGTTTGGACATCTTGTCCGACACTCGGAGTGGATAAAGGTATTGCTGGAGGTATGTATGGAAGGTAGACCGGGAAGAGGAAAGCCGAGAATGGGGAATTCGTTGACAATTTTTAAAGAGGGACTCTACGATATCCTCAAAGGCTAGCCACAGAAAGAACGCTCTGGGAGGACAAGAATACTGCCAAACACCAACCTATGGATTAAAAAAAATAGGTTAATTAGCCCACATTTTCATATAAATGATTAACATTCGGATTAAAATTTATTTTTATGTCAAATATATATATATATATATATATACAAGTTTAAGAGATAAATCACGCACACAAATTTAAGAACTTTATAACGTTCTTAGAGAATTTCTCTCAACTCCAAAAATAAATCTTCGATAAGATCTAACCTGGTGTATTTGACAGCGGCCGATCATGTACATTCCTGGAATAAGGCTGTAAAATAAAACCAGTTTCCAAAACGGATCAGTAGCGACAAACAAAGCAGGGATCTAAGCATGCATCACCTAAAAAAGAACTCGCCAAGATGATAAAGACAAAGGCAGAATACAAAATTTGATTCCAGGAATTATTAAAACAGCAGTCGATCATAACTCTTCAGCAGATGCCGTCACGCTCGGCGCCATCTTGTTCTAGGAAGGCCAAGAGCCGCTGTTGCCCAAGAGATAGCTCAAGATAAGCATTCTGTAGATATATTCATACTTACTTACATACTTACATACATACATGAATGAATATGGGTAGAGATGGGAACATAACTTTCACGGAGTTCATTTAAATTCAATGTATTGAATTATGTATATACTTAAATATGTGTGTGTGAGTGTGTATAAAATTTACGCAATTTTGGTTCTATATTTAGGATTTTTCTTTTATATAATCTGTAAATACAACATTTCATGGCTTACTATGAATTTCATAATGAAGGACACAAATAGTTTAATACAATAGTACTTCGGTCTGTAGACTAATATGACGAAACCACTGAGAGGGTTAATCACTGATGAGAGTCAATCCTTCTAAATCATACTTTCTACCATCGTAGCAAGGTCTGTAGAGGTAGTTTTGATTATTATATATTGTGGCGAAGAAATAATTTATTATTTAATTTTAATTTAATTATTCAATGATGATATTTAACAGATTATTACTCCCTATTTGTGAAATCATCATATATGTTACATAGCTTGGTTGTTAAAGCTGGGTTATAAATATCTCTCTCTAGCTCTATATAGCATTGCCACTTTACTCAGTAGCCCGTAAAACCATATTGTCTCTATATAACATTGTTGGGGTTTTGTTAATAATTGTCGACTAGTTGTGCTGATGTCATCAATAAATACTTTCGCATCTTAAGATATTCCAAGACTTGATTTCTACGCTACAATATAATCGAAAAACGTAAAGGTAAAAAATATGTGGAATTTATACGAAAGATGACAAACTAATATATGAGAGTGTCGATATTCATATATGCTTCACAACTGCCACACTTCCAACCATCTTCATACCATGATATGGTGTACGGTAATACACATGGCCATTTTCACTGAGATAGAGATCCAACGGTGTTAAAGATCAAATAAATTCGCTAAAATAAATTTGTAACAAAAATAACGAAAAGGAATATCAAGGAAGTTTTTAATGATATCGCATGATAGGTAAAGTTCTGATCTAATGGCATATCTACGGGTTTAACATACAGACGAGTCTAGGCTCGCCGTATATGATATATTAGTTCGAAAGTTTGTCCTTTGTCACACACCATATCATAAAACAAACTCAACAATTCTCTCTCTTCTCTTTATTAAATTTTAAATACTGAGGAATTCCTCAAACCAAATAGTGGTAGTGAGAAAACGAGTTCAAACGACTTAGTTGCCACGACAAATAGAACAGTTTATGTTCCAGTCCACGAAGGCTGGCAGTTCAGGGAATACTTGTCGTTCTGTCTGCCCGGCCGACACCAGAGGATGGCTATGGAATTTATACGCTCTTCTTCACGAGCTATGAAATAGCAAATAGCTATGCCACACATACCTAGTATCTATTTGATATATTATTACAGAATATATATCACTGACCAAGTACCTTTCTGTGATATTCTATCATCATTTTTTCCCATTCCATCATTAATACCTATTCTAAATAACGTGTAATTTTGGTTACCAACATAATTGTTAACATAATGATAGTTATATTCATTTATTTGTATGCGCATTATTATAGTGGAATAGATTCAACATGTTGAAAATAGATAAAGACTTCTATTCCTATATTCAACAAGCCAGTAAGAGAGCTCAGTTACAGCATTGTATGTTCACTATAGGCTATACAACATCTACAATTGGATGCTAACAAGATTTGTTGTTTCAGCAGCTGACCGAGAGCAGGACAGCCATCCAGAAAGACAAAGAAAGGTAAGCAGCTCCCACTCGACAGTCAGTCGGGAGATACCTTGACGGCCTTGGCTGGTTTACACATCACCATCCATATATATGGGGCGCGCTGGAGCCTCGCCACATCTCCCACCTCGATGTTCAACACAAGTCCACTTTAGGGAGAGTTGAGTGAGATGTTTGGAATACAAAATATTCGTCGCTTCATATGTTGTTTTTACTTATTTCTTCAATATATGACAGCCTCGCAAACCCCAATCCCATAAGTTAGTAATGTCTCAGAATCTTGATGACATATCCTGTGTTTTCCTAAAGGTTCTGTTTTGTAGCTTGAATACAATCAAGGAGATATTGAGTGTTAAGCTATAGGTTTTTCACATTGGTGCACATGTTGGCAATGTCTTAATGTTGTGCCAGTGAACTTGAGACTCTTTAGATATCAAGTCTCGATTCGAAAAAAATATTTAAACATCTCTTCGACTTGTTTTGTGGTCAAATTAGTGATCAAATCCAGTCAAATGGCCTTTATAATCTTGATCGTTTGTTCGTTACTTAATAAAAAAGACGTATTGCTAGTTCTCTTGTAAGAAACTTGGAAAATCTTCTCTAGCCATTCTATCATTTCATATATTATAGAAATTATGTGAAATTGTTTACTGTTCATTTCTAAATTCATTCTTATTTAATTCAAGTTGAAGACTTCATCAACCTTTTTTGAATTGAAGTTAATTGTTTTTTTTTTTTTTTTACATTTCGGCGACCCGCTGTCGTCCTTTTAAAAAAGGTGGAAAGCTTATTGGTGAAGTATTATCAAAAGGACAGTTAATTTTATAAAAAGGCTGATGAATTCTTCAACTTGAATTACTCAAAATCCAACACCTACACAATAATTAGGGTATTCTCTATCCTTATTTGTTGAACTTAAGAGCGACCGCTTTTTCCTTACTAACCACTTTTGTAAAATCAAAGAGATGTGACTCTCTCTTGATCTTATCTAATCCAACCTTCTATGAACCTCCAGGATAGACCACAGAGTGTCTATGCCTTTTGGCCCATGGTATCTCATGGCCTGCTGAATATTATACTTGGAGATGGACATATAGACACTACATAAGCTATCAAAAGTAAAACAAACAATATCTTACATGTAGGTGTTTATAAATACGATTTCTTCTCTGTGACAGACGTTGATTTCTTAAAAACAATTTATTTTTAATTTTTAACAGCAGGGAAGTGATGGTATATAAATAAAACGTAGTTGGATAAATGTGAAACAAGGGAACAAAAATATTTCGAGATATTTCTGAATCTTTTCCTGAGTTTATTAATTGATTTCAAACAAACACAAGAAAGTGTTTTGATGATTGTCTTAGCTTCGCCATAGTGTAGCGTTGGGTTTATTGCGAAGAAGCTCTAATATTTCTCCCCCCCTACCTTTTTTGTCTCTTTTCAAAGCTGGCAAAGTGTATTTACAATTAATGGTATTGGAAGCCTTGGTTTCCCAAAACCTAAAGACAACACAGAACGTACTGTTGGTGATAATATATTACAATACCTGTTGAATAAACGTATGCACATAATTTTTACTATTTTTAGTTGGAAATTTTGCCGGGAGGATATTGATCTATAAAAATGAAAGTCACCATTCCTGTCAAAACAAGAGGCCAGCTATTGACCGTCACTGCCTACAAGTGGCCTCAGGTCGATGACAAAGCCACAACACCAGCTTTGGAAAACTGAGAAACCCCTACCTGGAGACCATGGTTTCAAGCTAATGGCCCTCGTCAGTCCAAGGCGGACTTTATTCCATGAGAGAGATTCACAAGAGATCAAATAGAATCTTCACAATCTGTCAAAGAGGTGCTTAGCTGGCAAAGTGGCTAGGACAAATCTATAGCCAAAATATAAATAGATTTTTTTCCGGGAGGAAATTGATCCATAAACTGAAAGTCTCTTCTCCCGTCAAAATTTTGACGAGAAGGGTAACTTTTATTTTTATAGGTTTTACTATTTTTGTTCAAACACTTTGAAACATCTAATGTACTTTTGGAAATAACAAAAATGGCTTTCAAAAATTAATTGCATAAGTATTAAAACATTTTTAGGTATAACAACCATATTTATATTCATATATTTTACCGATTTAAAATGCATATAAATCCTTGCCCTTGGGATGAAAGTTCATTTGATGGAAACGTTTCTTTGTTTACTTTGTGATTGCCTATTTCAGTTTTGGTGCTCTCCCCAAGTTACGTACTCAATCCCATTTTGAAAGAGGAGAGGGTCTTGGAAGCAATTACAGGAATTGGGAAATCATTTCTTTCGCAAAAATGCATCATCGGACCTTTTAAGATGAATTACCCTCTCGGAAGTTGATGAAACAGGGATTTATCTCTCCAGCCTTATAAAAATATGGTTTCATCTATTGTTTTGCCATCAAACTCATCCCATTGTGATTGAAGAGACGAAAACTTTCTTAACAAATAATTGGCGAGATTCCAAATATATACTCTGAATATATAAATAAACTTTGAAGGAAACACTGACGTTTTTCAAACTAAACTGAAACTTGTATATCGCAATTATTTGAAACTATAGGTTATACGAATTGAGGCAATAGTTCTTATAATGTTTTCATTTAAATACATTTTAAGAAAAAGGCATCTCCTTATCGTGCAACTGAAAGTTGCTAAGGAGATGCCTTTTTCTTAATTTATGCACCTTATCCCAGTACAATATCACATTTGTACTATTTTTTTTTTCACATTAAATACATTTGTCACTTTAGAAAGCTATATTGGTTTTTATGCATTTTTTTTGTATGTTATAAAAATAATATTCTATGTCCTATTTGTGCGTTGTGTGTGGAAAAAAATCATCTTTGAATTTCTACAAATATTCTAAACTGAATCATCACATGGTTTTGATATTCCATTCGCCAGGATATTTCTGAGGTAACAAGAACGTCTTATATTGTTTTGATCAATTAAAAAAAACTATTTTGATATGTTTGTGTGTAAAGGCTATTTTTATATATTCTAAAAATTTATAAAAAATTGAAACTTTTTGAAAATGCTCTTTGTTGTGTCCCATTATTTCTCAATTATCACAGACAAGAATGTAGTAAATTCCTCCTGGGTAGAAGTGTAGTGTATGAAGGTTTGGTTCTAGTTTACATTCTCATGCACAAATTTGGGTACACTTTTCGGTAGCAAACTATGATTTCACATTGGTAATTTTATATTTTTTAAATAAAATTTTTAAATATTTAACCACATGTCGTATATAATTATTTTACTCCAAATTTAAAATCGCCCCCTCTCATTTATAATAGAATTCTGAAGTGCAGCGAACCAAGTATATTCCCATGTGAGGTTGACGACACCCTAGCGCCATGGTTGAGTCTATGGTTCCAGTTATAATGTGACACGATGGTGGACTGCTATCCTGGTATGAAATCGATGGTATAACCTTATGAAGACATTCGGTGTCCTGTCAATTAGGTTCTAAGTCTATGGAAGACCTAAGTGAAGACATATTTATGCCATGTTAACTAAGTCCTAAGTCTATGGCCTAGCCTAAGTGCAGGCCCACGGTGTCATGTCAATTATATCTGGATTCTATAGCACAGCTTTAGTAAAGACATACAGTGTGATATCAATTATGTTCGGAGTCTAAAACAAACCTAAGTGAAGACATATTTATGCCATGTTATTTAAGTTTTAATTCTATGGCCTAGCCTAAGTGCAGACAAACGGTGTAATGTAAATTATATCTGGATTCTATAGCACAGCTTTAGTAAAGACATACAGTGTCATGTCAATTATGTTCGGAATTTAAGACATACCTAAGTGAAGACATGTTATATCATTTCAACTAAGTCCAAAGTCTATGGCACCGCCGTAGTGCAGGTTTACGGTGCCAGGTCAACTAGGACCAAAGTCTATGGAGCCACTGAAATTTAGACATACGGGGTGCCATGTCAATTAGATCCGGAGTCTATGGCATGACCTGTCACAAGGATCTTACCTCACCTCTCCGTATAACTTTATTGCCGCGACCTCTGACCGCGGTGTCGCCGCCCCCGAGTCTCACTCCCGGACATTTACCTCCCTCACCTCACTGGTGGGACAGAATATCTAACAGCTCTCTCTCTACACAACAATGACAGATAGCAATGCTTAGTTCTTCTATTCTATATATATATTATCTTATCGCTAATTATATAGAACTTATCTCATGTATTCGGTTCGATTTGGCCGGTTTTATTATTTAACTTTTCATAATATGAATCAATAATTTTATTTTTAGAAGCATATACAGTAGAACCTCCCTTTAGCTGACACTCCGCTAGAAGAAACCTCTCTATGAAGGGCAGTTTTCATTTTCAAAATTACCATTTTTACTATTTACCAAATCTTCGGTAAGAGGACACCTCTGATTAAGTGTTAAATGTTTCCACAAGATATGTGAGTGTTCCACTATTTCTCCCAATAATATTTTTACCACTTTACATTTATCTCGTAGCAGTATTTACAACCTGATAAATGAAATTATTGGAGCACTTAATGGTTGAACTTTGTAGGAAGGAAGCATCGCAATTCGACCATCTAAGATTTCCTTTTGATCAACCTTCATCTGAGGTGTTAGTTAAGGTGTTACACTCACAATTGCACACTATTTAGCGAATGTATGTAAATGTGTAACCAATTTTCCGTTTGAAGAAAAGTTTTATATTATGGAAACATACGAAATAATGATATTATAATGAATTGAAATCTCCAAACAATATAAAAAGGAAACGACAAACATGGAAGGAAAAAATCGAAGTTGAGTAAGAAATTCGAAGTAATAATGCTGAAAAAAAGATGTCAATTACTTAATGTTTCACAAAATTAATGACATTTTGGCAGCTGTCGCTTCTCCGAGTATTTCCATCACAAAACGTGGGTAGAATATAAATTCTCATTTTGTAAAAGAGTTTGAATAATAATAGATGCATTTTGGAATAATGTATTCTCTTTATGCGTAATTGTCAATTAAAGAATTACATCAAAACGATAGGCGGAGTTAGTAACGAAGAACACAATTGACTTATCTATATATATAAAATTGAATGTCTGTGTGTGTGTCTGTGTGTGTCCTCTATGGATTCAAAAACCATACATCCAATCGCCGTGAAATTTTGGGATATTATTAGGTGTATCCCCGGAAAGGTTTACGAAAAATAATTTCTTGAATATCTTTAATATCCTTAGAGTTATTTGCAGATTTGTAGCTTTAACTCGCAAGCAACGCCACCTTAGGCTTAGGTCTGCCCCCCCGTCCGGCCGCCGGCCATTGGACAGTCCAAGTTCCCACCGACCAATCAGAGGGATCAAGATCCCCCTCCCCCCCCCCCCCCTCCCCCCCACCCCCGTCCGGCCGCCGGCCAATCAGAAGGATCAAGAGGTCCTGGCGCTGGGGGGGCGGGTAACCTCCGGGAACTACGTCCATCTTCCATAAACGACCATGATTCTATTCAACTTATCGAGTAATTTTCAAGGGACCGGGAAAATATGTAGATAAAACGATGATTTTGTAATGTAGAAAATTAGGAAAGACAAAATTCAGGATGACACGGCACACAGGGACCGGGAAAAAATAATCACTTTATCGAGAGATTCACGACCATGATTTTATTCAACTTATCGAATATCTTTCAAGGGACCGGGAAAAAATGTTCACTAGATAAAACGACGATTTTGTAATGTAGAAAATTATGGAAGACAAAATTCAGGATGACACGGCACACAGGGACCGGGAAAAAATATTCACTTTATCGAGAGATTCAAATTTACGAGTTTCAAATTATCAAAATATATCTTTTTTTTTATAAGTTTGTAGAGAATTGTTTTAACAAATGTTCGTTAGACAAACATTCACTCGGGTAAAACCCGGGCGAAGCTGGGCACATCCGCTAGTGCTCAATAAAAACATTCATAGTTTAATAAAATAATCCCTTGTTTCTCAATATCAAGGTAAAAATGTCAGGTTTCCTGTTATAAGTTTATTGTAATCCCTATTGTCACAAAAGTAGGAAAATTAGAAAAGACAAACATGAGGCAATATAATTTGATCAAAAACAATGAAAACTCATTCACATAAAAGAACAGAAAGGCAATAAGACAATTCTATGGGAGCTTGCAAATGTTGCTGATACTAACGTGGAAATACCGTGCTACTGTTATGGATGCCTTTGAAGTCTTAAAAATATTTTTTTTCTGTTGTGGGTAAAGTGCGGCTTTATCGTCGTATTACCTATAGAGGCTTCGTGTATTGAATGGAAATCTTGACTTTTGCCCCGCTGTGGAATCCTGGAGTCAGTCGTGGAAAACATGTCCACAACATTCGTGGCCTCAAGGTCTGCTCTGCGATTTTCAGTTTGTCCTCCCTAATCTACCCAGCATCTCCACCATAATGTCGTCGTACACACGTAGAAAAATTAGAAGCGACTAACATGAGAATGACATGGCTATTTTTATATTACCCAAAAAAAAAAAAAAAAAAAACTTAAAACTTATTCAAATGAAAGAAGAGAAATGCAATGATACAAATATGCTGAGTAACAAAATATTTAAAGGGAAAAAAATAGTACAAATTAATTTATAATACAATATAATGCGGCTTATGATTGCAAAATGACATTTTAAAATTATCCCGCATGTGTTTCTTTTAAACGAAAATCGAAATTACCAGTTTCAGTTACACGATAGGGGGATGCCTTTTTTCATGAAATATTTAAAGTTATAATATGCTGATTAAATATTCCGTCACAATATATTTGAAATAAAAGTAATGAACATAAAAGTCACAAGACAAATTCAGTTGTATTGCTGAGGGGACCGTTTCTTCCATTTTTGACCAACGGGGATAAGCACGGAGCGGTCGCTAGAGATGGGCCAGACAGGGAAATTACACTCATCCATCACATGTAGCAAGAATCGACACAAACTGCAGCATATGACTAATCCAATTTAAACCTCTCATATATTATAATAAGACTTAAATTATGCGTTACCATAGCGATAGTTTATTACCCGACAGAAAATATGCTAGAGCTTATATATATATATTTATTTTACCTCAAAACGCGATATTCTCTTTCAAGGAATATTTACGTCAAGCTATTTACATTTCAGACAAACTTGCCTTAAGACTTCAGCTTCTCCAGGTACTGCCCGAGTAAATATACGCCCAATTAATTGTGTTTAAACAGACTTTATTAATGATGACAGTAATCCATTAAGAAGCTATTATCATAATCTTCTTCGAACCCTCCCAAATATTTTAATTAGTGAGTTGTATATTCCTAATTTTCACATCTGGAGTAGAAATTATCATTGAAACTCCAGAACTTTCACACTCTTTATTTTGTTAAAATATAATCTAGATAGGTGAAAATATAGTTTGGAAACGTATGCGAATCAAACAAAAACTAATTTATCATAATTGATATTAAATGAACGCGAATTTTTCTTTTATACTCGTATACACACACATATATGCCTTTTTATTATCTAATGAATTAAATATGGATTGCTCTATTTTCAAAACACATATATATGTTGTAATGTAGTTTTAATTCTGTAGGATAACTGTAGTGTGGCATGTTAGTTGCAGTCGTGGTGGCCACAATGTACAGAGTGGATTCAGGCGTGATTGGGACTGCACAAAAGGACAAGGCATGTTGGATGTCACCACAGAGATGGCGAGAGAGTGCGTGAAGCAGACTCCAGCAAGGCAGGTCTGTTTAGGGGGTCTGTAAATCATCGTGTCTCAAAGCGGACTGATCTGTTTTAGCAAGAAGGGGTCACACCTGGGAACCCCGACTTGTTTTTCAGACCTTTTTCCTGTCCTGGCGCCGGCTGTCACTCAATCGAATTTTATCTTGTCCTTTTGGTAATACATGATGGCCGAACTGGCTATTTAAATTGTTTTTACAGTTTTGGTTATTATACTATATTACATATGATATATAAGTATATCTTAGAATATATTACAACATATATATAACATTCACTTTTCTGTTCTTATACACTACCATAAAAACTAAACATTTTCGTTTTATTAAAATATATTTATATTCAATTAATTTTTGTGAAAAATAAAAAGTTAATATATACATTTGAATCATTTATTAAATTTTGCGAACATTTATTTATTTAAACCATGTTAAAATAATTCTCTGTAATGTCAATGTCTTCTTGTGGTCTGTAACCATGAAATATTGGACGATTCTCATAGCAGATTGAATTGTTTAGCAGAAACTCTATCTTTTAATTAACCATAAAATATATATTTGAAATAGCTCTCGAATAATATTCAAGATGGAATCGCCAATTGTAGAATAACAATGAAATTGAGGTAACCCAGAAATGGCGATCAGTTACTCGAGACAAGAAAGTGACAAATAGAGATTTCTGGTACAAAGTAAACATATCGAATTATAAAAAAAAAACTTTATACTTTGGAGAAAATTAAGGAAACTATTGAAAAAATGCCTCATTGTATAAATAAAAATAAATATCGTAAAATGTTTCTTTTATTTTATTTTTTACTTGAATATGAATGCGCTAATTTTCAATCTATTCAATGATATAATTTATAGAAGATATTTGAGAAATAGCACAACTCGGGGGACTGGCAATACGTATCTTTATTGAGAGCTAAAAAACGAAAGTGTTTTCGGGTGAATAGACGGCTCTCTGATCGAAGAAAGTCCACGCGTTTTTTAGCTTTTAATAATAAAAATTCCCATTGATAAAACATTGCTCGCACACGACGGGGAGTGAGGTAAAGATATAAATGATGTAATGGTAATTCTGCTCCATGCCACCCACAGGATCAATACAATCTGAGAGGTCAGCTGGCTGGATGATAAACGGGTCCTTTAGCTAGGTGGTGAAGTAACATTAACAGCTTTTCTGACGGACCGCGGTAGGTTTTGATAGGTCCTCGATAATTTTCATTTGCCCGCTTTGGAAAACCTTATTAAAAATTTGTACGATATTCAGGTTTAATGTACCTTACTTTTTGTATTCAGATTTTGTAAAATTGAGGAAGTATCTTATGTAGTAGATATTCAATATCTTGTAGAGTTGTCTGTTGTTCTTGAAAACACGAATCGACCGGTTTTTCCGTGAAATATTATTCATAAATTTCACCGGTCCGAAGGTCAAAAGGGTTGAAAATTACTGCTCTTGAGCCAAACGCTCTTGAGAAGACCTCGCAGCCCTAGCTCTGGAAGTACATGTGAAAGAAAGTGCATTAGGTTAGGTATTCTACCAGCAAGAATGCTAGGGTTGTATTTTTCAGAGTTTCCGCTGACCTGAAGAACACAAGCTAGGGTTTTGGATGCAAAGGCTTGCATCACTTATACCATCCGTGCTTCGCGCCTTTGGCTTGGGAAACCTATCTATTCTGACTTAAAAACTTATGGCAAGCAGGATTGCCATTACATAATTACTGAGGTAAACGTGAAAATTAGATACGTATGTTTGAGTGGGTTGGTGTGTTTTTAAAATAAATCTGATGTTCTGTGGGTAGTAAATGCTCCATATATGAATGCTGTCCAAACTAACAAAAAGATCCATACTTGCGAGCTCTCTTGAAGCGGAATATATTTTAAAACCCTTTTCTAGCGTTTAATTACATACTGACGCAGCGAAACTTGATCGCTTTGCAAATATTGAGATAAAAACTCCCCTTTCTCTCTCTTTAGTTAACAATGGAGTTGGCCTTGAGGGATAAATTTATCCCGGTGAAATACAAATCGTTGGCTTTGTTTACTTTTTATACTGGTCATTTAGGTACCGATTTAGAACAAAGGGAGAAAGTAGAAAAATCGAAAAGGAAGTTGTGAATAAAGGAAGTTATATATTCATAGCGTATGGCGTATTTGCACAAACTCTGTAAATCTGGGCAATCATCGGCATCTCTAATATTCCCTACGGCAGATAAGGATGGTAACATAGCAAATATTTGCGACCTATGAATAATCATTAGAAGCGGTTATGTACAACTTGAAGATTAACAAATAGGTGCAACTAAGACTAAAATAATCTTCCTAGTATTCACTATAGAAGAAGATCGGGGAGACATAGACCTTAAATATGTGCAATCTAATATTCCATTTCATTGAAACCTTTGTCGAACAAACGAATAGAAAGGTCAAGATTCGAAAATTCTCAATAAAATATACAGGGTGTACCAGGTAAATTGGGAATTTCAACAATGGTATTTTAACTGAAATTTTTTGCAAGTAAAAATTAAAATATCCGAATGAAATTTGACACAGTAGTAGATAAAAGGATATAGTTTTTATTTATTCAATGTAGTTTCCATTATTAGCTACAACAGTCTCGAGGCGAGTGCGGAATGAAGCACAGGCCTTGGCGACGATGACCTTGTCCATTTGGGTCATCACCGTTTGAACTGCTTTCTTGACAGACTGGATGGTGGTATGAGGAGCTTTGTTGACATCTCTCTCAACAACGCCCCATACATAGTAGTCGAGGGGATTGCAATCTGGAGAATTAGGGGGCCAAATATCAGGACCCCAGTGACTAGGGACGTTAAGTGTCAGCCACGATTGTGTCTTTTTTGCCTTATGGGCTAGAGCTGAGTCCTGTTGGAAGACATACTTCCTTCCTGCGGCCACCATGTCCATCCAAGGCTTCACAACGGTCTCCAGAACATTGATGTAGGTGTCAGCGTTCATCCTAAGGCCCTTCTCAAAGAAATGGGGAAGCATGACATCACCTTCACTGCTGATAACGCCAAGGACCATTACCGAGGCAGGAAATTTCGTGTGCATCACGACAGGTATCTCTGAGGGGTCTTTACAGATCCAGCGATCATTCCTGGGATTTACCTTTTGGTCCACGTCAAAGTTCTTTTCGTCAGAGAAGAACCTTAGCATGCCAAAAGAGTCGTGTTTCAGGTTGTTGAGGAGGGCAGCAGCCTTTCCTTTTCTGTTATTCTTCATATTCTCAGTCAGCAACTGACCTTTCCGAAGGGCATAGACTTGAGACCAAGGTCCTCATGGATAGTTCTGACAATTGTCATAGAGCCAACGTCCATTTCCTTGGCTATGGCCCTCATGCTCTTCCCAGGGTTTCCATCAATCTTCTCCTTGACATTTTTGACAAAATCTTCGCCTCTTACCCTGTCCGATCGACGCGAGTGCTTTTTCCTTGTAGCTATCCCCTCTTTGTTACTGTCGGCCTCATCAAACTGCTTCTTGACACGATAAATAGTGGTTTTGGGCAACTTAAGAAAATCCACTATCTCTTTGGGGCTCCTTCCGGCGCGCAGAGCAACGATGATGGCAGCTCGATTTTCAAATTCTCGGTTACTCTTCATCACTACACTGCGCACACATGTACTGTTGCATTTTACATGAATATGGCTACGTAATGAAAAAAAAACAAGTTTTTAATCTCAAGTAGTTTTTGTTTTATGGACTGTCAAAGTTAGTCCCAATTTACCTGGTACACCCTGTATATTTTAAAAAACTTTGAATATATAATTTTATCAATATTATTTATCCTGGTACTGCCAAAATGTTATAACCATTTGGTAAACTGGCGAAACCGCTGTGAGGAATCGCCACTGATGATACAGGCCTATCAATAATTTTATCGCAGCAGAGAGATTAGGAAATTACTTCAAGACAGCGATAATCTCCCTCTTCGCCTTAGAAAACGAAACACAGGTCGGGGAGAAGAGATTCTTTATAGAAGGGTCACTCAAAATGTTTTTGCAATCACTTAGTTTATTAAAGGTGCAACTTTCAAATTTTCAGAATTTCTCAAAGTATTCACTCTTAGCACCTATGCAAGATTTCATCCGTGAAAACCAATTATCGAATCACTTACACCAGTCATCTTCGGGGATGGAATTGACGGCATTGATAAAGGCTTGCAGTGCTTCATTATCAGTGTCAAATTTTATCCCTTTCAACAATAACTTAACTTTTGTAAATAAAAAAGTCACAATGTGCTAGATCTGGTGAATATGGTGAATGAGTGACTTGTACGAACGGTTTCTTATATAAAGAATCTCTCCTCCCCGACCTGTGTTTTTCTTATTCTATATTAGAAATTGAATCAATTGACCAAAAATTAGGGCCTTTATCGTTTAAATCCTTGATTATTGATATTAAATTTTTAAACAAGTTTATTGGCATATCTGCCAATGGGAAACACAATCTAAGAGGCAGAGTAAAATGTAAACAGTATAACCAAAAAGACTTATATGAACATGTACAGACTCTTCCACAATTCCTTGACTATACAGCCAGTCAGGTCAAACTGACAGCTATATTCTTATTTCCTCACGTCTAGATAGGCTGGCTGTTCCTACCACACATGGACGGACAGCCACGGCTCCATCTCCCGGACAACCAGTCCTAAGTATTCATCTCCTGGACATTCAGGGCCTCTGTCACAGATAGCCAGCCCTAAGTCTTCATCTTGTGGATATATAGGACCCCATCTCCTAACCAGCCCTAAGTCTTCATCTTGTGGATATATAGGACCCCATCTCCTAGCCAGCCCTAAGTCTCTATCTCCTGGATATACAGGACCCCATCTCCTAGCCAGCCCTAAGTCTCTATCTCCTGGATATACAGGACCCCATCTCCTAGCCAGCCCTAAGTCTCTATCTCCTGGATATACAGGACCCCATCTCCTAGCCAGCCCTAAGTCTCTATCTCCTGGATATACAGGACCCCATCTCCTAGCCAGCCCTAAGTCTCTATCTCCTGGATATACAGGACCCCATCTCCTAGCCAGCCCTAAGTCTCTATCTCCTGGATATACAGGACCCCATCTCCTAGCCAGCCCTAAGTCTCTATCTCCTGGATATACAGGACCCCATCTCCTAGCCAGCCCTAAGTCTCTATCTCCTGGATATACAGGACCCCATCTCCTAGCCAGCCAGCCCCAAGTCTCCATCTCCTGGATATTTAGGGCCCCATCTACCGGACATCCAAGGGCCCATCTCTCGGCCATCTACCTCAGATAAACTACAAAGACACCAAATTCCAGGAACGGATCAGTGAGGCAACCAGAACGTTAATGACAGCACGTCACGGGTCCCCGGCTCGCTTAATTGTGCCAACATTGCCTAGAAGTTGAAACAACTTTATAGAGCTCAAGGTTCAGCTCGCAAATTAAACTTGCACTCGTTAAAATATTTTAGAGTCGGCTGCATATGAAACCGGAATAATTAAAGGCCACCGTCGTGTCAGATCAGTGTGTTTGGGCGGGACTGCTCTGGATCAATGGGAACGTCACGTGACCTCCGCGTGTCACGACAGAAGGACAATGGCCTCCAGCGGGAATTATTGACTAGAATCTCTCTTTCTCGCCAGAACGACATTCAGTTAAACATGGCGCAGGGAACATCATTTGGTGCATTCAAATACCAACCCGCTTGTCAGTCATTGTAAAGCTTTGCCATGTAACCCATTCAACAAATATTATTTGCATATTTACCGTGCTAAACCACGCAATAATTTATCAAATAATATCAACACTTTTTCTTCAGTCTTCCCCAGTGCTACCTAACATTCACATATTTACACTAAACTTCCATATCTATCTCAAAGCTACACATTTGAATATCACTTGAAATATAGAAAAATTGAAAAACAATACAAAATAATATAGGGCTTTCATTTGCTAATATTATTAGCGTATAAATTGTATAATAACAAGAGACACATAGAGGATTATAATTAATAGGATATTTTTTAGTATTTGTTTCAAATGGCGCGGCCAGCCCAAACTTGAGAAGTTGTATATATTATAAATCAATATAATCCTAGATTCTATTATTTATAAAAGCCTTTAGAAAGAAGAAAACATGATATATTTATAATTTAAACATGATATATTTTAGTGTGAGAGATCTTGTTTAATATTGACTACCTTCTACTTTAAATACTACGCACAGCTTAATTAGTTTGGACAACAACAACTCTAATTAATGAATTTTGGAAAATATCGTTTTCTGAATATATTCTCCGCACAGTCTGCCCGGCCCATAGTAGGAATTTCAGAAATGTGGAGGCAACGCCCTAATCACACAAGAGCTAGCTATCCTGGTGGTTTTACCGTCCTTTAACCTTTAAGAACATTATCAAATCTTCTCAGATCTGATCATGTATCATGGTGAGATTTCTAAAGAAATTTATTTAACGAATATTAATGATAGTGGACATTGCGACTGCTGTGATAGAGATGCATGGAGACATCTGAGGCTCTTCTTTGGACACAACAACAACAACAATAAACTCCAGATAGTGGACATTGCGACTTCTGTGTAGAGTATGGGGACATCTTTGGCTCTTCATTCGACACGACAACAACAACATCAATAAACTCCAGATAGTGGACATTGCGACTGCTGTGATAGAGATGCACGGGGACATCTGAGGCTCTTCATTGGACATGTCAACAACAACAATAAACTACAGATAGTGGACATTGCGACTGCTCTGATAGAGATGCACGGGGACATCTTTGGCTCTTCATTGGACGCGACAACAACAACAACGAATATTAATAATTACCTCAGTTGAATATAAGAGAAATCATAAGAGCGTCAGAAATGTTTTATTATGATAATGTTGAAACACAAGCTTTCATTCTCTGTTATTCTTCAGGTGTAGAAGAACTCTAATTAAATACATTACACGAAAGACGATATATGCTCATAGACAAAGAAGTGGAAAGTCTTTGATGTCGCCCGTCATCTGATTTTTAAGAATACAGAGGAAATTTTGTTCACACTTGGTTATCTCGTGTCTTCAATAACGGTCACTGTGTATTGAATATCTTTCAGAGTTATTGTCTGAGAATCCCGATATACATACTTAAAGGTACAACTTTCTTAAGTTTTGTTGATGAGTGTAAATAGAGGAAATATCATTTGCATAAATTTAAACGAAATATAACAAGCATATTTATAAAAAGAGGTTTCAAAACTTAGAAATACTCGCCAAATAGCCTATATACAAATATATAGGAATACATTCTACACAAAAATGTATATATACGTTTGGAAACAATAGTGTTTAATGTCTATTGTTTATAATTTCAACATTTATTTGATGACCTTGGATTATATAAAATGGTTAAGAAAGCACAACGGAGAAGCTTAGGAAGAAGTCAATATGAATACCATGATGTGTGAAATATTAAGTTCATGGGAACATTGAGGTCGTTATATTGTGTTTGGTCATATTGATAACATTCATTTAAATAAATTAGTAAAACTTTAATGGAGTTTTAAATTTCGTTATTTAAAAAGTAAATATCTGTAGATCTCTTATCCGTGATAAAAAAAATTAAGTAAACTTAGTGACATTTTCAAAAAGAATAAATTGTGAATTTTATTTGAATCATATTAATATCGTATTTTATTCTATTAATTTTAGATTGAATTACTTTCAGAATCTTTAAAGGAATAAACCTGATTGTCGCCATATTACGAATTGGACCTCCACTTGTATTGGAAATAAAGTCAAAATAAAAGACTTAGGACAGAAGGATAGCCTGGGTAGTTGGCGACTCCTCTAAGCTCCGGGAACCTGGGTTAACCAAATATCTTCTCTTGACAATTCGCCTGTAACATATATAATAACGTTAAAAGTAAAATATTTAAAAGAGTAATATGTGTCTATTATAATCATGATTTTCATAAAGTTGAGTTTATCCGAATATGCCATGGAATACCGCGGAACATATAAGGGAATACCATGGGAATAAGTGTTTGAGAGAAGACATCGATCCAGAAAGGTTTCCAGAGTTCTCCTTCAAGAACCGGAACTTGGAATTTGCATTATTGACCCAATAGGATGCAATCGGAACTTCCGTTAGCCTCTCATCTCGAGAAAAAAAAACCATGGTAATTGTTATTACAACATTTGTGGAACTGAGCGTTTCACAACCCTGCATTTTTTAGATTACTATCTCGTTACCATTGTAGGTGTCAAGTCGTGCACGAGGTCAAAGAAAGGACTGAAGACACCGCTAAAACTCAACTAATTTATTGGAGTTTTATATCGCATCCATATTTACGTAGATGTATCAAAAGTTATTCGAAATATTAATTTGCCTATTTCGTTGCCGCGTTATACAATCTTTTAGTATATTCGTATCGTTAGAATTTTATATTTTGATTTAATAAATAAGGAATCAAGGGTTTTGTTTCTTTTCTTTTTTTCTTATATTATATATTCCTTATATATTAAATCAAAGTGTAAAACGAGGGAATAATCTATATAATTTTATATGTTTGGAAGTTTCATTTGTGAGGGTAGATACTATAATAACGGGTGTTTCAGAGATTGTGGTATAGTGTATTAGGGTTTAAATCTCATAAAACTCTTATTTCAATAATATAATGAAGCTTCGATCCCCCCCCCCCCCCCCCCATATATAATATATGCGAATATAGAAATATCAAAAATATAATTCAATATTTCATATTATAATTTATAATATATAATTCAATATGCATATATATATATATGTTAATTATATAAATAATAATATCTTACATATACATTAACACACTTTTATGTAAATATTTTAAATAACTTGTATAAAATATCTAAAAAGCAATGGCTAATTAATCGCTGTGTACTTTTGAGCAGACAGAAAAGGAGAAATATTTCGAAAGCTCTCCTCATTATAGAAATAATAATAAATCGCACACACACAAAACCCCCGGTCTTATACAGATTCACCATAGAAAGAAAGGAATCATAGGAGCATCTGTACTTCAGGCAGCGCAGCACCCAACAACAGCCTCCAGGTCCGACGCATGTCCAGTAGCCAATAAAAATAAATAATATTAAACGTCACTTCATTTTTACTATCATATAAATGAACTCTCTAAATTTGGATCAATTTTATTACAAAGTATAAACGGCCACTTCTCTCTGTCCAAATAGAGATGGCACACAGAGTTTGCGTCCAATTTGACCGGAGGATACAGCTGACCGTTTGTATCGATCCCTATCCTCCCGGCATACAAACTTCCCATCGATATATTCTACCATAGAATTGGACTAGCCACTATTTGCTAACTACACACTTCTTGGGGAAATAATTCTGAAAATTCATGCTATCATTCCGGAAACATGATCTCCGTGTGGGTGTTATGCATGTGTAAATATGGTATTCAAAATTCGAAACTATTTTAAACGCGTAATATTCATTTTGAAATTAAACAATTTCTACGGCCCTTACTGCAATGGAATAATTAATGGGAGGGCCTGGCTCATCAGTGGTGAACCCTCCCAGCGGTTTCGCCAGTTTAATCTACCATACCGCTGTTATATTGCATTCTTGGAATTTATTTAGTTTTTCCATTACAGTAAGGGCAGTATAAATTGTTTAATTTCAAAAAGAATCTTACGCGTTTAAAATAGTTTCAAATTTTGATAACAGATGGCGCGCTAGTGAATCATATTATAAGTATGGTATTGTTGCTTTGTAATTGAATCTAATTATTTTCAAAGACTGTCTAGAAAGGGGGCATTTGTTTCTGTTTTGACGGGATAGGTAACTACAGTCGAACTTGGATAATTCGAACCCCAAGGGACCATAAAAAAATTCTAATTATCCAAAAATTCGAATTAAAAACGGAAATTATATATATAGGAAATTCTAGGGACCAAGATAAATATTCGAATTAAAGAGGTTTTCGAATTAAAGAAGTTCGAATTATCCAAGTTCTACTGTATTTATAAATTTAATTGGCATATAAAAATTGCCATCGATAAAATTTGTAACAATTATATATATAATTATATAATTATATATTTTCACCCTTTCATACTTCATCCAAAAAAGTTAGAAATAGTAAATATTTCTCTTTGAAATAAATATTGTTTTTTCACAGAAAAGAAACTTATGCGGCGAAACTTTAAGTGTTGTTTTATAATCATACGCCGCAGTCCTTTATAATGTATTATAAGTTACTTTAAGTATTATTTACGAACGGAAAAATACGTCCAGGGTAGCCTAGTGGACATGGCATCTGCCCGGTAAGCGGAACATTGTGGGTTCGATTCCCGCCCCTGGACACTTTTATTTTTCCGTTCGCCATTACTCTTCATATTTTCACCCTTTCATACTTCATCCAAAAAAGTTAGAAATAGTAAATATTTCTCTTTGAAATAAATATTGATTTTTCACAGAAAAGAAACTTATGCGGTGAAACTTTAAGTGTTGTTTTATAATTGTTTAATAACTTTTATCATTGTAATAAGGTCTGTAGAGATAATATTTGATGTAATTATTGAAAAGATGACTATTTCTTTTAATAGATTCTAATACCCAAGATGTTGTATTGATATATTTTATCAATATATATGTGTCATTTTCGAAATGAGACCTTGGTGACAATAATTACCATCGTGTTCTAACTAATTGTCCAATATATTATTGCACCAGATTGTGGTCTGGCTGGTTCCTCAACCTTTATTGTCTCATCCGACACGTACTGTAACTTTCCGGACCGTGTTTCAAACATCCTACAAGCTTATATAAGTCAATAATAATGTGAAAATTATAAACTATTTTAGACGCGTAAGATTCTTTTTGAAATTAAACAATTTCTACTGTCCTTACTGCGATGGAAAAATTAAAGGGAGGGCCTGGCTCATCAGTGGTGAACCCTCCCAGTGGTTTCGCCAGTTTAATATACCATACCGCTGTTATGTTGTATTTTTCGATCTTCCTTTTATACTGATACTGTTGCTAGACTCTTGGAATGGGTATTTAAGATGAACTATGGACATAAGCTTTGAGGACAGCAGAATTACATACATTTATAAATATTTAATATGCATCGAGCAATCGCTCTTCCACAAATTTCAAATTGCGTCTTTTATTAGAACATTTATATTACAATGCACTAGTACGATGCACTAGTACGATGCGCTAGTACGATGCAATAATAATGTAACTATATTTTAGGTAGCATTAAGAATATTTTATTTATCACATCAAAGTTTAATAGAGTTGTGTAGTCACAGTGGTTTAGAATACAAATAATGATCTTATAGAATATAATAGCCCTTTTATGCATAATCTCTCTCTTTCTGCTGATAAATCAAGAAAAGCCATCCACGAACGCGTTTCGCGCTGTTGGCGCTCGTCAGCGTGGAATAGGCTGTACCACTGCGACCAAAAATATTTTTGGTCCCAGAGGCTTCTTGAAAAACCAAGAAATGGGTATTTAATAAATATTTTTGTTAGAATTTAGAATTAATGAAAAATATTAGAAATTATTCATAAAAATAAGCCTATTAACCATGATGAGACAATATCTCCCTTTGATTGAAGTGTTGATTTGATGTTTCTCTTGTCAACATAAATCGACGATGTTATTTTAAACACGATGTAACTAAACTTATAACAATTATTTTCTTTTTTTCGATAATACTGAGCGAGATTTCAAGCTAAAAGGTTTTTCTTCACGGCCCTAAAAGTCATTTGGCCTGAAAGTTCATCTAGTTTATCGAGAAAAAGAAACATTTCCCGCGTGTTTCTTTGCTGTTCTCATATCACGTAACAGCAACTTAGATCCGCAAACACCAAGCCGACTACTGACTCTACGATGTGGAACCCAACAATGGTGACAAGAGACCTTCTGGCCAAGGAGCCTGTAGGGTCTGGATGGAACACATAAGTACATTCTGCAACATTAAACTTTATGACACCTACGTTGATGTGAAAAGTTAAGGGGGAACAACATAATAAAATGACTATTTAAAAATATATCTAAAAAGAAAAAGGTCGCCTCTCCCATCAAAATAGACGTCAAAACTAGACGCCATCTGACGGGAGAGGTGACCTTCGTATTCTTAGATCAATATCCACCCGGCAAAATTTCTATCTAAATTTAAAAATATATACAGAAAGTTATCACACACACAAAGAAAATTTGCATAGATATTATATATTGAGTTAATAATACTGAAACACGCGAAATAAAGAAAATCGACCATTTATTTTATCTTTAACTAGACGAATGGCCCGGGCAACGCCCGGGTTTTACCCGAGTGCGAATATATTTTAAAAACGTTGTCTTGGGTGGTCGCTATAGACAGGGTGGTCTGTATAGACAGGTGTATGTATCACACAGCTGATAACAGGGTTGTCTAGAGTGGCCGCTATAGACAGGATGGTCTGTATAGACAGGGTGGTCTGTATAGACAGGTGTATGTATCACACTGCTGATAACAGGGTTGCCTAAAGTGACCGCTATAGACAGGTGTATGTAACACACTGCTGATAACAGGGTTGCCTAAAGTGACCGCTATAGACAGGTGTATGTAACACACTGATGATAACAGGGTTGCCTAAAGTGATCGCTATAGACAGGTTGGCCTGTATAGACAGGTGGATGTATCACACAGCTGATAACAGGGTTGTCTAGAGTGGCCGCTATAGACAGGTGTATGTATCACACAGCTGATAACAGGGTTATCTAGAATGGCCGCTATATACAGGGTGGTCTGTAAAGACAGGTGGATGTATCACACAGCTGATAACAGGGTTGTCTAGAGTGGTCGCTATAGGCAGGGTGGTCAGTGGTCGCTATAGACAGGGTGGTCTGTATAGACAGGTGGATGTAACACACTGCTGATAACAGGGTTGTCTAGAATGGCCGCTATAGACAGGTGTATGTATCACACAGCTGATAACAGGGTTGTCTAGAGGGGGGCAGGGAGGACACGTGTTCGCCGGCAGCCAATGGGCGCGCATTCTATCCGTGAGCTTCAGACAGAATAAGGCAATTATATATATAGATGATTGTGTTTGTACAATCATGTATCGTTTAGACGCGCAATAAAAAGACAATAAAAAAAACGTGTATTTTTTCCTATTTCAATAAAACCTTTGCACATTAATATATTTACCCTAACTAAATATATATATAATGCAATATAATGCGGCTTATATAATTGTAGAACGAAGTTTGACAATTATACTGCAAATGTTTCTTTTGAACGAAAAATCGAAATTTATTTTAGGGGGAAATAACGATTATTTCTAACCTTAGGGATGAAGTATGAAAGGATGAATTGTGAAGAGTAATTATGAATGGAAATATATATATATATCCTTATTAGAGGTCCAAATCGGCACTTTTATCAACTATGTTTTGACCTTTCTAATCCATCAACTGGTATTTCAAAGCAGAAGAAATTGTGAAAGAGCGTGTATCCAAGAGTCGCTTCAAATACAAACTTAGTTTCCCGTGTAACCTCACACAAAGAGACAGGTTAGGAGGACACAGGGTATATTTAGTCGGTGTCACACTTTGTCGAAGGTCTAATCCAACGACCTCGGAATTACAGAACGTATTTCTAGAGGTCCATCACGGGGGGTCCTGATGGCTGTATGACGTGACACGCGGGAGATCAATCGGACTCGGAGGACCTCCAAGGCCACGGTACAGTCCTGTATGTGGGGATTACACAATGGCAGCTGTAATACTGACGTGCGCAGAGACATACACTTGAATAGAAGAGGTAATAGAGGGGAAAATAGGAGCAAAATTGAACTAATATATTGTTTTGAAAATAGAAAATAAAGGTCGCTTCACCTATCAAAATACTCGTAGACTCTAAAACAAACCGCCATCTATTGACCCTCTCTACTGGCCTCAGGTCGGTGACAAAGCCGCGACAACAGATTCGGAAAACTTGAGCAACACCTTTTTTATAGATTGTGAAGATTTCATCTGATCCCTTGTGGATCTCATTACATAAAGTCTGCCCTGAACTGAAGAGGGCCATTAGCCCGAAACCACGGTCTCCATATGAACGCTTTTCAGTTTGCCAAAGCTGGTGTTATGACTTATCAACAACAACAACAACAACAACAAAACAACTTTATTAGGGCGTCTTGCCCTGTACAGATTCGCCGTGGAATTACAGACAATATTCAACACAAGAGAAAAGGGAGAGATAGAGTATTTACAATTAAGGTATGGTAAACAGGGTGACTTTTTTATTGTGCCCCTGTTCTTCTCTCTTCCACGAGTGCAATTTTATTTACAACCGCTTTTTGATAGTTGAACAGTTCTATTGCCCAACTTTTCTTATCTGAAACAGTTTTTATTATCTTTATTGAGTTCAAATGCGGTCTAGGAAGACTTTTCAGGATCTTTTTTCTCTCTCCTTCCAGATCCCCGCACTCAGCAGTAAAATGGTATATTTCATCGGTTATCTGACTTCCGCATAACCTACAGTACAAATCTTCTTTCTTAATTACGTAGATATGATTTTCTTTGATCAATGTTGATATTAATCTGATCTGTGCAATAAAACTCACTAAAGCTGAGGACAGATTGCATGAAAAATAATGTTCTGGAATGAATGAATCATAAAGTAACCTATAGTTTGAGTATGTTTTCGTAAGAGATAATTTTGCCAGATCTTGCTGCAATAGCTGTTCAATTTTTATTTTTAGTATATTCGGAAGTTCGATCTGTATGTCATCATAATTTAACCTAAAGTTTAGCCGTGTGAGTCCACAATGATTGATGATATCCATGATATTTTTACAGAATCCTATAGGTTTTTTTGTCATTAAGGAAATTTCCTTTAATCTATTCCAGCAAAGCTTTGGTAGTCTATTGTCTTCCATTTTTTGTAATCTAATGAAATATTTCATAATTAATTTGATCGTTGTAAAAGTCAGAGATATTCTGCCTGTTTCCAACCTTACAATATACCCTGGTATATATCTTGGTAGATTCAGAAAGTTTTTGATAAGCGTATTCTGTATTTGGTCTATAATATCAGTATTGTTATGACTTATCACCGACCTGTCCGCTAGTTTGCGGAGACGATCAATAGATGGCGTAAATTTTAACGTCAATTTTGACGGGAGAGACGATCTTTTATTTTTATAAATAAATTCTTTCCCAGCAAAATTTACATCTAGAAAATAAATCAGTATTGTAAAAAAGGGGTTATATCTTTCGTGAAAAACTGTCTGTTTAAAATGTGAAATAAAATAGAGGCGCACAGTCCTGAGAAATACAAGCATACTGAGGAAGAGATCCTGACGGTGTAATGTAGCCGTGCTCGAGGACCTTCTGCAGATAGAGAAAGAGAAAAACTCTGAGAAAGAAGGAACAAAGTGGCCTCGTCACAGGAACATTCTCTTCTACTACAGTAGGTGAATGTATTCACCTTATCATCTCTTTAGCTTACGTCTAATGGTCGCGGTAGTGGACAGCTTCAAACTACTGATAATTATAATTACTAATTTTGTCGTAAAGTCAAATGAACAGACATATTTTGAATACGATATGTTTGTAGAAAGTTTGCCTCTATTTCTCGAAAATCTATAAATGGCGTCCTTCTGCATCTACAAGTTCTTCTTGAGCGCAGAACTGAGGGGAGATCAAGAAAATCCCCTCTCTGCATGGAGGAGACTATATATATAGGTCGGAGAACATCCCTGGCTGAAGAAAATGTGAATATGTATATATGTATTTTGTGTGGATTCTATCATTATAAGAATCATTAACCATTGAATGATTGTGTCAATAAAGGATTTTAAATTGTCATGGTTCAAGAAAACAATTCAGAATTAACTCTTAAAACAGAAAAATGTTTACAATGTATATCCATTTTGCCGAAACTGAATTCTCTCTCTTTTTTGACAATTTTTTGGTAGTATGTCAAAGTCTTTTTTAAATGAATAATTATGTCTCTATTTACAATAGTTTGCTACCTTGTTTTAATAGAACTGACCTACACCTTTATAAATGGTGTATAGGGATATATTCAAAATAAAACATATTTGCGATTCTTGCTCACTGCCTCAGCTGGTTGCGTGCCGTTGGCACATATCCCGTAAGATGATAGGTGGGCCAACATGCTAGAGTTAGGAGTTTGTAAAAAAACAACAAATCTGTGTATGAAGCCTCAGTATAAGTTTATTCTGTGAAAATGTAATAATATCTTTATAGCGAGAATATAAAATGAAAAACAAAATTCACAGTTTATTTAAAAACACCGTAAGTGGACAGGTAACGTACAAAGGCATCAGCTAGAGAAGTTTAAAATTTAATGTACACTCATGGACAAAGCATAAGGAAGTGGAAAGTCTTTGATATCGCCAGTAGTCTGTTTTATTTTCTTTCTTCTTTTTTTTTTTTTTTTTTTGAAGGAGACAGAGGCAGTTTTGTTCACACTTGGTTATCTCGTGTGTCTTCAATAAAGCTCACTGTGTATCAAATATCTTTCAGAGTTACTCTCTGAATCCCGATATACATGCTAAACGGTACAGCTTCCTTAAGTTTTGTTCATGAGTGTAATTTGATAAATATATGTTCTCATTACTACAAGGACATTGTGAAAACAAAGTTTTGCCTCTACAACAATTGAAAACGTTTGACTATCCGTTTTTATTCGAACACGTTGTCCTCGTACAAGTAAAACAAAAAATAATATACAATGGGATGATTACATTCTATATATATGTGGGCTTGTTTTAAACGGAGAAATATCCTATGATAACATGATGGAATCTAACAAGTGCCTTATTCAATTTCTTAAAATATCTTCAGATCAACTATCTGAAGATCTCCCATCATGAGATGTTTCCAACGGCAGCCATAGTGTCGGCCTCATAACACGACCGCGAGAAGATGACATCATCGAGTGACCACGCCTCTATTCCCGACAGAAGAACAATGCCAAACGAGACTAACTTTAGAGAAGCTTCGTCTGCCCAGAATAGCGGCGTCATTGTCGTGCCAGGGGGACTATTAGCGGGATCCCCCCCCCCCTCCTCGCCCTCTTTAACGGACGTCGTAGCCAGCTGGACCCAATCCCAGCTCCGTCTAACATACATAACTCGGATCACAAACTCCAGGATACATAGACTGCCGCTTAACTGTTTTACAAGGTTATCCCAAAAGTTCGTAAAACACTTGCAAAAAATTGAAATACTAATACTATTTGTCGTTATGTATATTGTCTTTATATTATGTATAAAGTAATTGTAATATGTATTATTATGTATTTGCCATAGTAATATTATTCGCCAAGTAATAAGAAAAGCAACGTTTCAATGAAACACTAAATTTTGGGACAACTTTATAATTAAGAATGTCTGATAATGCTACCGAACATTGCTGATAGTTTGTGTCATCTATTAAAATAAATATTAACTGATCGTTGACATTTCCATTCCTGAATATTGGCCAAATGTAATAAAACCACATAATTTTGTCTAAAAAAAAACATTCATGGTTTTATTTCTTATATAAAAGATATGGCGTGTTATTGCCTTATAATCAAATACTCTATGGATAAATCAAGAAAAGCCAACCATGTACGCATTTCTGAATATTGGATCTTGTCAGTGCGATGCAGGCTCTACCTTAATAACCAAAAAAGGATGATTCTTAGAGGATTTCTGATAAATCAAGGAACATGTGTTAAAGGCCAAAAATGCGGGGAATAACAAAACTATCTGAAAAACAGTACCAAATGGTAATTGTACCAGCTCAGGTGGTAAAATCTACTGATGGCCGAACTGAATATTGATTATGTCTTCCCCCATTTATTACACAGCTCTAGTTACCTGTAAGTGCCAACTTCGAGCTGTAAATATGTAACGCACTTACAGTAAAAAACAATAGCAAACCTCTACCTATCATGATTATCATGGCTTGCACCATATGTACTTAGAATATTCCAATAGATACAAAAGAATTCAAAACGACTCTAACGCATTTCAGATATTTCAGTAAGAGAATAAAAAGTTTGCCTCAACTATATTTTAAAAAGTTATGCACTTACTTGATATAAGTCAAATGTCTAGGAGGCTTTGTTAACCTACAGATTCTCTTTTTCCCTGGGTAAATCATTTTTATTCTCATATTTGATAGAAATATATCCCGGGTTCTTGGAGCGTCAACTACCCTTGTTGTCCTCTCCATTTAGCACGAATTTTTCTTCTTCAAATAAAATAAACCTCCTACTGTCCTTTACTGCGATTAAAAAAATATTGAAAGGGCTTGACTCATTGGTGGTGAATCCTCTTAGCGGTTTCGCCAATTTAATCTACCATACCGCTTTTTAGAGCTCTAATCCTGTCTTAGACGATGCTGTTTATATATGCAACGCTAAAGGATGGAATCTTGATTATGGCATATAAACAAACTATGGACCTGGCAGTAGAATTACGTGTAAATATTTGCATCGAGCAATCCTATTCCGCAAACATTTCAGTCAAGGCCATATTAGCAAAACCGTTGGGAGGGTTTAGCACTGAGGCGCCAAGCCCTCCCAAGGAGAATTATTCTAAAAGATTGCTTATTTGAATAGATTATAATGTAAAATTTGTGTTTCTAATTATTTATTTTATTTGTTTACGTGGAAAAGTAAAAAAAAACTATTTTATATGGGTAGATATTTGTTTTAAATATATATTATTAAAAACAAGATAGGCACACCCATATCCTGACAGCTAACATGAGATTTTTAGATGGCAGAGCGCCATCTAGTGGAAAAGAGAGGTGAGCGTTCAGGATATGCCTATTTTGTTTTTAATATCAACACCTGACCTTTTTATATTTTAAATTAATTTTCACAAATATATTGTTAATGATATCAACATACAAATTGAAATGAGACTGGCCGCAGTGTGAAGCTCGCGCTGCGCACAACCCAGCAGCAATACCTGCCACTACCTCGTCAATATCTTCAAGGAAAGGCCACAAAAAACTTGAAGATCCCCGAGCCAGGGTCACTTCCCGTTAAATTTCGCCGGCCCTGCTGTTAGGTAACCTTCCTTTTGTAAAGAAAGGTTCCTTCTTGTATCTCTCTCTGGCAGTAACACGCGAGAACTTAGTTTCCATGCTATGGATTAATTTGGCTGTATAAACCGCCTTCCTGTTTAAAAAAACAAAATTTTCCGTGTTTACTTCCGCCGTGACCTTGCATGCAGTTTGCCGTCATTATATTTTGAAGGCCCTTGAAGTGAGGGACACGAGAAAAGTGACTTCTGAAAACAACCAACAACATTATTCCAACTGTGGGATGATCTAAGAATTCTAAGAAAATATATCTTGACTTTGGAATTATTTCTTTCCTATATATATCTTTAGATCCAGAGTTTGAACGTGGTCAGAGATCACGGCCAACGAGCTGCCATCGCAGCCTCGAAGATGTTTGTTGAAGAAACTAGAAATAAAGGACTGGAGTTAAATTCAAATATTTCCCCCATTGTTGCCTACATGAGAGTAATGAAACAGGGGTAGAATCTATACTGTGACTCACTATCTAATCCAATCACGTCCACAGATTCACTCTCTCACGCACTTATAAAACTGCCCATAAGTATTTCCTATGGTTACCTCACGAAAATTGACTCAATTCAGTTTTATTAGAGAGATCTTGCAACCAACAAGTTGAATGCTTTTTTTCTTCCTGACTATCAACTGTGGCTTCTTTATTTGACGATCATTCGTTTAGTGGCTTAGTTTTACCATCTATTTCGTCAGGATGGGTGACCTTTCTATTTATAGATCCAAATACCCTTCCCATAAAATAAAATTAATATGTATATGTAATAATATGTAATAATAAATATTATTAATATGTGTTCGTTCTCTTGGTTTGCTGCTTTCACCAGGACGAGGAATCAGGATCAGTGCAGTAGCTAGAACATATATTTTTCTATTAAGCAGCTTACCTCAGCTTTTTGTGTCTATGTGTGCATATAGTTCCTTATTTTTATTACTAAAAAAATCACATTTTCAATATAAGATAAAATATTTTGAAACACAACTAATTTAAGTGCCCATTATTTGAATAGACAGATCGCCAATCTTCTTCGGGAGATAAGCCCATATTAGAAACCTCAGAATATTTAGACTCTTTATTTAAAGACACTATAAATAGTTGGTCAAACCTGTCTTTTTATTGATGGATAAGACGCAAATTCTTCTATTGGCTAAACGCTATAACCAATAGGAGAGCATCGTGCTGGAAAACCTTGTCCATCAATAAAAAGACATACTTCGCCCAACGTCCTACTGTCTTTATTTATTGTAAGAAATTACGGGTAATTATTATTCAAACATATCCAAAGTTTTTAGAGTTTTTATTACTTTTAATAACTCTGTATTTATATGTTTGTATGATATTTGACCAGGCGTGTCTGATCACGTGTTTAAATTTATGGTATATAGTATGGGGTTGGAAATAAAGTGTGAGTTGAGTTTTGTAAGATTAGTGCTTCAAAACAAGTTAGGATTTTGGAAAGCCCGCTTGATTTTAGGGGAAGATTTGCGCGCTAACTATACCTCTAGGTTGAAGTTGAAGAGTGAATTGCAAAACATCAGCGAAAAGAAGTTTAGCGAACAAAAGTCTTGGGATTGATATTCCCCTATATCCCAGGGGTATCTCTTATGTAAGATCTGTATAAGAAATGCTGAAGATGCCGAGAAAGATGTGAATGAAGGAGTAAGACGACGACAATGATCCCTGAACAAATGACGTCTGTCCGTCAATCGGTCACGCTCGACGCAGCTGGCGGCCAAGCACGCCGTACGGTACCTGGAGTTCCGTATCCTGATTCCACCAGCCGGGTTGGACACGATGAGAGATGTGACATCGAATCTAGTAAACGTTCTCATAGAATATACTAATTTGATACTGGATATAATAACAACATACACACAATACACAACAGCATAATAAACATACCTCACAAACAGCAGACACAGCACATATCATCAAACCAACACACAGCCTTTATTTATACGTCCATTCATACAGCGGATTCCCCATGTAGGTACCAACAGAGGAAGAAGTAAAAAGGTTTGAGTAGTATTAAAAAGAGGAACAAAAACTATACTGGCTGAGGTGTCTCTTATTTCAATAACAATGAATGCCGGCCAGGAAAACTCTATCTTCAAGTAAATATATATAATACACCTATATATACAAACATATATGCAACGTAATGTAACAATATAAGCGCGATTTTCATTTTATAAATAAAATAGCTTTTAACTTTCCTTACTGATTCCATTATCTTAGGTTTGCGGGTTTCGACAAATTACAAAAATGTACAATACGCCGCAACTATGTTTTATCATTCTATTACAATAAAATAAAAATAGTTGTAGCGTCTTATGGCTTTTTGTCATTTACTTACTGCGATGAAAAATATTGTGAGGGCCTCGCTTATCAGCTGTGAATACCAGGTATAAGAAGTCAGATGATGTCCCTCTCAATATCTATAGAATCATTTCCTCCCCACATAAATTACATTTTCATCATCAGTTTGGGAATTATCCAGTGGATCCGCGGCTAAGGTCAGAGAATTGGGACTGAGGGCAGGTCAGCTTTATTTCCTAACGTTGAGGCAATAGGACTTACGACACTCAATTACGCTTGATGTACGCTTCATATGTATTTTGGGTGTAATGGAAAACCTTTATGGGATATAAAGGGATAACCCCGGGTATTTCTGTACGTTCCAGGAACCTAGGTTACCTAGATAAATAAAGGGATAATTCAAGAGGAAAGGAGGAAGGGTGGCATAATAAACTTTCTTTCGTGTTATTCCTTCAATCAGTTCTGATGCTGAAGACGCAGAGGCGAAGGACTTTGGCAGAATTCTTCAAGAAGAGAGTTAAGCTGCTGATGTCAAGATATCTGTAAAAGAAACGTAAGGTGTGGAGAAAAGTAGACAGTTTAATTATACGTGATTCAAATACAATTCCGGGGAACTGAGTAAAACTAGGTGAGGCTATGGAGGATTTTAAGGTATCCTCGTCATATCAGCAAGATATTAGTTGACTGTATAGGTGTCTACGTTGGTTGGTCGACTGCGTAATTCGGCCTATGTGACTTCAGTAGGTTGATGTCGTCTCACATTTCTAGCTTATTCCACTAGGTAGACAGTTCTAAGCCATCTGATCTCTACGCTATCTACACAGACCTGTTCTCTATCAAGATAAAGCTACGCGGGATACCACATATCTACCATACATAATAGTACCTCATTTTAACGAATTTATAGGGAACATGTGATATAAATACGTCAATCTTGAAATCTATCAAATTTTAAGTTTAACACATCTAAAACTCTACCTATCAATTTTTCCTCAATCTATTATCAGACAGTATTCCTGTCGTCTCTGAGCTTTTTTTTTGATGGCATCGTAGGGTCTTCTATCGAAATTTTCCATGAATCCAATAATGCAAGATTTTCTTTTGTTGACGATCGAAGAACTATTGTTGTGTCCTCTTTGGTTTACCATCATACTGTGATCTTGGGAACAAAGATGTGGTAGTTTCTTCACCTTGAAAAACTCTTAGACAGGTGAATATACTTTTGAAAATGTAAAAATGCCACTTTTTAATACATAAAAATTAAAAGAGTTTGTTTTTTTAAAAGAATCAATATATGTAGTACATTAAAAAGTATAAATATATAAAATCCAGCTATCTTGGGCGAAAGGTTTTATTCAATTATACGATATAATCAAGTGTGAACAAAGTACATCTTTCTTCATGAAAGAAGTAAAATGACTGGCGACATCAAAATATGAAATTTCCTTAAGTTATGTCCATGAGTGTGCTTCACCTTTCAAGTGAAACCTGTCAATGACATCTCACAGACGCGACAATAGAGAGGACATCTGATGTAATTGTTCTCACAGTACACACGACCTGTCGGACACTACGTGACAATGAAGATGACAAGAAGTGCACATACAATGTGGTTACTCACCTCTAGTGATCCGTCACTGTCAACTCTCACTTCCTCTGAGATCACTTTATTATTCTGTCTCTTCAGCATTCCTCCAGCACACCTTCCTAGACATCCGGCAATGTTGACGGAATTCCTACATTTGATCGTGGACAAACAAACAAAGGTTCAGAAGGAGTAAAAGAACATTTTGCTTAGAACTTAAGCTCTGCTCAAACCTAAGTACTTGAGCTTCTTAACAATAAAGGTTTTACTGAATACACTTTATCTACACTCATGGACAAACCTTATTGAAGTTGTACCTCTCAGAATGTATATTGGTATTCAGACAATAACTCTGAAAGATACATAATAGACAGTGGCTCATTATTGAAGACACACGAGATAACCAAGTGTGAACAAAATTTCCTCTGTATCCTTAAAAAAAAATAAATAAAAAAATACAGACGACCGGCGACATTAACGACTTTACACCCTCTCAAGTTTTGTCCAAAAGTGCATATTCAAAATAGGAACTTCTAGCAACTTTAGAGACAAGGACAATTAACACAATTTTATTGACATCTTGTCAACTTATGCCAAAATGCAGTCTGCACTATTTATGGAAGTAGCAACTTTAGTCATTTCAGAGTTTAGAATATATTTTTGAAATGATGTACCGTAGGACCTACAATAGTAAAGGTAAAATATTCAAAACATCAATCTTGGTATTTTAAATTGATATAGAGGTATTTTGTTAAATATCTAAATTCCATTGTGGAACTCGTGAAATCAAAAAACCATCCTGAACTGAAGAAACATGGCCTCCAGGAGGGCGTTCTGAATTTGTTGCATATAGTTGTATTGTGAATTTGTAGTATTGTATAGTAGTATTGTGGATTTGTCGCAGCTAGTAGTATAGTGGATTTTTCAGAGCTAGTAATATATTGTGGTTTGTCACAGACCCACGTCTTCTAGATTGCAGAGACTGCCAATAAATGGCGTATAGATATTTAGTCTATTTTGACTAGAGAAATATATTTTATTATTTCAAGATCAATATTCTCTTAGCAAAATTTCCTTCAATCTCCTTATTCTTTCTTATCTCCACTCAATCACACTAAGGTATCAAATTTGTAAAGCTTGAGACTTTTGATATTGTCTGCCGGGGAAGAGTAGAGCTCATCAATGGATGAGTCAATACAGTCAATAATGTGTCTTGGGATTGCAGGCTGAGAATTACACTTAGTACATAGTGGGAAAACCTTGCACTCATTCTGGAAAGTCATTGTCTGTACATGACCAGACTTAAGTCTGGAAATCAAAGACTGTTGTTCTCCTGGTTTCCTTCAATAAAATCTATAAATTTAAACGCATTTCTAAATTAGTTATTAAAGCGGGAGATGTGGGATTTTGTTGTTAATTTCAAACACTTAAGAAATTTTAAATCTTGGATGTTTAGCACTCAGTAGCTGAATGGCCAATAGGGAAAGAAGAGAGTAGATCTCTTCAGCAGCTAAATGAAAACGTAGCGATGTTCAGACCTTCTCTAACACACCTATATTATAAAACCAAAGTGAAATTTCTTACATCTAGTAGGTTCCAAAAATGTAAATGCATTATATACTTCCCATTAATTAGTCACAGACTTATACCATTGGCTTAGAGGTTTCAACTTGGCATAATACACCTATACGTAGTTTTTATACTTCTGACAGAATTCCACTGAAGAAATGGCAGGAATTTTCCATTCGTTCAAGACCAATGCTGTTCTATCTCGTCCTTGTAGAATTTCACCAAGTTTGTGATCTGGATAAGAAGCTGAACAATAGAAGTGGGTGGGACAGGAGCAATGCATCATCACAAGTCGTCGAGCAACAAGGCCGGTCCATATTTTAGAATGCCCACACAAACAGCAGTTTGCATACAGCCTGATATACAAGTACCAGCATACTTGCACCAGCCTAATATATCTATTGAGATTCAATAAATATAATCCCCTGGATCAATGTCAGGGTGAAATCAATCATCAGGCTTCTGGGAACAAGTTTCGCTTTTGAAAATTTTAATTTAGATCTCAAACCCTTTCGGGCATGAAAGTCCTTATATAGAAGAATACATTTATTACATCGTATTTTCTCCTGGGCAAACATTCCCGAAAGCTAGAGATATAAATTAAAATTTTCAATGAAGAAAATTATCCTTGGAAGCCTGTTGATTTTACTTTAATAATCTATTGGAATATTTTAGCATGCTGCTTCCACCACCTTCACCTCTCCGAAGTGTATTTAAGTGAGAACATCAGATAGTGTCTCGATGTTTTCCTTAATCCCTGGCGATCTAAAATTTCACAAATCTGGTGAAAAGGTTTCACTGGAGAGCTGTATATATATGTGGGTGACATCGTCGCTTAAATTTGAGGGGAATGTGTAGGTTATTCGTAGATGGGACTTCTCTGTAGCTGTATTCTCTCTTTTACTTGTAGATTCTACAAAGTTGTTGTAATTATATTTGTCTTTATTAGTTAGAGTAACAATATAATAGCTCTAATTCCTATTTACAACTATGCACAGATTATACATGTATATACCTTCTAAAAATCTAGCAAATTTTATACAACCTATAAGTTCACAAATACTATATACGTTGGAATTTATATCTGTGTTGCTTTAGAGTGTGTATTCAATAAACCAATAAACTTTATTCTTTAACAAAATAAAATATTAAAATGTTTTGGTTGTTACACCACAACTCCCCCCTTACTATAGCAGTTATATTTAGAACGTTGTAGAAGCTAGCGTCCACATATTATAATTTCATCTTTTCCTGGAATTTTACAGACTTCTTGATTCTAAAATACAATATAATGCGGCTTTATGCATTTGTTCTTTTTAAATTTAACCTCTCAGGAGATTCGTCACTTTCCACCAGGTTCACCACAAAAAGCATTATTAAACATTTTATTAAAATACCTACTCCGTGATATATAGAGGATCTAATGATCCACAATTTAGGAATATATTTTCTAGCCTTTGTTACATCGCGGAACTGATTTTTGTATTTTACGCTTCGCATTTTGAAGATGGAAATATTGTATCCTGATATTTTAAAATAAAAAAGGTAGTAAAATGTACATAAGGCTGTAGAGTATTCAAAAAATAATTGTTCTCGCTGAAAGCCGCCATTGCTGCTCACTGTACGCAGTCAGTCATCGATATCTGAGAGACAGAAAAGCCAGATGGGTACGTGGTCGAGGAATAAACTGCTGACTATCAGGGAACTTGAAAATTCTGGATTCTCACCAAATCTGCGAAATTTTCATGTGTAATCGATATTTTACCTCAGCATCGTGTCTTTACGAATAATCCTGATGTCTTTCTACAAGGTTGTGATTTGATTGCTGCAGTATTGCAGACTCCACTTTACTCAAGGACTTATTCAGAGTCATTGGCACCAAAGATCGAATGCGATATTTCATTTAGCAACATAGACTATCATTAATAAAATATAAGCGCTTTTTCCTTCGCTCTCTCTCTCGGAGTAATTGGTCGTTTCACCACACATGGACCTCAAGGCTGGTGCGGGTTACCCCATCAGCTTGGACATCCAAACCTGCCTACGGCCCTATCTAGACTCACATATCCTATGGAAAAGCTTTCTACCTGATGGCAGACAAATGTCTCACATTTCGAACGTTCCTATTATGTCCCATTTCTGATATCTCGGCGCAATAGAACAAGTTATTGATACACCTCTCTATAACCTTAAATATCCAAGACGTTGAATTGATCGCTCATGTATATATCGCGAATCACTCTTCCCTCAACTGAAGATGAGGAAAACTGAACATTTTTTCCAAGCTGTTTCTGCTTTATGAATTTTTGCATTTTGATGAAAAGTTCTTACATTTTGAAAATTTCTTTAAAATAGGGTTGCGCAGTTTTTATAATATTTTTCAGTTTTTAACATTTATCTTTACATTTCTTTAGGATATCTTCTGAGATACAAGATAGAAAATAATTATTAAGCAATTTATATATGTAAGCCCAGTAAAGCATTGATCTTAAAAAGCATTTAGTTCCATTTTGTACACTTTTGAATAAATTCTTTAATACGGTCTTTTTTATTTGTTGACATGTCTTTGTTTCCATGTTAGTTTTAAGCCCTTTAATAAAGTTTCACATTACTATTGTACTACTAGTAAAATAATAACTAACTATTTGCATACTATCATGATGATTATTACAATATTTACCTTGAAGGGTTTGTTCTGGTGACAATTTGAATTTTTATAAACAAGGGCTACAAGATGCTCAATATTTTATCTATTTGATCTGCGGAGAATACAAACACACATGTGTTTTCAAATTTAAATTAATACCTAGTGATAATAACTCAATAAGAAGTTTAGAAAACCGATAAATATTAATTATTGTCAGATCAAAGTCTAAAACTCGCTCCAACTCGCGAAGGGAAGGGTTCGAGCCTGTACTAGTCGATTTTGGTGTCGCTGGAGACCCACTGGCGATTCTCCACCAAACTCTGCAGCGCTGGCAGAGGCGCCATATTCATTGTACATAGTGTATATGATGCATATATATATATTTAATTATCTTTTTTTTAATAGTTCAGATGCAATAGTGCACTTTGCATGTATTAACAAGATGTCAATAAAATTATTTTAATTATCATTGTCAAAGTAAATCAATAGTAACTTTAATATGTCGCGAAATATAGAGCAATAAATTCAAAATAAAATACGAATGTTTACTGTCCTTACTGCGATGAAAAATTATTGGGAAGGGACCGCTTTATAGAACTCTATATACTGAACGATTCTGCTCATATATGCGACACTGAAGGATGAAATCTTAGTTATGGAATACAAGCAAACTATAGACACAAGCTATTAGGACAGTAAGAATTGCTAAAAAATATCTACCTCGAACAATGTTTTTCCGCAAACAATAAGGAGAAAAATAGTACAAATGTGATATTGTACTGGGATAAGGGGAATAAATTAAGAAAAAAGCATCTCCTTATCGTGCAACTGAAAGTTGCTGATGACTTGCGCCATCTATCGGAATAAATATAAACTATTCTCGTTGATTTTTAATTATTCCAGAATTGGCCAAATACCCATTCTTGATTAATCAAGAATCAAGATCATTAATCAAGAATGGGTATTTATCCAATTCTGGAATAATTAAAAATCAACGAGAATAGTTGATATTTATTCCGATAGATGGCGCAAGCCATCAGCAACTTTCAGTTGCACGATAAGGAGATGCCTTTTTCTTAATAAGGAGAAAGCCAGTTAGGCATAAATGAATTATAAGGCAATAGCGCGCCGTCGATTTACAAGAAATAAATCCACTTAGCACGAATGTTTCTATTTCAAAAGATAGGATAGTAAGGAGAGAAGAAAGTTGGCTTTATTTGATAAAAGAAACGTTCGTAATTTGAGGCTTTAGTTATTGTATATAGATGACGAGTTATTGCCTTACAATTGATTTATGTCTAACTGGTCTTGTCCTTATTGTTTGCGGAAGAGTATTGCTCGAGGCAAATATTTGTATGTAATTCTACTGTCCTAATAGATTATGTCCATAGTTTACTTTTAAATACCGCAACTAAGATTCAATCCCTTAGTGTCGTGTATATAAGCTGAATCGTCCATAATAGTATTAGAACTCTCTAAGATGCGGTGCATTCTCAATAATATTTCATCGCAGTAAGGATAGTTTGTTTGATTTATTTAAAAAATAAATATAAATTCTTAGTGTGATTTTAATTCTTGTACATATGGAATGCATTAAAGATGACGATCTTGTATAAAAACTATAAAAAAAATATTATTATTACGTTTCGATAGAAGTGTCTCTAGAAGAATTTAAGCCTTCAACTATGTCTAAGATGTGAAAAAATAGTACAAACACCTGAAAACGATGCCTGAATGACCAGTTTTTTTGGTCGTTGAGGTACAGCTTGTACCACCCTGATGAGGACCAACAGCTCGAAACGCGTCCGTGGTTAGCTTTTTTTGATTAATCAAGAATGGGTATTTGGCCAATTCCGGAATAATTAAAAATCGACGAGAATAGTGGATATTTATTCCGATAGATGCCGCAAGCCATCAGAAAATTTCAGTTGCACGATAAGGAGATGTCTTTTTCATAAAATATGTCTAAGATGTTATAAGCTACTGAATAGATTCACAATATAGCAGAAATTGTCACTAAAGAGTCTGAATAACACCTATATTTACTTTAAAAACACTTGGAAAAAAATTAATTGTCAAGGCAAAACTTTTTTTCAGTAGAGTAAATTTAAATATGGAATGTGTTGATGAATATTTCATTGAAAATTGTTTTGTCCAAAATGGAAGGTGACATTCTTCCTATGAAGAACTTCCACTTTCTTCTCTTTTTTTTTATCTAAAGAATCCCATATATAGGTGAAGCCCCCCAAATATTATATAAAAATATCATTTTTATTAAATTAAGAAAAGTATTATAAAGCTCTTCAACAACAATTGTTCTACGTTTTTTTTTTTAAAGAGAGACATGTTTCTTATAACCTTTTTTTTTAAAATAATGTTTGTTGGAAGTTAGTTATATGTATCTATATTATATATCTAAGGCAGCTCTTATCTCAATTTCAATTTATTTACATGCAACACAGTTATAAGAAGAACCTTTCTTTAGAGAACCATTTGGTGGTGGTGTCTTGTCCATGGAGAAGATCAGATCGGTCCGTGCACCTTGATCACAATACCGTCCAACAAAGGTGCCTTGTCCGTATGGATATCCTCTTCTGGATTGATATCTGACATATAGAGGGTTGCAAGGATGGCCTGGAAACTGTATATGTGGCCCAGAGTGAGTTTAGTGTTGTGACAGTTATTGCATTTCCTGTAGGATCTAGTCTAGTCTGGGTTTATCTTCATTCCTTTAGAATGTCCTGTTCTGATTCTTGAAATTGTTGTCGTTAATTCTCTGTTAATGTTGAGGTTGCATATGGGCTGGGGTATTTTTATGCTCCATTGAGAGGGGGAGGGCCAATAGAGCACCATTATACACCGCATAAGTCGTTAATGTATTTAGCAATACACTACAAGTTATTGAGCAGCTTGAAGTGTGTAAATTGTGTTTAATACTTGAAATCAACGATTTAACATAGACTCATGGACAAAACATAAGGAATTTGTACCTTTTAGCATGTATATCGGGATTCAGATAATAACTGAAAGATATTTGATACATAGTGACCTTTATTGAAGACGCACGAGATAACCAAGTATGAACAAAATTCTCTGTATCCTTAAAAAAACGACCGGACATCAAAAATATTCCATTTCCTTTTGTCTATGAGTCTGGATGTTGATAACCTAAATTTCTCACCGTTTCTTATATCATTACCTTATCGAAGATATTTATAGCAGCAACTAAAGAAAACTTGTTACCTTATAATTTCGATGTAATTTGATATCTGCAAGACAATACAATTGGATGGACTCTGGGTCAACGCTTCTTTGTGGAATTTACCTGAATCACACAATCAACTGGTGCAACAATGGAGAAAATGAGATATTACAAAACAATCTGATAGACTCAACCATTCCATGTAATTTGAGAATTTTAATTTATATGTAGGATGTTTCGAAATCCTCTTACACTCTTACCTGAGGTCATTGAAGGAAGAAAGAAATCACAAATTGTATATTAATTATAAAATATCAATATAGATAATCGTAGAAAAACAAGAAAGACAAACTTCAGGAAAACACAGAAATTTATTTAGGCACGAACAACATAAATATTTATAAGATACTAGACGAATGGCCCGGGCAACGCCCGGGTTTTACCCGAGTGCGAATATATTTTAAAAACGTTGTCTTGGGTGGTCGCTATAGACAGGGTGGTCTGTATAGACAGGTGTATGTATCACACAGCCGATAACAGGGTTGTCTAGAGTGGCCGCTATAGACAGGGTGGTCTGTATAGACAGGTGTATGTATCACACAGCCGATAACAGGGTTGTCTAGAGTGGCCGCTATAGACAGGGTGGTCTGTATAGACAGGTGTATGTATCACACTGCTGATAACAGGGTTGCCTAAGGTGACCGCTATAGACAGGGTGGTCTGTATAGACAGGTGAATGTAACACACTGATGATAACAGGGTTGCCTAAGGTGACCGCTATAGACAGGGTGGTCTGTATAGACAGGTGGATGTATCACACAGCTGATAACAGGGTTGTCTAGAGTGGCCGCTATAGACAGGTGTATGTATCACACAGCTGATAACAGGGTTTTCTAGAATGGCCGCTATATACAGGGCGGTCTGTATAGACAGGTGGATGTAACACACTGCTGATTACAGGGTTGCCTAAAGTGTCCGCTATAGACAGGGTGGTCTGTGTAGACAGGTGGATGTATCACACAGCTGATAACAGGGTTGCCTTGAGTGGCCGCTATAGACAGGGTGGTCTGTATAGACAGGTGGATGTAACACACTGCTGATAACAGGGTTGTCTAGAATGGCCGCTATAGACAGGTGTATGTATCACACAGCTGATAACAGGGTTGTCTAGAGGGGGGCAGGGAGGACACGTGTTCGCCGGCAGCCAATGGGCGCGCATTCTATCCGTGAGCTTCAGAATAAGACAATTATATAAGTAGATAAGCAATGAGGAGGAAGTTTCCAGAGTAGCAAAATATAAAAAAAAATGAATAATCTGTACATAAAATATAATAAATACTTTGCTACAATATTATTAAAAGGCCTCCACTCTGATGCAATGCTGTGTGTGTGCCTTACAAAATATAAAATATAGATCTAGATTACAATAAGAGGAATCATCGGATAACATTGCTAAGAAGAGACAATAGCTGACACACGGCGACGAACTTTTTTTAACCGTTAGTTTTTTATCTATTCTCAGCCATAAAGATATTGATATACGGTCAGTGAACAATATATAAAGTTTGACACACTTTTATCACATGGATTATTTATAGCAAAATATGTATAATTTATTATTAAAAATCTAAAAACGAGAGTGAGAGAGCTTTTTTGGTGTCTTTTTTAATGTTAAAAAATTCAGTGTAGAGCCTAGATCGAAAACTCTGTGTGAGGTTGTTTAGATTTTAATAATAAAGAATACCCATATAATTGCCAGTCCATGTGGTAATAGTGTCATATATTTTCTAGAAAAACTCTATTATTATATATATTTAAAATTTTTATTGTCGCAGCTTTTAATGGCAAATAGAATCAAATATTCTTAAAAGATAAGCGAGAAATATACATTCATGGACATTACTTAAGGAAGTTGTACCTTTTAGCATGTATATCGAATTTCAGACAATAACTCTGAAAGATATTTGATTCACGGTGACCTTTATTGAAGACAGATAACAGATTCCTTACCCGGTAGGTGGAATGAGGAATTCCTACAGATCCTATATGGCACAATCTGTGATTTTATGATTAGGTGGTGATTTTAGTTTTATTTCGTACCATTACAACATGCTACATTAAATACTGGCTGGAAGTTGTATTACTTTATATTAAGTAACGTCATCTATTAAAATGCTATTGTGCAAATTATTTTAATAGGTTAAAGTTGCTATATACTCGGTAGCATACATAGCATTGTTCTGTCGACATGACATAATAGAAGGTGTATTGTACAAGGCTATTTCTCAAGAGAGAATTAAACAATTAAAAACATAGAGAGATGTGTAAATAGGTTAATTGATTTAACAATGGTTTTCCCGAGATCATTATTCGTCAGGCAAATATTTCCCAATGGCTGAGAGTGTGAAGATATTTCTCCAATAGTGTAATTAATCAGGCAAAGTTTCCCCACAACCTATTGTAGGTAGTTTTGTGATTAAGAGGTCTTTATAGAACATCTCGCACTGAACTGATGAGAGGCCATTAGCCCAAAACCATGGTGGGCGATTCTCAGTTTGCTAAACCTGGTGCTGTGGCTTTGTTACCGACCAAAGTCCGTGAGTTTTTGGAGAGGTTTAAAATATTGCTCTTAGATTTGGCGTCTATTTTGACGCGTATTAAAAAATCTTTATAGAACAAATGTTTAGGCGCGTTATTCTGAATCTGAAAATTGTGAAACCTTAGACTAAAATACATAAATATTGATGTCATTGAATATGTAAATGGTATTTGTCGTCCCTCAAAGGGAATAATCGTAATAAAGAAAAAAAAAGAGTATATATATTGTTATACCAGGTAAAACTTGGAGGAGAGAGTTTACTAAACTAAATATTCCCCATCTTTGAATTGTATGTGTGTACACGTTTCCCGAGCGTGCCTACATAATCAAAATAAATGAAAATTAAATAATAAAGAAATTACCTTTTATTGTTGTTAAGCATTTTTATTTGTTGTTTTCCTCGTAGATGAAGATTTCAAGCCTTGGCGTATTTGCTTCTGCCAAAAATAGGTCCGTCATCGCGCAAGAGTTCAAAATTGGTTTCCAGTGGTGTTAAACATGCATAATATAATGCATACTATGTGTCGAAATATGATACATAGTCAACTAAAAGTAAATGACAAAGTTACTTATTCGGGTTTGCACACAAAAGTACAAAGTACTAGGGCCTGAAGTAACTTGACACACAGAAACGTGTAAACTCAAAAGTATAACAAAACAAAAAGGGAAGACGTAAATAAAAAACATGCTATAAGTTATAAAATACTAGTGCTTATCTTTTATTGCTGCATTACTAAGGAGCGGACCGGGGTTATCCAGGTATGCGAGGAGATCTTCAGACATGGACCAAGCCCACAGAAAACGCTTTAAGCGTCTCTATACAAAATTTACCTATTATTTAAACCTATTTAAAAACAATAATTTCATTCACAAAGAGGGGGGGATTCATTGGGAAGAATCCCGGGATAGGGATGGAAAAGAAGATTTGGACGAAAATTTTGGTGCAGTTTCGTCGATGTGGCGAAGAAGTAAAGCTTAAAAGGAAGAACTTAGTGAATAGGGCCGAGGAGAGCCTCGAGCAGTCTAGGCCGAGAAGTGGAACTTCGAGCAGTCTGGGCTGAGGAGCGGAGCCCCGAGCAGTCTGGACCGAGGAGTGGAGCCTCGAACAGTCTTGTCCGAGGATCGGAGCCTCCGGCAGTCTGGTGTAGGGCCGAGGAGTGGAGTGGAAGACTCGAGCAGTCTGGGCCAAGGAGTGGAGAGTGAAGACTCGAGTAGTCTGGGCCGAGGAGCGGAGCCTCGAGCAGTCTGGTGCAAGGCCGAGGAGTGTAGTGGAAGCTTCGAGGAGTCTGGGCCGAGGAACGGAGCCTCGAGCAGTCTGGTGCAGGGCCGAGGAGCGGAACCACGAACAGTTTGGGCCGAGGAGTGGAGAGTGAAGTCTAGAGCAGTCTGGGCCGAGGAGCGGAGCCTCGAACAGTCTGGGCCGAGGAGTGGAGAGTGAAGACTCGAGCAGTCTGGGCCGAGGAGCGAAGCCTCGAGCAGTCTGGGCCGAGGCTGGGGCGGGGAAGGAACCTTGAGGTCGGCCCACGCAGCCACTAGGTCAAGTACCGCCGAGACTTGCAGCCTTCACAGCTTTTTAAAACGTCTTCGTTTGACATTTTAATTGGGCCAGATAGAGATTCGCACACAAATAAAGTGTCTAATAAAAAAACTCTTATCTTTAAATTTGACGACAGTGTTTTTTTCTCTCCTGCAAAGACAAAAACGTGGCCTTTAGAATTCCAAAGCATTACCGTGATTAGCAACTTAGTTCAATTCCTTGGGCAAAAAAATATATATAATAATAATAATTTAACAAAGTCTCTATTGAATTCCACGATATTATCCTATTTCTTGGGCGCCTATACCTAATTTAAAATCCAGCAAAATGCTATGCAAATATACCCTTGTTTTTCAATAAACGTCGAGGCCATGGCCTTTCAGAAATATGTAAATAAAAGAAAGGGAACAAGATATACCACAGATTCCTTTATATTCAGAGACACGTAACAAACTAATAGACTGTGACAATTGACATAAAATTCTTTGAAGAATAAAGTGATAAATGTGTACAAAATGTATTTAAAATTGGTAACTTTTTACGCGCAATTTTTGCTTTTTTTTGTTGTTGTTGTTATGAACGAACAAACTCCTGTTCTGCACTTGCTGCAAAGATAAAATATTCCGAAGGGCCTGGCTCATCAGTGATAAACCCTCTCAACATTTTCGCCAGTTTAATCCATCCTATCACTTCAACTGGAGAAACTGCTGCGAGCAATCACCACTAATGTGAGCCAGGTCCTCCCAAATATTTGATCATTACAGTATGGAAGCGGCTTTTGTTTATTTACAAAACAGAAACATTCGCCCGTAAATAAATCTTAACTCTGATAGTGTGCTTAAGTAATGTATTTGGAAATTTATTTATCTTGAAAAGAAAGCATAAGCATTGTATATGTAATACACGTCCGGGTGCTTACTTTTCGAAAATGGAGAAATGCATTCGTTGAGTTTTATCGCTTTATTCCCTGTCTTACTAACTGAAACGGAAAAGGATGATAGAAAAATGATTTTAAAAAAAGGTGTTATAAAAGATTATGGAAAGAGGATGGAAAGCTGATAGAGAGGTTATAGAAAGATGATGATAAAAAGATCATTGAGAGATGATAATTGAACGATGATAATAGTAGGATGATGGAAATTGATTGAAAAATGATATAAATATATAGAAATATGATAGAAATATTATGATAAAAACATGATAGAAATATTATGATAAAAACGATGAAAAATAATAGAAAGGATGATGGAAAGATTATAGAAAAATGATGATACAAAGGATGATTGCACGATGGTGATAGGAAGTTGAAGATAGATGATTGAAAGTCAATAGAAAAATGATAGAATGAAGATAGAATGAGGGTAGAATGATTATTGAAAGAGAGGTATTTTCTAACTCTTCTATTGTTTTCTTCATAGAGCAAGTATGGCTCTGCAACTAGTAGTATTCACAGAACATTCGTTTTGGCTTTGGCCTAGATGCCAATATTGTAAATACTGATTGTATAAAATGTGCACTGAGAGATTTAATAGGCTAATTTGCCTGAAGTGCAGTACTTACAGAAACGCCGAGAAATTCTAAACCTTCTCAAGTATCACCATTGTATCTAGGAGACTACAACGATATGTGTCTACTCTCTGGGGAGATTCCTATGTAACGGACAGAACAGCTAGGGAGAACAGCCCGGTAGAAAACACGTCTTGCCATCAGCGGGGCGTCCCGTTATCTGACGGTTTGGAAATTTGAATCTCCGGACGGCCTTGAGTCCTCAGCGCCATCTCGCGACCTACTGCGGAACTACGGCCTAGCACCGTTTGTTTCCCATTTATTTCTCTCCCTCTAACCTTCCTTCATTTCTCTTCATTCCTTCCCTTTCCTAGAGTCACCTTCATACTGCCTTATTCACATTCCTTTTCAACAAAATATTACTAACTTTAGAATAATACTCAGTAAGCTAGGCCTCAGAAAGAGTGATCAATAATCTCAAAATATTTTTAAAATATACTTATAAGAAATGATACTGAATGATCTTGTTTCTTCCTGTATACCCGACAGGTATGTACTTATAATACTTTGGAAATTATTATTATTATTTTTTTAACCAACCAACCGAACTTTTTCAATTTTGAATGTTATACTAAGCTGTGGCAGCGCCATCTAGGGGAACAAAATTGAACAATTTTTAACACCACCCCTCAACCAAATTGGAACTAGGCACTACTAGTTAGAGAATATTTGAACTTTTTCTTTTAAATATTTAAAAATTATATTAGTTTAAATATATAAGTTTTTACATATATATAAACATACAAGCGATTATAATTTTGTGATGAATTTTATATTTTTACAAATAATAATATATTTCTCTCTCAAATATTTAGAATTTGAAAAAATACTACCTTTATAAATAAGTAATACTTTATAAAATAAAAAAAAATTAATATATATTTATATTAAAATTATTATGATGCATCAGCGCGCCATCTATTATGAATATTTGAAACTATTATAGACGCGTAAGATTCTTTTGAAAATTAAACAATTTCTACTTCCCTTACTGTAATGAAAATTTTTTTCCATTACAGTAAGGACAGTAGATATTGTTTATTTTTCAAAAGAATCATACGCGTCTATAATAGTTTCAAATATGCATGTTAAAATTATATTAAATTATATTTATATAAAAGGTTGTCGTTCAGCCAACTGAAATATTGGTAAAATAAATGATATTTTGATCCAATATATGACTTTTCATTAGTAAATTAAATTTAATTGCCATCTATCGTTAAAATTTTACACAAATAAATTTACTGGCAATGCGTTTCTTTTAAATATCATCAATCATAGAGATTAATTTGGCGAAACCGCTGAGAGGGTTAACTACTGATGAGCCAAGCCCTCTCAATCAATAACTCATATCATTGCAGTAAGGTCCGTTCAAGATAATATTTGATCATATTTAAAAGAAACGCATTGCTAGTAAATTTATTTGTGTAAAATTTATATGACTTTTTAATTAAAGATTTATTTATGGATTGCTCTATTTTTAAAACAAATATATATATAGCTACATCAACCAATAATTTATTTAATTCACGACATTTCAGTGACTGGCTGCCACTCTTCTCAAGGGGATGATTATTTTGAATCTTATTTCTACTTATTTACATACGCGATACATTTTTGTGTAAGTTACACCAGTTATTTCCTACAACCAATCCTTTAATACCTTGCTACCAGAGATCATACAAGCTGGAATCTCACTCAGATACACCAGTAAGCACTCCAGTTATATCAATTACTACAATAATAATTGCTCTAATTCTTTTTATTTAGGACTTTACAAGCTTTGACAGGATTCTCTTTATCAAGTAAAACGAAATTCACAATTATTAAACGAGAGATTGAAAACTTGAGATAGCGGAGCTTGCACAATAACTCAATTAATAATCGTGTATATCATATCTTGATTTAATTTCAAAAAGAATCTTACGCCTTTAAAATAGTTTCGAATTTTGATAACAGATGGCGCGTATTATTATAGTAAGCCCGTTGAAGAGTGATTAACGCTTGAAAGCTAGCGTTTTTTTTAAATAAAAAAGATATTCATTGTGATAATATAATTGTAATTTTAATACTTTTTCCCAATTTTATCATGAATAGCGAAGCTTACACAATAGCTTATTTAGTGTAATCGTGTATACCGTGTTCTTGATATAGGGATATCTTAAAATATTGTGAATCCAGAAATAAAATGTATTGGCGTGATTAATAATGTATTTTCAGATATAAGAAATTTGCGATTTACTTTTTAAAAAATATTCGAAAAACCTTACGCAATATGTTTCTTCAATATTGTATTAATTGATCAATGCGATAAAAATTCATGGATAAAACCTAAGGAAGTGGAAAGTCTTTTATGTAACCGAATGTTTTTTTTTTCTAAGGAGACAGAGGCTGTTCACACTTGGTTATCTCGTGTGTCTTCAATAAAAGTCACTGTGTATTAAATATCTTTCAGAGTTATCCTCTGAATCCCGATATACATGCTAAACGGTACAACTTCCTTAAGTTTTGTCCATGAGTGTATTTTTCAGAGTTATTGTCTCAATCCCGATATACATGCTAAAAGGTACAACTTCCTTAAGTTTTGTCCATGAGTGTATTTTTCAGAGTTATTGTCTCAATCCCGATATACATGCTAAAAGGTACAACTTCCTTAAGTTTTGTCCATGAGTGAATATGTTAAAATAATAATCCAATTATATGATCAACTAATCCAATATTTCTTCACTATAAAATGAAACTGCATTTGACTTCCATCTATTTTTGATTTTTGAATAGAATCTTATACAGAAAATGAAAATGAAATAATTTAAGGAAGAATGTTTCTTTTAAACACAAAGCAAACGATTCCACTGTCTTTACTGCGATGAAAAATATATTAGGAAGGCTTGGCTCATCAATAGTGAAACCTCCCAGCTGTTTCGCCAATTTAATCTACCAGACCGCTTCTTAGAGCTCTATTACTGTATTGGACGATCCTGCTTATATATGCTGCACTGAAGGGTTGAATCTCAGAAATGGTATTCAGCCAAACTCTCTCTCTCTATCTCTCTAGCCATAAGCTTTCATTGCAGTAAGGACAGTAGAAGTTTGCTTTATGTATAAAAGCAACATTCATGTATAAGGTCTTCTGAGCGTGCTTAATTCGTGCTTAAATAATTTCTTTTTCAGTATATAGAGGGCGTTATATTGCTCTGTATGAATGGAATAATGTTGACATCATCGCCTACCTACCCAGTGGGTGACATTGCAGCTCTAATAGTCCCATTTTATCCACCATCGTGTGACGGCTATAACCTGACAGTGCCGACTGGTTGCAAGGACATAAAACCCAGCCAAGGTCTGGAAGCTTCCTTGCTATTTTTACCACAAGGTTTAAACACACAGCCTTTTATTTTATATCTCGTATCAAACATTTAACATTCTAAGACTCTACACATCCAGACAATCTTCTTTGATAGAATCTTACAAAGTCTTCACTGTAAACATGTCTGCACACGTAGAAGAAACGAAACTTTGCACTTACAATGTGGCAGAGACAACAACAACAATAAAAGCCTTTTATTAAAGCATTTCGTCTTATTTTAAATAAAGATTCTGAAAATAATTGCAAGAGTAGAAACACAATATATTGTTGCACCAGGTTGCGGCTTGGCAGACTCTTCAGCCTTGATTCTCTCCTGTGCTGGGTCTTGCATCTTACCAGAGCGTGTTTCAACCATCCTACAAATTTATATAAGCGAATAATGATATAACTCTACTTTAAGTAGCCTCCAGAATAATTTATTTATTTCTCACATCAAAGAAAGCAGTGAAGTCACACAGTCTACCTAAATACAAATGGTGATTCTATAATACATATATTCTGTTTAATAAAATAAATAAATAAAAAATATAAATTTGAATTTAAAATATATGAAAAATAATATTACAAATTGAAATAAAATAGGTTCATTAGCCATGATGCAACAATATCAATCAGCTTAATTGCAATACTTTTCTTTATTATGATAGAGATATCTTGAAGATATAGAGGTTACCTGGCCAGCATTCATAGTTCTTAGAATTAAGATACATTTCGGCTGGTAAATTCTTTTTTATTCTCTCGGCGTGTTTCAACAAATCTCTCGACGTGTTTCAACAAATATCTCGGCGTGTTTCAACAAAAATATTTTTTCGAAAGTATTTCCTTTTATAATGCCTTGCCAAAATGCTTTAATTTTTATTTTTTCCTGACTAGGATAAAAATTTTATGTCGAAACTTCGAGAGAATAAGAACATTTATTAGCCGAAAAAAAAAGTGTCTCTTAATTCTAGGAATTATAAAGATGCTTATAGCAATTACCCTAATTAATGCGTTGTATTTTGTCTTATATAGACTCATCACGGAGAAAGATAGAAAATATCAATATGAAATAGGTAATCAGCTATTTACAGTCTTGGTGGTTAGACATAACAACTACTGCATGTTTTCTGATCATTTTCCTTTTCATCTTAAACGATATTCTCAGCTTTTCTACAACACTGTTGAACTGTTGGTAGGTAAAGATATCATAAACCAATGAATCAGATAAATCTTGTAAATCTTCGACTTGTTACGTTGATAAGGTAACAGCGAACCAATTGGACACTCGCTTGTGGAGTTAGAATCGTTCAAATTGAACGGGCCTTGGGAGCGATTTAACTCTAAAACTGTTTCCTGCCGGGTTAGAAATAGTTAACATCTCTCAAGCGATGGTTTAGAATTATCCTCCAAACGTCCACAGTACCTTACCTTTTAATTGATTTGTCAAATTTCAACCGTGGAAGTAAGGCGAAATGTTTGCAAAACGTTTCTTTAATATGTATAAATATACAAAACGACAGCTTTCGAATCTACACAACTCTTTCTAGGGAAAGCAATGCAAACAATGGTAGCAATATTGAAAGCAATAGAGAAATGCCTTGCAGACATTTTCGAACCATACATTTTAAATATATTTTATACACAATTCTATCACTGATCACTTCTATAGTGATTGTTGCGTCACACGACAGAATACTATGAAATTGAATAGCGCTATATTTATTAAATAAAGTATCTATATAGAAAAAAATATTTGATAGAATATATATGTTTGATTTAGAAGATGAGACTATAAAATTAAATCACGATGATGCAGTAGAGTTTATACTGAAGATAGAGGCTGCTTGGCCGGCATTCATATTTATATGAAAAATAGACACGTCGGCCAGTCAGAGTTTTTTTTTTATTTTCTCAACGTTTCGTCAAAAATCTTGTTCTCCTGACGAAGACAAAATATTTTTGTCGAAACGTTGAGAAAATAAAAAAACTCTAACTGGCCGACGTGTCTATTTTTCATAAAAAAGAGTTTATTCGTTCTTCTATTGCTGAAAGTTCGGGACTTCTCCAGTGAGATTGTGAGTTGGTGGTGGAGTCCTTCGTCTTTCTCCACCCGTAGTAGTCCAATACAACTTGACCTGAGATACTGTAGCCAACTGTTGGACATTCTGACGACAGCTCACATTCCTGCCACTATGTCATTTATTAGATAAAACAACATAGCGAGCCAACTGCCCCTGATGTTTGAAATTATTTATAGCGCGGGATTTTTTCCTTGAATAAATATAGCATTTTTCAACTGCCATACACACAAAAGCCTTTATTAAAACATATCGTCTTATACATGGAGTTTGAATATGGAAATAAAAAAGTAAAAGCTAATCACATTTAATGGTAATAATGAAATTTATATGCAGGAAAATTCAATTAAGACAATCAAACTCATAAATTATGGGGCTTGACTCATCAGTGGTGAGCCCTCTCTTGGGAGATTAAACTAGGAGAGTTCACCACTGATGAGCCCTCCCAACATTTTTTCGTCGCAGAAGTTAGCAAGTTGCTTTATTTATAAATAAAAATTCGCGCTATGGATAGTTTCAAACATCATGTATGACCTGTTTCTTTTATGTGTTAAAATATTAAAAATCATGGATCGCTATTGTTAATATTCCTATTATGTTCGGCTATTCTATTATGGACTTTTCTTCCAGTCTTCCCTACATATTTAGAACTACAGTTATTGCAAGATATGGAGTAGATAACAAAATACAGCCGGGATATCGCGTTTTTTTGTGTTGAAATAAAGATTCCATATGATATCTTTTTTATCTCCACTCAATCATATTATGGTAGCAAGCCTGGGTGAAGTAGAATTCGTCTGCCTTTTTCATTAATACTGGGAGCACTACTCATTGGCAGGCCAACTTAGCTCCAATATGAAATGGCCGCCTCTGACATGAGGAACAGATGCCATGTGCAGCCGTTCCTAACATGGAGTACAAACGCTGCTCATCCTGTATCCCTGGATTAGGAGCCCTTACAGGGTACTATCAGCCGGGCCAGCTGAGCCCAGGTTTTTTAGTGAGCTTGTTACTGCTCCCCCTCCTCCCTTTTTCACCCGGCTTGGGAGCGGCAAAGGCAGAGTTATTAATTAAAACAATGCATTTGTGTTAATCGCCCCAGTATTGAACGTATAGGTCGGGATAAAGGTTGTAACACAGCTTTGCAAAAGTCAGTCATGGTTTCGAGCAATGACCTCCAACTCCACCTTTGTCGGTCCCAAGCCCGGATGAAAAAGGAGGAGGGGGAGCAGTAACAAGCTCACTAAAAAAACCTGGGTTCAGCTGGCCCGGCTGATAGTACCCTGTAAGGGCTCCTAATCCAGGGATACAGGATAAGCAGCGTTTGTACTCCATGTTAGGAGCAGCTGTACATGGCGTCTGTTCCTCATGTCAGAGGCGGCCATTTATTTTGGAGCTAAGTCGGCCTGCCACTGAGTAGTGCTCCCAGTCTTAATGACAAAGGCAGAGGCATTCTACTTCCTTCAGTCATGGTGGTTGTCAAACAGACACCATCACGGGTCACAACTTGATACCCTAATATGATTGAGTGGAGATAAGAAAGAAGAAGACCTTCATCAGTACAGAGGCGGCTTCGATTATGATGATATCCTTTTGAAGTGATAGCTCCTTTTTTTATACATGTGAATATCACCATTCCGCAATCTTGCATCATCCTTTTTAATGTAACGAAATATATTAATAAAATATTTTAAATAAATAATTTTAAAATAATTAATAAAATATGAACATTTTTCAACACAAAATAATTGTAATGAGCGTCTTCCTACATTTCAAGAAAGTTTAAATGAAAGATTTTTTTGAAGTACAAAATTTTGTGGTTTTACAGGTTATGTAGTGAATGGTCAATTTTAAATATCTATTTAACACGTCTTGTAATGCTGCTTCCGCAACTCAACGAAAAAGTTTCAATAGAAAATGTATAATGTTAGAATAAAAATATAAATCTTTTATGTAATTATGTTTAGTTTTATATATGAAAATTCGAAACTATTATAGACTCGTATGATTCTTTTACAAATTAAACAATAGTTTCGAATTTTCATAACAGATGGCGCGCTAGTGCATTATAATGTAGTTTTATATATATATACACATGTGTGTAAATCTTTTTACACATAGTACAAATAATTATAAATATAAAATAGGCGTTATTGTTAATTTTCAAAATATTAACACCCATATTTTACAAAATTTATTTTGTCCATAATACAAATACGGTATATGTTAAGGCACGATAGGTCAGATTGAAGAAACCTCAATCAATTTTTTTCTCCCTATTGAATATAACAAAATATTTTAAAAACTTAATTCTGTTGACGTTATGTGGCGCTGAGTTTGTTGTTGACACACATTAAATATGTTATAACACATTGATAAAGGTTGGCGTTCAGCCAACTGAAATATTGGTAAAATAAATTGTTCGTCTGCTTTTTGTAGATTCAGATTCTTTTGTAGTTTATTTAGATTTGATTTAATAAGAATGAATGAATATTTTATAAAAAATAGAGTAGGTTTTAGATTTGATTTTAAGAAGAATGAATGAATAAATAAATACTTTACAAAGAATAGAATAGGTTTAATTAACCACGAATAGATTACAATGCCTCCCAACACTGGCGGAGATCAAGTAAACAAACAACCAACAGTGCCAAGCAACAAAAATAAAACTCACAGATTAAAATGAACAAATAAATTAATTAAAAACCAAATGAATAAAATAAATGCAAATAAATGAATATTTACATTTGAATCCAACATAAATTATATTTTGATCCAATATATGCCTTTTTAATTAAACAATTGTGTGTGATCATCCCTGACTTATAATTTAATAAAAACAACAAGCAATCCGTGTTAAACATATTTTACTAATGTTATTTATCAACAATAAATCCAGAGTTAAATATCTTTTGCGATTTTTATTTCTTTAGTTTTCAGGCCAACATGCCCTTCAAAGGGAGAACTAGAAGTATGACTTCCAGCTAACTATATACGCGAGCATATATAGTTAGCTGGAAGTCATACTTCTAGTTCTCTTATTGAAGGGCATGTTGGCCCTAAAGCTAGAGATATAAAAATATATTTAACCCTGGATTGCTTATTGATTTAAAAGAAATGGCTCTATCATAATCTTTCATAGCTAAGAAATTGTCGCGATAATGGTATCGCTTCAAAAAAAATTAAAAAATAATCCCATGTTATAATAAAAGTGATTGGTCGAACTCTATAATTTTAAACTGATATAAATACAAATTATTTTAAAAAGAAGAAATAAATAGATTCAATTATGTGAACTTTATACAAATCAAATACCAGCTCGACGGTGGCCCTCGAGTGGTAGAAGTGAGAATTTAAACTATCTTATCTTAAAGATAGAGGCTGTCTGGCCGGCATTTATAGTTCTTCAAATTAAAGATACTTCGGCCAGTAAATATTTTTTATTGTATTATATGTTTTGATTATTTTTTCGCTCCTGACGAGGACAAAAGATTTTTGTCGAAACGTCGAGACAATAAAAAAGATTTACTGGCCGAAGTATCTTTAACTTGAAGAACTAACACTATCTTAATATTTTTAAAATTTCCCGTTTAAAGAGAGTTCACACGTGTCTGGGGCTGATAATTATAAATCATTGTTAAAATGATTTTATTAATTTATTTCAACTTTAAAGAGGTTCTTGAAGATAGAAGTTGCCTGGCCGGGGCATTCATATTTCTTTAAAAATTTCGACCAGATAGTTTTATTCTCTCAACGTTTCAACAAAAATATTTTTTTCTGACGAAGACAAAAGATTTTTGTTGAAACGTGGAAGGAATAAAACTTTATCTTGCCGAAGTTTTTAAAGAAATTTAAAGAAGATGTAAATATTACGAAGCCAATTTTAGTGTCAACTTTGGCCATTCGAGAGCTACAGTCGAGTCAATATTTGGTCCATAAAGCTGACATAGGCAAATTGTCTTTTAGTTTCGATATTTACTTTAACAAAACCTTGTTCGAACTTGACAAAAGCTGGTACTGTGTCATATTCATCATATCAATCTGTGCACTCTACGTAGAGATTCCTTTATATTTATAAATGTTTTTTCAATCCTTATTAAAAAGAGCGAGAAAAATGAGTGACATTTCCCAAATATAGAGAGAAGTTGTTGTACAGCAACGTTACATTATGATGCATTAGCGCGCCATCTGTTATGAAAATTCGAAACTATTATAGACGCGTATGATTCTTTTAAAAATTAAACAATTTCTACTGCCCTTCCTGCAATGGAAACTGATGAACCAAGCCCTCCCATTAATTTTTACATTGCAGTAAGGACAGTAGAAATTGTTTAATTTTTAGAAGAACCATACGCATCTATAATAGTTTCGAACGTTACATGTATACATTTTACATTTTTTTAAATTCTTCTTTTCGAATATTTTTTTAAAATAGCTTCTGCATACTTGTAAATTGGATAAAACTGATTCGATCAAAGACATGTATAAATTTAATATGTTGGCTATAAGAATACACAATACAAATGTCTACATAGATGAATACTAGCAGCACAACTTGAAGTGAATGTTAGAAAATTACGATATAGTATTTTATTAAAAACAAAAGAGACATATCATGACCAGGCTCACATGAGCATTGCTAGATGGCAGAGCGCCATCTAGTGAAGCAAAAATAAACTAAACTTTTATTTAACTTGCTCCGTGATATTTGGTCAACCCAATTTCTTATATAATAAATCAAGAAAAGTCAACCATGAAAGCGTTTCGGGCTGTTGGCCCTCGTCAGCGTGGTACAGACTGTACTTCTACGAGGGCCAACAGCCCGAAACGCGTTATTGGTTGACTTTTCTTGATTTATCAAGAAATTGGGTTGGAAAAATATCGCGGAGCAAGTTAAATATACGTTTAGTTTATTTTTGCTCTACTAGATGGCGCTCTGCCATCTACAATAGAAATTCTCACGTGAGCCTGGTCAGGATATGCCCCTTTTGTTTGTAATATCAGCACCTGACCTTTTTTATATTTTATATTTTTTAAATGTTTTTTTTCACATATTATTATATAAAGGGATAAAATCCTTTCGCAATACATACGTTTGTTCAAATGTTTTTGTTTATTTAAACTTATTGAGCGAAAAGTTTTCAACCTCTTTATAATACATATGACTTTAAAATCTTTTAAACTTATCCGAACTACATGTGGTAGAGACCATGATAATCATGGTGGGTATTTAGCGACTGTTTTTACAGTAAGTGCACCACATTTCTCTCTACATATGTAGAAAGAGCTGTTCGACTTTTGCATTTACAAGTATATTAGAGCCTCATTTACATACTTGCACTCACTGACGGAGTTGGACTTTTACAAGAATCGAGAGACCATTGAAGCTGTTTTTCTTTATATAAAAAAGTGCCCAACGCGGGATTCAATCCCAGGTCGTGACTGTTTAAAACCGACAGTTTGCACCACTCCACCTATAGAGGTTTACATTGACAATAAAAAAGTCTGTGGCAACCACAGCAACAAAGGCGAAAGTGCCCCAACATTGATGCTGTGTTTTTCTTCAGAAAAAAAAAAAGTGCCCAACACGGGATTCGATTCCAGGTAGTGACTGTCTAAAACCGACAGTTTACACCACTCCACCTATAAAGGTTTACATTGACAATAAAGTAGTTTGCGGCAACCACAGCAACAGAGGCGAAAGTGCCCAACATTGAAGCTGTGTTTCTCTTCAGAAAATAGTGCCCAACACGGGATTCGATGCCAAGTTGTGACTGTATAAAACCGACAGTTTTACACCACTCCACCTATAAAGGTTTACATTGTCAATAAAGCAGTTTTCGGCAACCACAGCAACAAAGGCGAAAGTGCCCCAACATTGAAGCTGTGTTTCTCTTCAGAAAATAGTACCAACACGGGATTCGATGCCAAGTTGTGACTGTATAAAACCGACAGTTTTACACCACTCCACCTATAAAGGTTTACATTGAAAATAAAGCAGTTTTCGGCAACCACAGCAACAGAGGCGGAAGTGCCCCAACATTGAAGCTGTTTTTCTCCAGAAAAAAAGTGCCCAACACGGGATTCGATGCCAAGTTGTGACTGTATAAAACCGACAGTTTTACACCACTCCACCTATAAAGGTTTACATTGACAATAAAGTAGTCTACAGTAACCATAGCAACAGAGGCGGAAGTGGCTGCTCCAATGGTGTCGTCGCATAATGCCACTTCATTAACTCCCTTACATAAATCAGACGCCGGGGCAGGAACTTCGTTTGTTCACACGGCGCTAAGACAGAACATTTAATTTTTTTTTATAAATGGGAACTTTTATTGAGGTGTCGGAAAGATAAATTATGGAACTTTCTAATGCCAGGTTCTCCAACACAGAAGGAATCTATTAGGAAGTGTTATTGTTATTTAAATATGGAATTAAAATGACTATCATTTTTTCTGAAGACACATTAAGAAATATACATATTGTTATAAATGACACCGATGGTAGTTAAATTTAAATGTTTGGGGCCATTAATGACCATTATGGTACAGCTTACTCTTCGCTGACGAGCGCCAACAGCGCGAAACGCGTTCACGAATGGCTTTTTTTGATTTATCAAGAAATTGGGTAGGCCAAATATCAGGAAACAGGTTAAATCAATGTTTAGTTGATTTCTGTTCCACCTGATGGCGCTCTGCCTTTTAATGACCATTATGAACCTCAATAAGTGTTCCAATTAGTCATTGATTCCATATAATATCTCAATATGTTAATTTATCAATAAAAACAAAAGAAATGAAAGATACTTCGTTGCTCTTGGCCTTTCTACACTCGCCATCTGGTTTGGGTGAGAGTGGAAGTCCCTATTTTACAAATTGTTGATTTCAATAATTCTTCTGTTATATTCTAATGAAATTTGACATAAAAGTGCAGTTTCTTGAGCAATGATATTAGTGTAATGGAAATATTTATTTTAAAGATCCTGGTTATTGTGGATCATTTTTAAATACAGAAAATTTCTCAAAAAGTTAGTCAGTCTATTAGCAGCAAAACATCTAGGAACAAACTTATTATCAAATCAATCATAATCTTTATGGAATGTACTCTTGAATATATTAAGACTTCTATTATGTATTGACAACAGAGTATTGTTGTCATTGACCTATTGTGTAGTTATTTATCATCATGATACATGTGTATATAAGTCAGACCAAATAAAGAACTATCATCTTGTGTCACCTGCTTGCCTCTCTTAGATCCCACATGCCATCGAGGATATAACAACTTCAGTTCCAAAATCAGGGATTAAAACTTTTCTGGAAATACAGTCAAACTATCAGAATTATGAATTTCTGTAGTTTCTCTGGTGCAAAGTTGTCCGAGAAACTAACTTCCTAAAACCTTAGATGGCTAGAAGAATAAAACCATGGAGCCTCTACTTCAAAAAAATATTCTGAACTGAAATGCTTAGTTTGAAATAAGAACCCACATATATGAGAACCTGACAAAGGATTTTGTCATTTTAATAATATAAATTCAAGTCAATACAATTTTTCTCTATATAGGGACGCTTTCATAGCTTCCTTCTATAAACCTTTGTGCACTTTTGCATGTATTAACAAGATGTCAATGAAATTATGTTAATTGTCAATTGTTTATAAACATTTTATTTATGTTTGCGGTTGTGGTTTTTTTTATACAATTATTATTATCCCTTGTGGTGGAACTTATCTCATAAACGCCATGATCATCATAGTAGGTAGTAAGTAACTGCTTTTACTGCAAGTTCCTCAAATGGATCTACGATTGATTTAAATGCACCATATGTCCACATATGTAGAATGCAGTTCGACTTTTGCACTTACAAGTTTGCCAGAAACCCATTTGGTTACTTGCAATCACTGGTAGGGATGGACTTTTGCAAGAATTGCGGGCCATTGAAGCAATTTTTTGAAGAAAAAAGTGCATAATGTGTGAATCGATCCCAACTAATGGCTGTCGAAAATTATGTTTTTGATGGTTGTTGGCGAGGAACGTTCATATTGTAAAGAGTTGGGATTGAGAAATCGTGTTTATGTAACATCCAGTGGCTTGGTTTTTTGAAGCGTTGATGTTTATTATTATTTCATATTGTCTATAAGAAACAAGTTTGCATCACTCAACTATCGACAATTTCCTTCACAAAATTGATACTTATAACATATTACTGTGTGCTTTATTTTAAACTTTCAGAATCCCACCCGGCTAACATGTTCTTTGTATGTGCAGAGTCAGTTTGGCCGAATGGGAGATGGGAATCATCTGAACTGTCTGCTAAGCTACAAACAGGTGAGGGATATTCTGGAAACTTCATGTTATGAACTTACACTCTACGAGTTTTACTCTTTGTAACCTATTGCTTCATAAAACAATCATTCCATATTCACCTCACTACATTACATTCCTTCTTCTTCTTTCTTATCTCTACACTGGGTGAAGTAGAATGCGTCTGCCTTTGTCATTAAGACTGGGAGCACTACTCAGTGGCAGGCCGACTTAGCTCCAAAAGAAATGGCCACCTCTGACATGAGGAACAGACGCCATGTGCAGCCGCTCCTAACATGAAGTACAAACGCTGCTCATCCTGTATCCCTTGATTAGGGTTCCTTACAAGGTACTATCAGCCGGGCCAGCCGAGCCCGGGTTTTTTAGCGAGCTTGTTACTGCTCTCCCTCCTCCTTTTTCATCCGGGCTTGGGACCGGCAAAGGCGGAGTTACATTACATTTCTATATACCTCAGTATATCTGTAGAACATGAAGGAATTTGGAGTAAAGCGGAATGAATGCACATGTAACAACACATGTCATCAACTATTGTATGTGATGGATGCATATTTTTCTATCTTTACCACCGAGAGATATTCCCGCAGCTCAACCTCGCTACATTCAGAACGTTCTAGGAAAGTCTCACAACTCCGCGTGTGTGGCGTATCTTTCTTGCTCAAAGACATTGGTGTGATCCCGTACTGTTCCTACTCCAGTACTTCGCGGACTTCATGTGTGCAAATAGGATAGAGGTAGTACATACTCTTCGGCAACACTTGTTTCACATCATGTGCAGATCTCATCCATATCAATTCGATGTTTGCTCTATTGACCTTTGCTGGTTCAAGTCTAGATATTTGATCGCCAAAATTTGATTCCTCAAAACCAGTTATATACTAGAAAATAAGAGATAAGCATTATTTGAAGGACACTTGTTTCACATGTGCAGAACAGATTAATATTGATCCAATATTTGCATATTGACCTTGTGATAAGTTTAAAACTTGATATATTCTCGCTAATAGGAAGCAATGATTATTCCAGGAACACTGGTTTTACACGTGCGGATCAGATCTATATCAATTCAATGTTTGCTATATTGACCTAGGCAGGTTCAATGCACTAGACATGTTCTTGCAAGCCGTTATTTAATATTTCACACAAAGTGGGACAGGAATCAACAAGTACTTGAAGAATTGGAGCAGATGATGTGGGTACAGTCATCACGTCCGGGTTAGTGGGGCTGTTGGACACCCCATCGACCCAGATAGGGGCGGTGGGCGGGGGTCAACCAAGGGCAGGGTAGCTGACTCATCGCGGCTGTCAACAAAGAATGTGGGGGTACATCTTTGTCTCCTGGCCCAGCCCTCTGTGAGGAGGATTCCTAGGATGCCTGTCTCCCTGTAATGTTTGCAGGGTCGCTCGTTGACCCTCGGCCATTATGGAAATTGGACGTCGGCACAGAGCGGTATGATTCACGCCAAACAGGACTTCCAAGTTGAACTTAGTTCATGGTTTTTCTTCCGAAATTCCTTCCCTAGAGAATGCATTCATATACATATTGCTCTATTTAATAACCATTCAACTGTAGCCTTTTTAAACATGCAATGAACTTTACAATTTTGTAGACTCTTTCAAAACGCCTGTGGTTTAATTTTTAAAAACGATCTATAAAGGTTATATATGGCATATAGACAATTGGTAATATGAAGACAGCTAGCCCCCAAACAAAAAACCAAAGTGGAGAGTTCGGAACGCACCCAGAACACTAAACCGGAGATTAATGAACCATGACCTTTGTCAGATGATACCATTTCTAGTCAAATAGTAAACTGTACTCCCTAAGCTGTTGTCGATACGCTCTCCAACTTCGCCGTGCAGACCCGTAGGCCATTTATCACGACGCACTCCCACTTCGTCGTGCAGTCCCTTAGGCCATTTATCACGACGCTCTCCCACTTCGTCGTGCAGTCCCTTAGGCCATTTATCACGACGCCTTCCCACTTCGTCGTGCAGTCCCTTAGGCCATTTATCACGACGCTCTCCCACTTCGCCGTGTCTACCCTTAGGCCATTTATCACGACGCTCTCCCACTTCGTCGTGCAGTCCCTTAGGCCATTTATCACGACGATCTCCCACTTCGCCGTGCAGTCCCTTAGGCCATTTATCACGACGCTCTCCCACTTCGCCATGTCTACCCTTAGGCCATTTATCACGACGTCTCCCACTTCGTCGTGCAGTCCCTTAGGCCATTTATCACGACGCTCTCCCACTTCGCCGTGTCTACCCTTAGGCCATTTATCACGACGCTCTCTCACTTTGCCGTGCAGTCCCTTAGGCCATTTATCACGACGTCTCCCACTTCGCAGTGTCTACCCTTAGGCCATTTATCACGACGTCTCCCACTTTGCCGTGCAGTCCCTTAGGCCATTTATCACGACGCTCTCCCACTTCGCCATGCCTACACTTAGGTCATTTATCACGACGCTCTCCCATTTCGCCGTGTAGTTCCTTAGACCATTTATCACGACGTCTTCCGCTTCGCATAGCTGGGTTTCAATTTTGTAGTTTCTAGAATCAAGACGCAGCGAAAATTTTCAACGTGCTAACAAATGAAAAGGATACTCTGTCGTGTCATCTAAGAACAAGATAACTGGCAGATTTGTGGGAGAGAAAAAATCGATGGCTGACGTGCAACTTCATAGTGTAACTTGAAGTTAGGATTGCCAGAAATCTTATTCTGGGTAATGCATGATTAAATCTCGAAGTTACAAATGTGAATAATAAACAATATTTTATCTCAATGCCATGATCACAATAAATATTTTATAAGAAACATAATTAATTAATATAATACTTTAAAAAAGCATGTTTATTATAAATGCACTAAAACAGGGGATATATATATATATATATATTCCAGGTACACTGCCATTGAACAATTAAATTTATTCAAGTAAAAATAAAAGCGGTGGGGACGAATATTTTTCACTAAATATTGTAGCAAAGTATATATATTTTTTATTAATAGAGTATCATTTTTTTTTTAAATTAAAAAGGCATATATTGGATCAAAATATCATTTATTTTACCAATATTTCAGTTGGCGTTCAGCCAATTGAAATATTGATAAAATAAATGATATTTTGATTCAATATATGCCTTTTTAATTAAAGATTAATTTATGGATTGCTCTATTTTCAAAACAGTATCATTTTTATTTTTATATTTTGCTACTCTGTAAACTCACCTCATTGATTATCTTTTGTTTATCATTCATAGTTTGTTCTTGCCTTAAATAAACTGCTGTATCATCCCTTTACGCTCCAGAAATCCGGGTTACCTCAAGAGAATGTCATCCAGAAGTTTGTTTTTCTTAATTTTCCACGTGGCAATATACAAAACGGTGATCATTTCCAGTCACTTAATTTTTATTCATATAAATATAAATTTTGCAAATAGAGCAATCCATAAATAAATTTTTAATTAATATGTTATAATACCTTGATAAAGGTTGGCTTTCAGCCAACAGAAATATTGGTAAAATAAATGATATTTTGATCCAATATATGCCTTTTTAATGAAATAAAATCTAAATGTTAAATGCTTTTATGCAATTGATAAATGAGAAAATGTTTTTATTTTTCTTCATTATATTAACTTCTATGGCGCACATTTTCACCATCGTTCTCATTTTCCATTATCCCCCGCCCCCATTCCAGATATCAAGGCCACCCACAATGTTAGTGCTCGTTCTTAAAACCCATTTTCATCAAAGGAATGATAAGAAAACAGTTTCATAAAAAAGAGTGTGCCATAAAACTTTCATGGCAGAATTATGGATGCGTCTTAAATTATGTTTAGAATAAACTTGGTACTTTATGATTCCACTGACGCTCAAACTTCTTTCTGCTCTCACAGAGGGTCACGTCTAATACGGGACAGTTATGGTCTTCGTGTCATAAAGTGTCATTTACTGATCCAATGAACTTAGGACATTCGTAATAATTGTCTTTTTAGAATCCTTCAAAATGGAACCCCTTGCTGTAACGCAACTTTTATTATAAAAAAAGAGATGCCATTTTCTTAATTTTATATCACCTGATATCTGGTCTTTTTATGTTTATAAATAGTAAGGACTTATATTTTAAATTTAGAAAATTCTGTAAATATATCTATGCTTTTCTCTCTTGGTTAAAAGAACCGTAATTGCCAAACTAGGTATATTTAATTGTATTTATTTCATTAGTTGGCTATATTCAAGCATGATTTCAATGTCCTTTCCTTTATTTTCTTCTTTAAACTCTACTCAAACCTTGTAATTATTCAATTGTTTATGTAATATAGTATCTAAGTTTAGTGTTGTTTCTTGACGCAAGCATCCCTTGTAGGGATATCGCGTCTTATTTGATGATAAATGAATGATATCTGATATATGCATTCTCCCCCCCCCCGTTCTAGTTTCTCTTACAGAACATTAATAGCTGGCGTCAGGTTTTGACATTTATTTTGACGGGAGAAGCGCCCTATGCTTCTATGGATCAATTTCCTCCCGGAAAAATTTCCACCAAATTTTCCAGAATATTAATTATATTATTATCTATATAGATAAGTGTAGCAATGCGTTTCTTTATTCGTGCAAAGTGCAAGCCTCCGGATCTTTATAATCCTTCCACAGACATAGCTATAAATTGAGAGCTCTCAACTTATAGCTATGTCTATGGAATGTTTATAAAGATACGAAAGCTTGAACTTTGCACGAATAAAGAAACGCATTTGCTGGACCCCTGGCGGCGGACGGTTGGCTTCGGTAACACTAGAGCTGACTCACTTCCTGCCGATGTTGTAACCCTACCTGCGGCGTTGCCACGCCATTCCTTCTCTCCATGTGTGTTTACTTTTAATCTATATATATTCCCTTTACCTTATAGTTAATTAAAGTATAATTAACGTTGAGCGCTGTGTGTAATCAATTGGAATACAACAAAGATTATGAGACTGAAGAAGCGCAAGGATTAAAACGTCAGACTGAAGAAGCGCAAGGCCTAAAACTTGAGACAAGAAGCGCAAGACTTAAAACGTCAGACTGAAGAAGCGCAAGGCCTAAAACGTGAGTAAACAAATTTCCTTTGATTACTTGGACCATCCTTTTTTCTACTTACCAAATATTTTGTAAAATGGCAAACACAACGATTACAAAACTAAATGGTGCTAATTACTCCAGCTGGAGCTTCCAGATGAAACTCGTTCTAATCGAAAACGATTTGTGGAGTTTGATCAATCCAGGAGAGGCTAAGCCTGACCCTAGTGACCTTGTTGCAACAAAACTTTTTTTGTCGCGGGAGGGTAAGGCGTTTGCAAAAATTTGCCTCGGGATTAATGATGAACAACAATTGCATGTTCAACATTTGAATACTCCGAAAGAGGTCTGGGAGGAACTGGAAAAATTATACGCATCAAAGGATAGTAGATATCGAGCCGTACAACTAAGAAGGCAGTTATATGGCGAAAGGTTGACTCAGCACAGCAATATGGAAGGGTATATGGGGAAGATAAACCACATTGTAAACGAACTGGCCCAAATTGGCGACAAAATTGATGATGGCGATTTGGCTATGGTTCTTTTGGGTGGATTACCAGAGGATTGGGACACCGTTGTCTCAACAATATGTAACTTGCCTGATTCAGACTTCACGACCGCCACAGTTAAAAGACGGCTGTTGGCAGAAGCAGAAAGGCGTTCGTCTAATCTAACAAAAGATGTGGGTGCCATGGTCGTTAATGCCTCTTCGAAGCCCATTGAAACAGAAAAACAATTTAAAGCAAAGGTTGTTTGTTTCAAATGTGGAGGTAAAGGCCATTATGCAAGGGAATGCAGGAAGAAAGGAAAGAATGAACAAAGACCAAAGAGGTTTGACCAAAACAAAGGCGTAAATATGTCGGCAATGTGCAACACTTTGTTTGGAGCTACCGCCGAGACCTGGATCATAGATTCTGGAGCGACGCACCATATGACTCCCAAGAGAGATTACTTCACATGTCTGAAAGAGTGCACAAGCAATATGAGTTCCATCACTATTGCGAATGGCTCTTCTATAGAAGCATGTGGTATCGGTACTGTCAGTGCCAATATTGTTGGACACAAAGGAGATGCCAGCAAAATGGTTACCCAGAACACCTTGTATGTTCCAGATATGCGTCACAGTGTTCTGTCTGTACTCCAAATGATAGAAAACGGTAGAAAAGTTGTCTTCAACAAGAGTGGTTGCCACATTATGGACATGAAAGGTAAACTCTTGATAGAGGGAAAGAAGTTGGGTAGACTTTACTACGTCCAGACTACTCCATCCTCTCCGATAGATCAGAATGATCGTGTTTCTCTTGCATCTGAATGCAAGGAAGAGCTTACACTGGAACTTTGGCACAAAAGGCTGATGCATGTAAACGCATATACGATAGCAAAGATGGCCAAGAACCAAAGCGTAAGAGGACTTGATTGCAGCCCGGCAAAGCCAGAAAAGTGCGAAGACTGCAGCCCGGCAAAGCCAGAAAAGTGCGAAGACTGCTTGATCGGCAAGTCTTACCGTCTGCCATTCCTTCAACACTCACACAAGGAGGAAAAAGAAATCATGCCGTTGGACTTGGTGCATGCGGACTTGATGGGTCCACTCGACGTATTGAGCTGGGGAGGAGCCAAGTACGTCTTAACCATCATTGATGAATCTACGAGATATACAAGTGTATTTTTCCTGAAAAACAAAGGCGAAACCCTGGGAAAAGTCAAAGAGTGGATTCAAGAATCTGAGAAACAAACCAGCCGGAAACTAAAACGGATACGTACGGATAATGGCTTGGAATTCTGTTCCAAAGAATGGGACACTTTCTGCAAGAGCGTTGAAATAGTTCATGAACACACTATGACGTATACACCTCAACAGAATGGTGTGGCAGAAAGAATGAATAGGACACTCCTAGATCTTGTCAGGAGCACTATATCTGGAAGTGGTCTGCCAAAGACTTCCTGGGCGGAGCTGACTTACACCGCAGCCTATGTCAGAAACAGAGTTCTCAACAATCACAATGGTGAAAGCACGCCATATGAACTGTGGACAGGGAATAAGCCTAGTCTTAAACACCTAAGAGCTATTGGCTGTCAAGTATTTGTCCATATTCCAAGACAAGTCCGTAAATCCAAACTCGAAAGGAGAGCTGTCAAAGGTAACCTTGTTGGATATGCACTCAGAGGACGTGGCTACAGAGTGTGGATTCCAGAGATGAAGAAAGTGGTGGAATCTCGGGACTGTGTCTTCAAAGAGAGTGATGTATCGAGGAACGACAGCAACCGTAAGGTGCTTCCATCAGTTGAACACTACAGCTATGGGACTCAACAGGAGATTGAAGAGAATCCAGTGTCTTTATTAGATCAAGAAGACGTGATACCTACAGAAGAGGACAGCCATAATGAAGATACTGTGAAGCCTTCTCCTAATCGATCTCATCCAATGATCCTAAGGAACCAGAGAAATGCTCAGAACTCAATTGAACTCCTCAGTACCGAAGTAAATAAGTGGAAGAAACCTAGCGGACATTTTGACCAAGCCACTGGGGAGAAACCTACACGAACTTCATCGTTCGAGACTTATGGACGGCGAAGTAATCCATAAAGAAGGGATCACTTCGAGGGAGGAGATTGCTGGACCCCTGGCGGCGGACGGTTGGCTTCGGTAACACTAGAGCTGACTCACTTCCTGCCGATGTTGTAACCCTACCTGCGGCGTTGCCACGCCATTCCTTCTCTCCATGTGTGTTTACTTTTAATCTATATATATTCCCTTTACCTTATAGTTAATTAAAGTATAATTAACGTTGAGCGCTGTGTGTAATCAATTGGAATACAACAGCATTGCTATTGTTTATATTCTTGTTTTATACTTTATATCAATTTTCTTTTCTAATTGATAAATGTTCCTCTTTCGCCTTTTTGCCCTTTTATGCGAATAAGGTGTAGTTTTTATCAAGATAAATTGTCTTGTTACCCTGTGACGTTTGTGTCTTCCTTAATTATTTCTATGAGGATATTATATAAAATATACAAGAAATATGTAAACTATTTCAGCAAGATTTTTTCTATTACAAATAAAAGGTTTACTACTGAACTTACTGCGACAGAAACATATTGGGAGGGATTGGTTCATCAGTGGGAACCCTCCCAGCGATTTGCCAGTTTAATCAACCATACCGCTATATGAGATAGCATACATGAATATAATACTGTATTGGGGCTATGTTGCTCATGTGCCCGTCTCTTGGAAGCAATTCTTGGTTGAGAGAGAGGTATTTATTGTATCTATGGACATGAACTTAGAGGACGGTAGAACTATATATTATGATGCATTAGCGCGCCATCTGTTATCAAAAACTGGCGAAACCGCTGGGAGGGTTCACCACTGATGAGCCAGGCACTCCCATTAATTTTTCCATTGCAGTAAGGACAGTAGAAATTGTTTATTTTTAAAAAGAATCATACGCGTCTATAATAGTTTCGAATTTTGAGAACTATATATAAATACTTATATTGAACAATTCTCTTCCGCAAATAATTCACAAAAGGAGCTAATTAGGCTTAATTTGAGCGTAAGAGAATGGCGTGTCATCTATATTCAAGATATCTTTTTAAATGAAGAGAAAGGAATTATACACCAGCCGTTTCTAAGCAGAAGGTTTACTTTTATTTATTTTTTATATCCAAATTTGAGTAGACTTTTCTTGAAGCTACATTGTTTACATGTGTATGATCATGATCCAATACTGAATATAATCTCTCTAATTATTAAATATCAATTATTTAAGAATTAATAACAAATAATATCTAAACGAATGCATAACAGCGCGTTATTGTATTATGTATGGTATTGTATTATGCATGAAAAATAGTACCAAAGTGAAATTGTACTGGTATCAGGTGGATAAATAAAGAAATAGGCATTTCCTTCTGATCGTGCAACTAAATTGTCTTATGTGTGTATGTTATTAATTGTAATTTTTTTTGTTAACGAATGTTCTCCAGAGTTGAGCCTCCCTTTTGAAAGATTCTGTCATAACCTTGCGTAAGCTCAAGTCACGTGATGTCCGACAAACATCCGCTCTATCTATACCAACGGCAATATCATGGCAATACGATTCAAAATGTCACCTTGATTTGAATCTTTCTATTCCATTGAAATTAAATCACCTAATCAGGATCACGGACTTCAAACAGCTCGTTTTATGGATTCTTGTTTCAGATAAAAGACTAACTGGGCCACCTAGACATGCCAATAGATTAACCTTGATATAGGCGATGTTAGGAATCCAAATGATGTATCAAAATTAATGATCGTCGTAATGATAGAGGCTGCCCTTAAAGATACTTCGGCCAGTAAATCTTTTTTATTATCTCGACGTTTCGAAAAAAATCTTTTGTCCTCATCAGGAGCGACAAATGATCATGAGGACAAAAGATTTTTTTCGAAACGTCGAGATAATAAAAAAGATTTACTGGCCGAAGTATCTTTAATTTAAACAAAATTAATGAATCCAACAAATTAATGGTAAGATAAATTTTGTAAACAATTTACGTTTATTTGAAAAAGGAAAATTCTGGGTAACTATTGTTCATATAAAAATTACCTTTATTAAGATTAGGACTATTTAGAATGAATTTTTCTTTTTGTCCCGACTGCGAGAGAAATATATTGAGAGGACCTGGCTCACCATTTGGTGAACATGCGGTTTGGCCAATTTAATCTACTAGATCAGGGGTCGGTAAACTTCGGCTCTCCAGCCACATGCGGCTCTTTGGATGTGAAGCTCTTTATATAGTTCCATACGTAAATATTATTTATGCTAGTACTACTTATTGTTGGCAAGAAAAAATGTTGTGGCTCTTTAAAAACTTTGAAATTTTGTGAATTGTAATTTTTGACTCTTCCGACTCAAAAGTTTGCCGACCCCTGTATTAGACCATTCTAATATTGTATTGTAGTCTTCTGTTTATATATACGCTACTGTAGAATGATTCTTTGTAGAAGTATGTATATAAGGAAATTATATTAAGACATGTTCTTTAAGGACAGTAAAAATATTTATAAACAAATACATATAATTCTACAAAGAAAAAATAGTTTTAAATAGTTCCAATATTCATATATAGCGTGCTGTTTTCTTATATTAAATAACGTTTCAACTTTGAAAAGTTCCAAATGAGAATATTTCAGGTGTTCTCTACATTCTGCAGCCATAAGGTGCCGTGACGGCGTGTTTGCCGTAGTTATCAGCTGGGTAGATAGGCACTGCCTGTATCTACGTCCTCTATACATCTACATGTAGTTACTGATACACAACTCCAAGTACTGACACTTTCTCCTATAGTAGATTATGCTATCGTTCACATGTATTACTAAACACAAATATACCCAAAAGAAACACCTCTTCTTTTAAAATGAGTTAAGACTGTTCATCGCCCCCAGTAAAGAATGTAATGGTTTGGGATGAAGAATTATTATCATCCTTCCTCAACTTCATATTCTATATATTTATGTGCTAAAAGTGGCGCCTCTCTTTTTAAAAAACATTAGAAACAATGGATTTAGTTTATCACCTCACTACAGGACGTAATGGTGGAGATAAAGAATGAGCCACAATCCCAGTTTTGGAAAATTCAGACAAAAACCAGACAGTGTACTGCATGGTTTCATGCTATGGCCCTCATCAGTACAGGGCGACTTTGATTTTATAACAGCCTACAAGAAGAGTTATGAAATCGGACAATTTATCAAAAAAATATATTTTAAAAATATATATTTGAGAGAAATCGAAATCATTTTTCCTAAAATATATGCATCTGTCTTAATGTTACATCACATACAACTCGAAATATAAATTTGCTTTTCCAGTTTAATTTTTGGTCTTATGTTCTCTTAATTCAAGTACAGGTTTGTGGAAGGAGCTTTGACATTCCGTGAAATATATTAAATAGAATGAGCTAGGTACTCAGAATGGAGTACTGTAAGGAAGCTAGATGAGGTTGTTTGGATAGACCAACTAACAGTTCATTACGTCAGGATGGTAGATAAAGAGGGGGGGGGGGGGGTTGCTTCTTTCATAGAATATGGTAGATGAGGATCTATATCTAGTAAGTATATGTTATAATTAGAGTAAGGAATGAAGTTGTGGGATTATTTTTAGAAGTGAAAAAGAAAGTAAAAAAGAAATCGTGAAATAAGATATAAAAGAAACTGAAGAATATTACTAAGTTGTTATTTATAAATAAAGAACTATATATAAGAAAGATAAAGAACTTTTAAAACAACCGTTGACAAGAGAATTCTATAAATATCACCAAGGGAAACAGCTCATGGGACCTGCGCTGACGAAGACAGACCGTTGCGGTAGTGGCGAGCAAGGACAGCCTTGGTTAGCCCAGAAATATCTTGGACAGACTTGCTTCTTTCACGTCCTGATTGATGGTTGGTAGACAAAACTACGTAAATTGTCCCCAGTCACTTCTCTAGAGTTGGACATAGGGATATCTCGGACTCACAGTACTCTGTGTACTGTCTTGGTGTTTCACCAAAGACGATCACTCTTCCTGACAGTCTGGAAAGGGTTGGACAGACTTGCTTCTTTCACGCCCTGAGTGATGGCTCGTAGACAAAACTACGTAAATTGTCCCCAGTCACTTCTCTAGAGTTGGACATAGGGATATCTCGGACTCACAGTACTCTGTGTACTGTCTTGGTGTTTCACCAAAGACGATCACTCTTCCTGACAGTCTGGAAAGGGTTGGACAGACTTGCTTTTTTCACGCCCTGAGTGATGGCTCGTAGACAAAACTACGTAAATTGTCTCCAGTCACTTCTCTAGAGTCGGACATAGGGATATCTCGGACTCACAGTACTCTGTGTACTGTCTTGGTGTTTCACCAAAGACGTCCAATCTTCCTGACAGTCTGGAAAGGCATATGTAGGCGCCTCCTTGGTCTCCTAGCTTGGTCTTCTAGAGTCAAATAACGATATTGAGAAGACCTCGCAACTTCTTAAGACGCTACTTAACTCTGGAAGGACAATAGACCGGATATAAATCCTCCCATCTGAAGTGTTGGGGTGATTTTTCCTACTTCCCGTTGATCTATACACAAGCTTGAGTTTTAGCTACAAAGGCTTACATGATCTATTCCATCCGTGCTCCTCGCCAGAGACGTAGACAAAACCATCAGGTCTATCTACCTCGGTGTTTCCCTTCCAGTGTGATATTTTCTTATCTCTTGTCTTATCATATACTATTATCTCTTATCTTATTGTGGTTGACACACCCGGAGTGGAGCAGCGTCTTTGTTTAGGATGATTCCTCTCACAACATACAAGAGTGTCACAACGAAGAAGTCCGACCCTTTTGTATAAGCAAAAATCGCTGTTCATATATACAAGTAAATCTATATTTATACGACATAGAGTATATAGAGAAAATGGGAAGTATTCTATGAGGCGACAAATGACAAAATTATGCACTTACACCTGAATCCGGCGTACCTTCCTTCAGCATCAGTAAAATTTCATCTTCTAAATTCTACTTCTTCTGAACCGCCTCAAAAGAAGGACTCTGGATCACTGTCTGTGTGTGCCTAAGCAAAAGCCAGAATCCTAAAGTTTATTATCATCTTTTAAATGAGGCATTTAGCTAAAAAGAAGACTAATTCTGTGGGTGAAGATTCTTCATTGTTGGGGGAGCCTCTTCGATCCTGTATATAGTTCTGTAGTTACTGTCTCCAATCCTCTCTATACATCATGCTGTCAATAAAACTGTCTACAATACTCTCAGACGGTAAGTTCCGGTGTCGAACAAAGACGCAATAATTTAGTGAAAGAGTTACGTGTCGGACGGGTCAATACCACCAATGTAAACAAACCAGCGCCGCACCGTGGCGAGGGAGGTCAACGACTGAGGCAGTCAGTTCCCAGCCTGCGTGCGGTCTACACCTCACGTCTCTTTCTCTGGTCAGTCACTCATTTATCTTACCTGTCTACCACTTCCCTATCTAGATTTATTTACCCCATCTGTATACCTATATACCATAGATTTATATTTATATCTTATTTATTAAAACCTTTTCGATGATTTTTATAACAAAATGTCATATATATTGCCAAATATAATATAATCCATAGACAGTATATGATCTATATAAATTATATATTTATATATTATTTTTTTATGTTTATCTTACGTAATCTTATATTTTCTTATTTATTTAATTTTTTGAAAATTATTATTAAAAAAAAAAACTATATTTAATTCCTTAGTTTATTGATTTAGATAACCCGTGGTTTCTGTAGCGTACTTTAACCCCTTATGAACATTAATAAAGCGCGTTTTTCAATCTTCCTAATGAAAAATTCGCTCGTAATATAAAAACAGATGTTCGGCCTCTCGAAATATTGCGTTGATTTATTTTATATCAATATTTATTCAATCAAATCCAAAATAACGCTTAATTTTGATTATCTCTCTATACATACTTTGTGTTATTATTTTTATCTAGATCCTCCTCCCCTAATAGTGTGTAATTTTCTAATTTATAGTTCATATCTAAATTTATTATTATTATTTTTTATTAATTATTTTTGAGTAACTACCTCTTCCGATGTGTCCCAATAATCGATGGTACAATATCTTATTTTAGCAAAATATTTATTAATTTATAAACTGCTATTTATATTTTTCTTCTCTTTGTAAACTTTCCTCATTGCCTCTCTGGTATTTTATAAATATTTATTTGTTTTTTTGCCATAAATACAATTGCTGTGTCATCCTGAAGTTTTCATTTCCTAATTTTCTACATGTCAATGTTTTGAAAGATCTGTTTTTAACGTTTTTTTTGGATAATCATATCATTGGTGTAACATATATTTAGTAATATAGATTATTTTAAACCCAAGTAGATATCATATAAGAGAATGATATATAAAATAAAACTTTAAAATAATGTTGTAAGAAACAATCACGGAGATCTACCACGAGATCAAAAATGTGAAAGAGAAACATTTTCTTAATTTTATTAAAAAGAAAAAAACTTTTAATATTTGCATTTTTTTCCTCTCGTTTGATATAAAATAATGTACTGTTGAAAATTTGATATATTTTAATACAAACGACTTTTTAAAAATAATTATTTATACAACGTATTTTTTAAAATAATATATCCAGTCAGAGAAGTCTGACATATTCATAACGTTTCAAATCATTTTATAATTCTAGATTAACCTCTTTAAAACAACAAGCCTTTTATTGGGGACCTATGCCCCACACAGGATTCACCCTGGTGTATAAATTGCTTAGAATTTCCTTATAAATTTGAAAATAAAAATCAATTATACACGAGCTTTTTAAAACACTTTTCTATAAGTGGTTTCTATTTTAATAAAAGGTCTGTTTATACCGTAAATTGTGTGTTTGACATTTTAAGTTTTGTTTTTCTATTTCTCTTCTCAAACACACAAGTCATAGATAAGATTACTGTGTGATGCAATGTTTATATTTTTATGGAAGTTTGTTATCTCTTTGTTTGTGGAGCCATTTTTACATATTTTAATCTCTATTAATATGAACAATTTGCGGATTTCAACAAATTATAAAAAGGCATAAGACGCCGAACTCTTTTTTTTTTTTAATTGTCTAAAGAAGCTTTCGAGAAAACCTTTCCTTAGCAAACTAAAACATAAAAAAACATAAAACATCATATGTTTTAGTTTGATGAGGAAGGGTTTTCCTTAAAATTGTATAAATAAGCTTTCGAGAAAGCCCTTTCTCAGAAAACTAAAACATAAAACATCATATGTTTTAGTTTGAAGAGGAAGGGTTTTCCTTAAAATTGTATAAATAAGCTTTCGGGCAAGCCCTTTCTCAGAAAACTAAAACATAAAACATCATATGTTTTAGTTTGATGAGGAAGGGTTTTCCTTAAAATTGTATAAATAAGCTTTCGAGAAAGCCCTTTCTCAGAAAACTAAAACATAAAAAAACATAAAACATGTTTTAGTTTGCTGAAAAAGGCTTTTTCGAAAGCTTCTTTATTACAATACAAAAAATAGAGTTGTGGCGTCTTATACCTTTGTATGTGTGTGTATAATATGACCGGTGTTTAAAAAACAGATTTTTTTCACATTTCTCTGCAATTTTTATTATTGACCAATATTTTGTACAAATAAATTTACCGGCGCAATGTGTTTCTTTTAAATAATATCTTATAGTTATTATTGACAATTATACCGCAAATGTTTCTTTTGAACGAAAAATCGAAATTTATTTTAAGGAGAAATAACGATTATTTCTAACCTTAGGGATGAAGTATGAAAGGATGAATTGTGAAGAGTAATGATCAACGGAAAAATAAAAGTGTCCAGGGATGGGAATAAGCCGCATTATATTGTATCATTATTGATGTTATATATTTTATTATTTAAATAATATCTTGTAGATATTATTGAGAAGAAATAATTTATAATTTAAATCAATATTATTCATTGAAAATATTCAACAGATTATAAAAATATATATTACTCTGTATTTGTAAAATCATCTTTAAAATATTTCTTTGCTCGCTTGTTCAAGATTCCCTAGCTGTAGATATTTAGGTTAATTTGTTAGTATTTGTCGACTGGTTATCAATAAATACTTCCACATCTTCAGATATACAAAGACTTGATTTCTACGATACAATATTATTGAAAAGAAACACATTAAATTTATTTGTACAAAATTTTAACGATAGATGGCAATTGAATTTATAAATGACCAATGTATTTATTTTCTCTTCCAAGGTTCCAAAATGGCAATGTAGAGGGAATCCTGGAATAGAAGTGTAGAAGACAGTTTCAATTCTGTAAAAAACTGTCAACTTATCATCATTATCACTGCCAATTATTAGTATTAGTTTTTTAAATTTCCTAGAAAAATAATGATATTTTATATTTTTGCTTTTAAAGACAAAAATTTTACAAACACTAAACAGAATTTAGAACCAAACGGAATTTAAGAAAAATCGAAACTTCCATTTGTCACCAATCGATGTCACCATGTGTTGCGTTCAAATATAAATATAGTTTTGCTATTTAACCTTTCAGATCATTTTGTGAAATTTTAACGGATAAGCAATGTTCAATGTTATTTATAAAAATGTATATTTCTATAATTTTGTGTCCATAATTTTGTTCAATACTTCCATAAAGAATTGCCATCAGTCGCACTTTATAAGCAAACAACCTATTACAATAGTAGAGCTGTCTGGGAGATTAAACTGGGATTTAACGAAATTGCTGGGAGGGTTTTCCACTGATGACTCAGGTTGCCGTATCTTGCTTATCACGGGAGTAATAGATGTAAGTGGATTTTATCTTAGAACAATAATAGCGGCAAGAGTTTTATGAATTTGTATTTACACACTCATCTGGGGAAACACTATTATATATTATATATATATGTTATAAATATTATTTTATTTTTAAAATATTATGTTCTAGAACCCAAACTTTGTGAAGTCCACTGCCAGATAGCGCGGTTTTACATAGTGTAAACTCATTGTTGTTGTTTTCATTTGGCCGGCACAAAACTTTGTAAATATGTAAATACATGATCAATTTTTTTTTCTTCTTCACGTCTCAATTCAGGTATTTAATCCTCAAATAATTTTATCAGCTCAATTAAATCAAATAGTGATTTAAAGTTGTTTTATTATATTGGGATTTCGTAATATTTATTTTTCAAGATGTCATTCATGACTGCACAACATTGGCAAAATACTCTTGTATTCAAAATCAGCTATGGAGAAACGACCAGCGAGACTATTCTATCCTAGAGGAATATCAATTCTGTCTCTCATCTTCAATAAATGATTAGTTTCCATCAATAATTTTAAATGATAGTTGCGGATGAAGCAATCTTGGATCAACAAATATCTACACGTAATGTGGAAGTGTTCTATGCCAATTTCTGTCCATTTACTTATATCGAAACAAGATTGAAAACATCTTGGACAATTTATCCTGCTGATCGAGTTGCACACGTAATCAGACCGATAGAACTGACGGTTTGACCGATGAGTAACCGTGTTCCAGTTAAAGGAAAAATCCTTACAGGGCCAATGGAAGGGTGGGGAAAGTCCCCCGTGTCACCTTCCTTCCGACACCGAGATGTCCTAGTTTCCCCCACCTCCGCGACCTTCAACCACTGCCCTTCTCTCTTCCTCAATGTCTTCTATATAACCTCATTATATTGAAGTCACACAACAGGAAATCTCTTTATTCCTTATCATCCCACTTTACTCACTATACCATCTTTGCTGAAGAATAGCATTGATGCTATGTGATAGATATAAATACACCTATCCCCCGATTTACACGGTACTTGTTTTACACGTTTTCGCTTTTACATGGTTTTCCAAATACGTTTTTTTTTTGTTTTTATCGCACTATACTAAATGCTACTGTGATTGAACACATGCGCTGTGTACACATCTCACGAGGAATCCCGAGCTTATGTGCTGACTACATATTTTAACCTGTCAATGCATTTTATTTTTATTTCTGTGTACACCTATCCCCCGATTTACACGTTTTTCTCAGGAACGTATCTACCGTGTAAATCGGGGGATAGGTGTACTTCTCTTATATAAGGTTGTCCCAAAACATCGTTCTGAGGCTCTTCATTGGACACGACAACAACAACAACAAAAGTTCGTGTTTTTCTTAAAACGTTGTTTATCTTATTACTTGACGAATAATATTATTACCGCGCGCGCGAATACATAATACAATTACTTTATACATGATACAAAGACATTATACATAACGACGAATAATATTGGTATTTCAATTTTTTGTAAGTGTTTACGAACTTTTGAGACAACCTTGTAATTATGATGATTTGAGGTAAATACTTCATAGCATTCTATGGTGCAGAAGCAGACTTAACTGTTCCATGTATGGCCACAGTCTAAGGGTACTGAGGGTATACAAGGTCTAAAGGTATACAGAGTAGCTATGCTCAGACGATGCCATATTTTAATAAACGTACATTTTTATTAGAAAAGCTTCTATTTTATGTTTACAACAAACATATGTGACGTAGAGATTTAACAGAACACATGTGATATGTATTCAAGCCACCAAAGTAACATTTCTCCAAAACGAGGAAAGGACAACTTCCAATTAATTTGCATATCTGTAGACGGCAGGTCGTGAGGATTTAACGACGTTTGCTCCTCTAATTAGAAGTCTTCGTAGAGAACCCGCAGATGTGAGATTGCGGAAATTCAAGTCATAATGTGTTCCAGATGCGGAAATGTATCACCCGTGTGAAATAAACCTTATCTATTTATATACAGCTCTGTCAGGAAATACTTGCTTTCTTCACCTTAAATTTATTATCAATTTGTATTCTATATTAAAAGTATATATTTTAGTTACTCTATAGAACTGCAATTTTGACGTATTTAAACTCTTCTTTCTTGAGACGGCGAACAGTAGCAAGGTGATATTTACACAGTTCATTGTAGGTGAAATTTCTAGATCAACTGTCGTATTTTCAACTTTCTATTTTTGTGAAGCGGTAAAATTACCATTTTAGCCTGGTGCGATGATATTGAGGAATTATTTTCTCATGATAATATATAATAATGATAACTATGATAATAAGAAATATAACCAACGTTGGAGAATCACCCGAGGTACTAGAAATAAAGAAGAATAAGACAAAAGTAAGATGTTTTTATTTTGACCTTTGTCAACTACAACTTTCGACCTATCTTTTTGAACAGCTATACGTCATGAAGATGCTATTCGAACGTCAAAAAAGAGGTTCATCTACAAGTTTTTCCTGAACCTTGAGATGAGGGGAGATAACGAAGAACTTCCTGACTATCTGACGGAGGAGGTCTTTGGATTTGGGGAAACATCCTAGACGGTATATAATTGTGTACATAGCCTTGTTCATAGTTTCTTTTTTACTATATATCTTTTAACTTGGAGTACATGCTTTACCATTGACTGATATCAGAGTAAAATTGTTTATAATATAAAAATTATACAGGTTTAAGTAGAGAGCTGTTTGAAAGTGTGTGTGTTTTTCGATAACGTAACTCAAATAAAATTTGTTTTCGTCGTATTCATATCGAAAAAAATATGATTCTCTCTTTGAGACATTAATTGTTGATTAGACTTTCATTTAGGCAAATCCCTTGCGAAGTTCCTTCGGCTTGTATAGACATATCTTAATCACAAGGCAATAAAACGCGTCATCTATATATAATAAGTGAAAGCATTAAAGCAAGAATGTTTATTTCACACATAATTCAAACCTCTCTACTGTCCTTATTGCGATGAAAAATATTGGAAGAGCTTGGCTCATTAGTGGTGAACCCTTCCAGCGGTCTCGTCTATTAATTTATCCTAACTGGCTTTGTCCTTATTGTTTGCGGAAGAACATTGCTCGATACAAATATTTATAATATGTCCTTATGTCTATAGTTTGCTTGAATATATACCATTTTTAAGATTCCACATTTAGTGTAGTATATATAAGCAGAATCATCAAATACAGTATTCAGGTATACAGTAGTCTGGTAGATTAAATTGGCGAAACCTCTGGAAGGATTCACCACTGATAGTCAAACCCTCCCAATATTCTTTCATAGCAGTAAGGACAGTAGAGATTTGTGTTATGTGTAAAAGAAACATTCGTGCTTTAATGCTTTTACTTCTTATAGACATATCTATCTAAAGATGTGAAAAATTGTCCCGAGTTTGCGGGACGAAGTAAGAGAGGACACCTTCGTTCCAATATCTATTGCATCCAATAAACAAAGAGGATGGGGCGATCTATTCTCGGAGGTTTTCATCACAGCTGACGTCGAATGGAACGTTCCATTCACACCATTTCTTACCCAAGTCATATTTTTATAACGCTCCAGAAAGGTATTCTAACAATACTTATAACTTTCTCCTCTATTCTTGTTGAAAAAAAGTTATCTTTATACAATCGCGCGTGAACAACTCTTGTATAAAATGTTAGCACCGAATCTGCTCTAAATCTGTTTAGAATTTTTTTTTTGTGACAATTTAAACAATTTTATTGATTCTTTTAATCAATTAATACAGAAAAAATATATAAAATAAAGGATAATATATAAAGAAGAGGTAAATAAAGGATAAATAAAAATAGGGAAATATATATATAGTTGTATATGTACAAATTTCTTCAGCAAGGGAGGCTGTTTAGAACTTATAAATGGATTAATACTTCAACGAGGGTATATGTACTACATTCAGAAGTAACTGGTAGAATAATATAATATTTGGTATAAGAATGGAAAGTTTATAAAATAGAACAAATTATTAAAATTTAATGTATTAAAATTGAACTCTTTTTTTGACGTTTTACATCAAAAAGTTAACAATTCATTACACGCCACTAGAGTTTAATTTGAGCCCAATTCTGTTTTTTATTTAATTTTCCTGGGTTAATTCACTATTTACTATTTCCATTATTGTCGTTTACGTTCTCGATTGAAAGTTGATATATTAGCTATTCCAGTTTTGAGAAACTCGAACAAGATAGATTTCAAAGCTGTTAATAATTTCCGCATAAGAATATTGAGGCGCTGTGATACATGGCACAGCAGAGATCTATTTCCCATGCAATGCCGTTGTTTACTGCCGCAACATAACGCCTGTAGGCACGGTGGAATGTAAACACGCCAAAATGTATCGTGTTGCTGATGGAACACGGTCGGTATGTATTCCAGCCACGTTCAAACTAAGTCGCATCTAAATCCCATTCTTGTAGATCTTCAGTGTTTAGATGATCTCTTTTATATCATTGTAAGGCAATAAGTTATTCACTTTATTGAGATGGAAGCATCAGGCTTCCAAAGATACATTTATTCTTTTTCTTCTTCAAAAAAAAAAAAAAAAAAAAACATTAATTCATATCTCTAACTTTTGGACATGAAATCTAGAACCATGAATTGTAATATGTCTTTAAAAAGAAACGTATCTAGCAATTTGTACATATACAACTCTATATATTTCCCTACATTTTATTTATCCTTTTTTTTTACCTCTTTATTATATATTACCCTTTATTTTATCTTTTTTTTCTGTAACTATTAATTAGAAGGATCAATAAAATTGTTTAAATTGTAAAAAAAAGTATAAACAGATTTAGAACAGATTCTGTGCTAATATTTTATACAAGAGTTGTTTAATACAGGGGATTCTTGTATTGAATAGTTAATCACTTTGTTAATGTACTTTAACATAGTAAGTAAGCAAGAACGATTCTTTAACTTTACTTTTTATTTGTGATATAATTTTACAGCATTCTACTTGATATAAATAAAATTAATGTTTAGAAGATCTGAATAATATTTATTCCTCTTTCCCTTAATATTCCACCTGTATAAGGTTTTAAGGGAAAAATTATAGGATGGAAAGGATAGTAGATGTTGAGGATTCTACGACCAACTCTTATTTCTTATTATAGAAACACAAAATATCAATTTAACAGATCAATGTAAACACATAAAATGAAAGGATTTAAAAACACGAATGCTTCTTTTATACATAATACAAACTTCTACTGTCCTTACTGCGATGAAAAAATATATTGGGAGGGCTTGGCTCATCAGTGGTGAACTCTCCCTGCGGTTTCGCCAATTTAATCCACCAGACCCCTTTACAGAGCTCTAATACTGCATTGGACAATTCTGTTTATATACGCAGCACTGAAGGGTGGAATCTCAGAATTGGTTTTCAAGAACACTATTGACATAAGCTTATAGGACAGTAGAATTACATCGCAGTAAGGACAGTAGAAGTTTGTATTATGTATAAAAGAAACATTCGTGTTTTTAAATCCTTTCATTTTATGTGTATAGATGGCGCGTTATTGCTTTGTGTTAGATCAATGTAAAGTTATATTTACATAACTAACACTACGAGAATCTCTACATATTTACCAAACAAACATTTGCTAATCGCACTCATTAAAAAATCAGCGAGAAGGAAAACATGGACGACTAATCATCAGCAGCCAGGTTCAAGGCTTACGACGCCAGGTTGTTTTCATTTCCTGACTCATTTGATGGGCCCAGAATACCTCGGCCACCTCAAAATATCTTGAGGTCGTTCATCTGCTTTGTCTTCCGTCCCACACTGTCTCTTCTTCCGTCTTCTGTCGCTTTATTGACGTCCATTATTTAGCGCTTCCAACCTCATTTACATACCTTAGCAGCACCTCAGATGGATCAAGGGGACGTAGAGGCAAGAAGGAAAAAGTCATTTAACAAGACAAAAGTATTTGAACCTAAAAAACTATATCTCTTCAAGGCCAAAGAGGACTTTCTCAACAACTTCGCTCGGAGATATGCCTCTGATACCTGATTCCTAGAAAGTCAGAAATGGTAGAGCTCCAGAATTTTGAGAGAAGGTGCTGGATGGTACCGTGTACTGACAGACTGAACACGGAAGATGTCCTAAAATGATCGAAGAGGAATAAAGCCTTCTGAAGAGACGATTGAGAGGAGGAGATGTTTGGGCATCTTGTCCACACTCGGAGTGTGTATTACTGGAGGGATGTATGGAAGGTAAACCAGGAAGTGAAAGGCCGAGAACGTAATTATTGGATAACTTAGTGAGAAGACACTACGATATCATTCAAAAAGAGACTAGCCATAGAAAGAAAGCTCTGAGAGGCCAGGAATAGAGCCCATCAACCTAAGAGTAATGGGGATATAGATATGTACCTTAATTTCATCCTGAGTAAAGTTTAACTCGAGACACACAATTTCCTGAGCCAACGTGGAAATTGCCCAAACATCTGCCAATAGACAGCTGTGCTACTCAGCGGCCTCCTGTAGTAGTAAATACACAGCTTGTTCTGCTGAAATCAATCTTTGCTCGTCCCTTCTCTCCCTGACAATGTTTAAAGAATAATTTCAACATTGCTAGGTTACAGCGTCATTATTTCTTTCTTCAGATTTGGTCTATCATAGGTTTCTGTAGAGAGGCGAACAGGAATCTTTCGCTCACTGGATTTATAATATTTCGCCAGAGCAGTTCCATCAGGGTTTCATTAAAAAAATCCTTTTTCTGTACCTCGTCCATATGAACATTTAGCAAGTGGTCGAAATTCAAAATATCAGCCATTTAAAACGATTAGTATATTGGATTATGCTTGGGACTAATGCTTTTGGGGCAAGTGGTCTTCAACATTTGCCATAAAATTGGAATCTCGTTCGTTATTATACGGAAACTGTTGAAGGGTACATAGGCCGAAAGCTCTCAAAGCCTAATCCAATAGAGAAACTTATCACTTTTAATATCATTAGATCGTTGATATTTTGATATCTTTGTGACCACTTAATATACTGAAAATTGTGATGTTTTCTGATAATAGTATGATGATTCATTGAAAGGATAGAAAAATGGTAAGTTGATGAGGTGTATTTCTATCGAAGAACCGGAACCAAGATAGACAGACAATGCCACCACCACAACAAGTTATGACACGCTCAGGTCAGGTCGCGGACCTCCCCGTGAATCATCCCTGCTCCTGGGTCAAAGCCCCTGCTGGTGACCATTGCTCCCCTTCCTCCATGCCGCCGGTCACTTACCTTGCTGATGGATCGTTTATCGAGCCCTTCCGGCCTTCTTATGCAAATTGATCTGTTTACAGCACCTACGTTTTTCTTTCGTTATTACCTTGATGGTGTCTCATTTAAACGCCCTTTTCCGCATTTCAGCAAATTACCTCCGTTATGATGAGGTTGAATGTCTTTTAACGGTCTCTTTGTGTTTTTAAAAGAAAGGAAAACGTTTGCTCTCTCTCTCTTTTTTGGTTTATCAATAAGATTTTATTTTAATGCTATAGAAAATTTTTATTAATGAAGATTATTTAATTAATAAGATAAAAAATGAAGATAAACTGTACGCGCATGATATATAGTAATGAAGGTTTGTCTGTATGTTGACATTTTGTGCTGATACTCAGTGTGAGTCGATTTTCCAGAGAGTTAGCAAATTCTGACACCCACGGTTTCTCAGTGTCTGTCATAGACATGGCTGCCTCTCTAACCACGACTAGGTGATGGCTGTGCCGAACCAAACTTCTGTAGCAGCCAGAATATTCCTCAGTAGAGTATATGTTTGTTTTATATAGAAAATTAAACAATGCGAAATCAGCGTCATCCCATCGCCGCATTGATTCAGCATAGTAAATTCGGCGACATTTAAAATTTTCTCAAGGTGCCAATTAAATGGTCGGTCCAATGACGCGCTTCAACGTCACTGTACCGACGGTGGTGGAGGACCCAATCAACCCTAAAGAGGTGGTGGGCTCGACCGTCTAACAAATGGGCCAAGTTCCCGCAGACCAAAATAGCGCCGACGTGCTACGGGCGTAGTTCCGCCAGCGCGTGCGTCACCGTACCGGGCCGTTCACCCGCGAGCGACACTCGGACTGTCCTGTCCCAGGTGAGTCAGCCGCCTTCATGCGGAACTTCGTATATCCTATTACCCGTTTCAGTTATCAACATATAGCAGATATAGTATTTATTTTTCTTAATAGAACGAGTCTTTTTAAGACGTCTTAATAAAAATGTTTTTGTTTTTGTTGTTATATGTCAAATCTAATTTGGTTGTTAGAGTCGAACTTTATATTTACTTAGAGCCATGGCTAGAACAACTTGAAGTTAAAACATTGTATACAATCCGGCCTACACACGTTTCAAATATCTCGGCTCAATGACCGGGGTAACCGACCAAGACATTGCAGTATAAAGAATCTATGACCCAGTGTGTTTGGAGATAAAAGCGATATTGTCACATCCATCAGACACAGGCCGGTGTCTCTGGTTCTTCATGTCTGCGATAGGTTCTGAGACTTAAGGATTTCAGACACAGAGACGCATAATACATATCTTTGAAATTGAAACCAAGTTCTTGAATTTCTCAAGAGGCGCGTTACAATTCGGTAGAATATCATTGTTTATTTATTGGTATCGAGTAGAATAAGCATATAGTAGGAGTACCACTGGAGTGCTTAGGGTGACAAGGTGGGAGATTTCAGCTGAGAGCTGTCACATCAACACCTATCGTTTACCTTTATAATAACTCAACATTGAATATATTCGCCTTGTATGTTACGGAATAAATATATTGATATCTCTTAGCCGTAGGAGGTTTGGATAATAGTTTCAATCCACACAGAATATATTATATTAGGCCAGATATACATTTATGTTAAACCTATATTTAACATAAATAAATTCTATATGTACATAGCGCAAGAGCAAACACATTACACAATTACATAGTGCAGAGACAAATACATTACCAACACATTTACATAGTGCTGACGGGAATACATTACACATTCATATAGTACAGGGAAATATGCATTACACAATTACATAGTGCAGGGACAAATACATTACCAACACATTTACATAGTGCTGACGGGAATACATTACACATTCATATAGTACAGGGAAATATGCATTACACAATTACATAGTGCAGGGACAAATACATTACCAACACATTTACCTAGTGCTGGCGCGAATACATTACACATTCATATAGTGCAGGGAAATGTGCATTACACAATTACATAGTGCAGGGACATATGCGTTACACCTTCACATAGTGCAGGGACAAATAAATTACGCCTTCACATAGTGCAGGAGCAAATGCAATACACATTTACACAGTACAGGGAGTAATACAATACACATATTCACAAATGCATTCCATATTCACACAGAACAGGAATAAATACATTACACATTTACATAGTGCAGGAACATATGCATTACACCTTCACATAGTGCAAAAAAATGCATTAAGCTTTCAAATAGTGCAGGGGCAAATACAATACACATTCATATAGTGCAGGGAAAATGCATTAGGCCTTCACACAATGTAGAGACAAATACATTACACACATTCACATAGTGAAAGGACAAATACATTCCATATAAAAATATGCAGGGACAAATACATTGCACATTAACGTAGTTCAAGTAGTACAAGGGGACACTAATGCATTCCATAATCACATAATGCAGGGAAAATTTTTCCAATGAAAAATGTACGGGGACAAATAAATAACAAATTCACATAGTGCATTGACATGTACATTATACATTCGCATAGTGCAGGGACAAACAATTTCATTTAAAGAAAATGTGCAGGAATAAATACATTACATATATTCACATAGTGCAGGGACAAATACATTTCTTATTTACATAGTGCAGGACACATCTATAGTTTTGCCGTGGAATAAGTGAGAGGCTATCTTAATTATCTTTCATTAGAACATCCTGGGAGCTGTGATTGGAGCACATAAACACATCGGTTGTAACATCTCGGGCTATGCTCCTTTGTTCCTCAATAGATACAAGTATGTGTATGAATGTATATGTGTATGTACTTGTGTATGTATATTTACTTGTATACACTGCAAAACCTACTCAAAATTACCCGTATATTGTGTTATTTTTACCATGTGTCAATCATATGTTTACCTTTTTTGTTTCCCGTTTGTATAACGCTATCCTGCTTGTAATTTGCTTCTAACCATAGAATTTCCTAATCATAACAAAGTTTTGCCGATCATCTTTAATGTTTTATCAGCGTTACTCAAACTCTTTTTTTTTTTTTTGGTCCACGGACCGGTAGAGTTTATGAAAAACTCTCTAGGACAGGTGTTTATTTATTTATTTATTTTTTAACCAAAAAGAGAGAGAGCTTCACCAGATAATAAAGAACTGCCACAAATGTTAAACTTCTTATTTTCTATCTAAATCATAAAATTATATATAAGGCATTAATATAAAATATGATAAAACTTATTAATATTAACTTTAACCATTTTTTTTTAACAAAGAAAGTTAAAAATCTTCGAGGACCAGCCAAAATTTACCGCGGTACAGCTGTTCAAAAAATCAGTATTTTATTGGCTATCATGTTTTACGTATATATCCCTACATTCCACAGGAGTCTCCCAAGTGTTCGATACGAGACACATTTTAAAAAAACTGCCAGGGAGAGTCTTATAAAGAAGAAAGATATGTAATACCCAAAAACATTGGTTGAACGAACCTATTTAAAACTGAAAAGTTTTCTAATAGCAAACTCTAAATCTGATGAGACATTAGGAATGACGAATGGAAAGGTTTCCCGACTCTATCAACAAAATTAAATTTATTAAAGGAAATTCTCTAATTGCAGATAGTTTTTATAAAACTTGGGAAATTCTCCCACGCGCGCACTTTGAACTGTTGCCAGCGACACTTGGCGCAACCCTTTCTCTGAAGTCTAGGATACAAAGTCCTGGCTGGCACGGGATACATCTACATCCAAGCTGCAGTTTATCTTATCTACGTCTATCTAACTCTTCCGCCGAACACTAATTGTCAATTAGAAACGTCAGAGCTTACATGAGTCGTATGTAAACCTGGAGAGCACTCAGCTGTGTCATTAGTGGCCCGATTAAACGGTCTATAAAGTATGTCAGCGGCGGGTGTGTCATTGGCGGGCTGACCGTGGGCGGCTGACCCAGATGGACTCCCCCGGTGCCTCCGCTGGAATTTGAAGGAGAGTTCCACCTTGTTACAATTTTCTTGATAACAATCAACTCCCCGCATCTCCATCTCACACAGGGAATCTAGGATTACACAGGAAAGAAAGAGTCACCGTATCTTCTTTTATTGCATATGTGATTTATACTTTAACTATTTCATACTTGTGAAAAAATAGTACAAATGTGATATTGTACTGGGATATGGTGCATAAATTTTGAAAAAGGCATCTTCTTATTGTGCAACTGATAGTTGTTGATGGCTTGCGCCATCTATCGGAATAATTATCAACTAATTATTTAAAAATCAACGAGAATAGTTGATATTTATTCCGATAGATGGCGCAAGCCATCAGCAACTATCAGTTGCACGATAAGAAGATGCCTTTTTAATATTTCATACTTGTTACGTAATCGCAAAAAGTGTTAATTTTTTCAAGCACACACGACATAGGTCATATGTTTATTGAGAATTGTATGATGGCAGGTTTCATCATGCAGAGAAATATACCTTCTCATTTCTTGTGGAGTCGGCCGTTAAAACTACCTTTAAATAATCTCCACTCAAGAAATAAATATCTATCTTTTTGGAAATTATCAATCCATAAATAAATCTTTAATTAAAAAGGCATATATTGGATCAAAATATAATTTATGTTAGCATGTTTTTTTGATCCAATTTATGCCTTTTTAATTAAAAATCTCTATCAAAAATGTCGCTGTGTTTGAGATCACGTTAAATAATTTATATATATAGGTGCATAAAACCTAGTTAATTTATATAATATCTATTAGTGTTGGAACTTCATATATGAGATTGATAGTTAGGGTTTAATAAGCTTTTTCTGAAAGTTAGTCCCACTTTGACTGTTATTAGAGAGAACCAAGCGTTAAAATGATAAACGTTTTAGAGAGTTAATAGTCAAACTTGGAGATTAATCATTTTCCACCTGAAAGCAAACAAGCATCGACGGAATGGTGTCATCCTGATTCACGGAGACCGAAGAAGCCAAGGGCCTTTGTTTTTTCTACCAGGGAAGGTCGTGTTGACTCTATTTTGAGACCAAAGTTGAGTCATTCCCGAGGAATATATTAAACTGGGAAACTATAATAAACTCAAAGTCACATATTCTTGTTTATTGATAAATACTTTGAAGCCGTAAATAAGGTCGGAAACAAGAGAGTTTCTATCTAAAATACATTCATGGAGAGACAACACTTATGGAAGTTGTACCTTTTAGCAGCTATATCGGGATTCAGACAATAACTCTGAAAGATATTAAAGTGACCTTTATTGAAGACACACGAGATAACCAAGTGTGAAAAAAATTTCCTCTGTCTCAAAAAATAAATAAAATAGTCGACCGGCCACTTCAAAATACGAAACTTACTTAAGTTCTGTCTTTGAGTGTAGTTGTTTTATTTCATGATAAGGCTGGCTCATATATGATTTAAAGACGGCTCAGACTTTACTGAATATTTGCTTTGAGATATTGTAGCAAAGTATTCATTATTTAATTAACAGAGTATTATTTTTTATGTTTATATTTTACTACTCTGTAAACTTCCCTCATTGCTTATCTTTTTTTTTCTATCATTCATTGTTTGTTATTGCATTAAATAAATTGCTGTGTCATCCTGAAGTTTGTCTTTTTTAATTTTCTACGTGGCAATATTATCACATCCTCCTTACTCCCCATAACTTACACCAAATAATTATTATTTACTCAGATTTCTAAAAATAAATATTTGAGAAAGGTAAAAAATATATAATGTTTGAGAAAAAGAGTAAATGACGTATAAAAGAGATTATAAAAGAGATTTCCTAAAACATTTTTTGCGTAGAGAGCCACATGTACTCCCATGGCATATATGTAGAGAGGGTAACTATATATATATTTTTAATATTAAAGATATTTGGAAATAAGGAGATATGACATGAGGCTAATACAGCAACATGCTTGCATACTATTTTGTGTATCAATGTAGACACGGAGGCACATCAATATTATAAAGTATTTAATATGTACAATAATACATATATGCTCTGATTTGTTCAGTACAATATAAATTTATCGAATTAAATTCTATTTACCATTGAATTTTATTGCATTAAAATCAACCTAACAGAAACGAGGTGTCCTGCTAGAGAAAATTCTGTAGACACAGTTGGATACGATCATTTGTGGTAGCATTTTTTAAAATTTGAAGTACCTTTTTAACATGATGACAAAGAAAACCAAAAGATGGGTGTTTTGATTTTCGAAATATGGAAATCACTAAGAAAGATTAAAATCTAAAATAATTCATATTTATTAAATGCCGTTCATATGTTGAATTGATCAATATTTGATAACCTAATAAACCAAGTGGTTTTCTTTTAACATATTTAAAACCTCAAAGCAAAGAGAACACTACGGAGAATTTTATTCAGCGATTTAATAAATCCTTTTTTCCTAAAAATTTAAATTAAGATTGTTGATTTCTATACAGGATTGAACGCAACTTGCCTCATACTCTAGCCCGGGTCGACGAACTGACACTCGACCTCTCGACTTGAAAAAAAAAAACTTGAAGTAGTTTTGAAGGAGAACACAAAAGCTATAAATAAAATTCAATTAGCATAAAAATTAGAACTTGACAGATTGTTATCTTTTCCTCTAGTTGTGCCTAGAGGCAAGCAATATCGACAGTACTTTGTTATTAGTGTTTACTTCCCTATCATATTGTATGGTACAATGCTATTTGTAGCTGAAGGCTCCATACATTCTATTTGAAATATGTCTCAAGGATTTATGTACCTACACGTGGGTAAATAGCTTTCGTCAATAGAAGGAAGAATGAGATGGAATTTAAATGGAATATTTAGAGATGCCAAACCTTGCTGGTCCTTGAACCGCTTGGGTGTTGTTGCTAAACGCCCGCATGGCTGTAAGACTGGAACGGTTGGTTTGGAAGGAGATATGACATGAGGCTGATACAGCAAAATGCTTGAACGCTCTTTTAGGAATCAATGTAGGCACATCAATATTATAAAGTATTGAATATGTACAATAATACATATAAGCTCTAATTTGTTCAGTACAACATGAACTTATTGAATTAAATTATATTTTACCATTAAATTTTATTGCATTAAAATCAACCTAACAGAAACGAGATGTCCTGCTAGAGAAAATTCTGAAGACACAGTCGGAAACGAGGGTCTCCAAATATAGGCATATACCAACAGAAAAAAAAGGTAGTTCAATGTGGTCGTTTGATGTTCTAAAGCTATAATGTTCTAAAATGATTTCAATTTATAGTTCTCTAAATTCAGCATATTTGCCTAATTTGCACATTACTGAACACGTCTGTTCGCGTCCTCCTATACCAGATGGTCCATCAATCAACTCTAGAAAACAGGAATGCTGGCGGTTGGTGAAATACAAGTATTATTAAAAATTGTCAACAACCATTACCTGAGATCGAATCCCGTATTGGGAATCTTTTTTTAGAGAAAAGGTTGTTTCAATCGCTCCCGATTCTTTCATACCTTACCAATGAGTGCAAGTAACCAAACAGCACACTTGTAAGTGCAAAAGTCGAACTTCTTTCTACACGTAGAGACATGTGGTGCACTTATAGCAAAAGCACTCGTTTATTATCAACCACGATTATCATGACCTGTACCGCGTGTATTTGAGCTAAGTAAAAATAAAATGATTGCTGAAGGATAAGGGTTTATTTTCACAACTAGACGAATGGCCCGGGCAACGCCCGGGTTTTACCCGAGTGCGAATATATTTTAAAAACGTTGTCTTGGGTGGTCGCTATAGACAGGGTGGTCTGTATAGACAAGTGTATGTATCACACAGCCGATAACAGGGTTGTCTAGAGTGGCCGCTATAGACAGGGTGGTCTGTATAGACAGGTGTATGTATCACACAGCCGATAACAGGGTTGTCTAGAGTGGCCGCTATAGACAGGGTGGTCTGTATAGACAGGTGTATGTATCACACTGCTGATAACAGGGTTGCCTAAGGTGACCGCTATAGACAGGGTGAATGTATAGACAGGTGGATGTATCACACAGCTGATAACAGGGTTGTCTAGAGTGGCCGCTATAGACAGGTGTATGTATCACACAGCTGATAACAGGGTTTTCTAGAATGGCCGCTATATACAGGGTGGTCTGTATAGACAGGTGGATGTAACACACTGCTGATTACAGGGTTGCCTAAAGTGTCCGCTATAGACAGGGTGGTCTGTATAGACAGGTGGATGTAACACACTGCTGATAACAGGGTTGTCTAGAATGGCCGCTATAGACAGGTGTATGTATCACACAGCTGATAACAGGGTTGTCTAGAGGGGGGCAGGGAGGACACGTGTTCGCCGGCAGCCAATGGGCGCGCATTCTATCCGTGAGCTTCAGACAGAATAAGGCAATTATATATATAGATACTTTGTTCTCTTCTCTCAGTGGTGAGATTTTAAAATTACTCCCAATCATTGGCGCGAACAAGTTCCGATAACTAGATCCCGAGCAGCGCCCGTGAAAGGCAACACGACTAAATATACTCAGGTACCGTGTTACACCAATTTAGACGCTGTAACTGGATACGTAATTATATACTTCCACATACACGGAAGTCCGTCGCCCCGAAGGACAGATATGTTGCCTTATTTGCCGCCATCTACATACTTGGACATAGCCTATCTTGGAGTCCACTTTGTGAAGTCGTTAGTTGGGGAGACAACGCTCGGGGCTCCTCACATGAAGAATACATCTTCGAATGAGGAACAATCCTTACAAAGGTACCGTAGCGCCTCCTGTTTTTTTTTTTGTTTGTTTTTATAAGAGCTTCCATACTATAACATAAACAACTCTCTTTGTATATATATACTCTCTCTATACGTTATATACTATACTATAACATACAACAAAGCAGATTCCACGTAGCTTTTATTTGTACGTACATGGTTCGTAATAGGGTTATATAATCTTCAGAATGCTACTCTTGTGAGTAAAGCAGAAAGTAAATTTAGGTAATTTGTGAAGTACACGTTTCCTTATGTCAAAACAAAGTGTTCTTATTAAAAAATGACTAGAACCTAAAATATTGATAAGAAATATCGTGCTCGTTTTTAACTTGTTGTAAACGTGAACGATATTTCTTATAGATTTTAGGTTCTAGTTAATTTTTAAAAATAAGAACACTTGTGAGCACTAGCAACTTCAGCGAGTTCTTAGTTATAAAACTAGTTTCAAAAATCCCCTGTACCATTCTAGCCAATCCTATAAAGAGTTGCAGATGAAGATTTTTAAACATGTCTTCATCAGACTATTCAGTTGATCATATATGTAAATGTGGGGTTTTCATTGCCCACAATTTTATATTATCTTCAGATCATTTTTTAGATTGTTAAGTAGAAAATTTCCGCACATACCTACTAATAAGTATTGAAAGTCATCAGCGCTGTTCTGATATTAATAGAAAATAATCTGCGCGCTATGACGAAAACATATTGGGAAGGTCTGGCTCATCAGTGGTAAACCCATGCCTATGGATCAGAACCACTATAGAAGATTTGATGTTGGTAGCTGAAGTTCTCTTGGAAGGTGATTCAGTTTGTTGCCAAAATCTGTTTTTAGACTTTTGCGAATCTTATTTTCGGGTAAAAATGGTTAATATATGATCAGTTATGATTGCTTGGGTTCTAAGGAGTATTTTTCTCATTCCTTTGATTTCAACCTTTTTTGGAGCCAAGTTCAAAGTTTTAACTATCAGAGAATATTTCCTTTTAAAATAGGCGACCAAATTTTCAAGAATTTTGATCTTCAAAAGCAAAGCTCTCTCAGAGGTTTGACGACTATATGGTAGTTTCTTGTGAAGCTCTTGGCCACACTTCCTTGCTTGTTGGTTTCGGGAAACGCACTAAGACCACGCAGATCTTTGATTAGGGTCCTTCTGACAGCACCACCATCCCAACAATGGTGGAGTCAGGACCTCAGCTGAGACTTTGGAGTTCTGAGATGCAAATATTCGGTGGGAAAGAAGCCAGTCCGTTTCCAGGTAACGTGGTTGTCAAAACGCGACACGCTGAGACGATCTAGACTCATCGACCGTTTATTGGAATAGCAGCTTCCGATCAAATCGTAGACATCCACACATAACACCAGTGGCGTGGACTCTTTGAAAACCCCGTTGAAAGCAATCTTCTTATTGGTCAATCATGCTTTCAACAATGCCAAACAATCTAGTTCGTTCCAGAAAATATTTCGATATGATTATCGATGTATTCTATATTCCGATGGCAATTTTAGCCAACATGGCTCCATTGCAAGAGAATGTTAGAAATACATTATCTCATTAATAGCATTCACGGAGAGTTTTCGAGTATTCCAACCATTTATCTGTGAAAAATCTTGTTAAATGTACTATGTACTCATTTTAAATTCACAACTGAGTGTCACGTAAACAGGCCTATAGGACAGGGAAGGTTTATCAACAGCACAATACTGTGGTAATTGTGAAAGCACTATTCTCCCCAGCCTAGATTTCCCTCTGTCTGCCATCCAGGGTTACACTCTTTTACCCGTGGTCACGGGCCGTCTACTCACGTTACGCAGCCTGACCCCAATACTGACGTTCTGCTGGTGTGTGTGTGCAGATACGTCGAGAAGCTTTAAAGTTGGCGCTTAATCCAATCATAGCGAGGGTAAGTTTACTATATAGATAGTACTGTTTTGAAAATAGAGCAATCCATACTTAATTCATTAGATAATAAAAAGGCATATATTGGATTTAATAAAATATTTATTTTGCCAATATTTCGGCTGGCTGAACGCCAACCTTTATTATCTTTATTGTCTAATATAGAAAGTATATGTTTATAAAATTGTTAATAGAGAGAAATTAATTTTTTTGAAATAATATATTTTCATTGAAAAAAAAAGCGAACTCATGAGCAACAACGCTTTTCTACTGGCTTATCGAAGTCAAGTAGAGAAATACAAACTGTTTATAAAAATCAAATATTCACCTTCACACGCGCGGGTGTTCATTAGTGAAATTAGAACATTGAAAGTGTTATTCCACTGTCTCGATATAGAGAATACCGTGATTGTAGGTTGGATTTTGATTAATCTAAATTGAAGAATTAATCAACTTTAAAAAAAAAATGTATTGTCCTTTTGGTATTTCGGCGACCCACTGTCTCCCTTATAAAGAAAGATGGAAAACTTATTAGTAAAATAATGTCAATTGACAATACTCCACCTTTCCACTGTTTTTGAAAAGGGCGACAATGAGTCGCCGAAACGTCAAAAATCAATAACCCTTTATAAAAAGGTTGATGAAGTCTTTACTCTTGTATCTGTATCAAATAGGTAACCCACATCTTGTAGCAAAACGTCGTAGTCCACACTTTGAACATCTTGTTGGATTGTTGTATATGGAGACATTGTCATTCCTGAAAGAAAGTGAAATATAAGGGCAAAAACATATAGGTAGAAATAGTAGAACGATACCTCAAAAATGAAGTTTGTTTGTGGAACTAGACCACATTTTTTGGTTTGAATATAATTTTTATCAACGCGCTTCGATGATTAGAAGATGCTTGTAAGTACGTCTTAAAAGTCAAAAGACGAATTGCAATGGACTTCTTTATTATATATTTTCCAATCTTTTGTATAATAGCTCAATTTGAGGCCTGAGAAAAAATAAGGCGCGAAATATTGTCGAATATTTAATAAAGTAGCAGATTGCAATTTGTCTATTTACTTTTATAGATGGTATTGGTTGACGGTTTGTACTTCTCGGTAGAGAGCGTTGTACTCGATCCCGATAAACTGAGAGATCTTCCAATAACCTGAAAATGTATTAAGAAAGTCTACATAGCCAAAACTATATAGTCTGACTTGGTAAATAGTGTCTCTAGTTCGAAAAAGGAGCAAAAAAGACATCCGACGAATCCTGGCATCGGACAGACATATCTTCCATCTACAAAAATGTTGAAGTAAGAACAGAGAATTGAAAGCTCATCATTGTCTTATTATTTGATGTTGTTAATGACTTGAAACAAAATAACAAGAATGCTGATCAACTGTACGTCATCAACTTGTAACCGCCTTATTGTCCGCCGTGTCAGGGCCACGCAGCACTCCTGGGCGATGGTTATCTTGGATAGATCTTTTGACGATGGCATGTGGAAACTGCACGTAAACTTAGCTGCAGCACATAAGAACGAACGACGTACCTCGGTGCTGGGCCAGAATGACATAAATTATGATTCCATGTCATAAGTTGGATAATCACCTGGAGCAGTAAATCACCAAAAGAACAAAATCGTGAGGGAAGAGAGTTTCTTGTAAGTTTTTTTTTTTATTTAGCTGAGTTTTCGAACATTTATGCCTATGTATATATAAAACAAATGATCTTATACGTTCTCATTTTTACCTCTGTATAGCTCGAACTTTCCCATTCAGATGATCCCCATGAGCCATTGGCGGAATGTTAAGGGGGAGGGACGTGACATTTCATTTTTAAAAATTCAACATTTTAGTAAGATGATATTTAAAATTCTATTATAGAACTGAATATTGTATTACCATAATGATTTTATGATTTGGAGGTTTCTTGTAGAAACGTTTTTTAAAACTCAATTTATGAAATATATCAATTTGTGTATGTGATTTAGTAGCAAATTAGAATATATACAGAATGGCGTACACATATAAGAGACATTACATAAAACTTAGGTATATTAAAAATATATTTTATAACAACATAAAGTTACAATTCTCCTAAACAGTTTAACATTTCTATCATGTGTTCTTTGTTGACTATGCTCATGCATAAAGTGGAAAAGACTTTCTACTACTTGAGAAATCCTTTGAAACATGCGCGTGTCATTGTTCCATGTAACTAAGCCCATTGATGGGTGCTGGCCTGAAGGATTACCACAGATTCTATATATTGTCTGTTAACATTGTGTATTTCTGGGCTTACAGATCTAATACCCGTTTCCGCAATGATTTCTTGGGTGAATGGAACGCAGCCGATTCTCCACGTGTCTATTGTCATATGATTAGTCATTCTGTCCTCCATATGTCTTTAACTGACATCGTCAGAAAAGTATTTTTTCCCAACGTCGGTGTATTGTTCTTTTAGAAGAAGCCTCTTTGTGGAATTCCATTTGAAACTCTCGTAGCATATATTTTGTGCTCTTGATACTGTGCGGACGTCCATTCGCCTAAACAGAAGTAGCAAGCCATTCTTCTAGACTGAAGGAACTCCTAGTGTCCATCTGAAACAGAAAATTATTACGTGAAACATATTAAAATATATGGGCGACAAGAGAGAAATCGTTGAACTACATTGTATATACTTAAAAGTTGATTGATTAATAAGGAGATTCAATTTGTGTTTGACAAATAATATACCAATTTACTTAAAAGAAACTATATTTTATGCATTTGCTATTAATTTAAGATTTCGTCATTAAAGGAAAATGAATTTTTCAATAAATTTAAATGTCTTCAAAATATTTGATTATGAACTCTGTTGTAAATTAAAATATCGGGGAAATATGGAATGGCTTTGATGAATAAGAAACTAATAAAAACGCCAAAACATGTGGCGTATAGCAATACTCTCAATGTCCACATTTAAACCCTTCAGTTCTACCGATGTAATTTCTGCCATCAAGATTCTAGAGCCTCTAGTGTTATCGAAGTGGTTTTCCTTCTTCAAATATCGAATTTGTGGCGTGGTCAACCTAATTTTCCTAGGTCAGTTGTGTTGAATTACAATGATTAGATTATATCATCAAATATACACATGTATATATATACCTGCAAGACATATTTTATAATTCCTTTAAAACTTGACATTTCTATACAAATACTTCTCAGCTCAGATAGTATATCCTTGAAATGACTTCACAGCCCCATAAGAGTTAAAATGCTTATATATGGTCATCAATGATTAATTCTTCCTTTTCGTTAATTAAAGTGAGGACTTATTTGAGGGAGTTTTTAAAAGCCATCTTTGGGTGGTCCCCAGTGAAATGTAAAGCCTCATTCCCTTCGATTTCGTTTTATCACAAGTAATAAGGGATTGGTATCAACAACTATTGATAAAAATTGAAGATTTTGAAATGTGGACACGGAGAAAGCTATTCAGAGCGCTATGGACAGATAAAAAAGGATGTGATATGCCAATCTTAAATGAAATTAATACTGGTAGATTCCTAGAATTCCAAATATGTTAACAAAGACTGACCTACTTCTGACACATAATGAGAACAAATGGTTGGGAGAAGATATTGATTTCAGGAAAAAAAATAAAGGAAAAGAGGAAGACCTGCAATGAGCTGGCTGGAAGGGGTCAAGAAAGCTACCGGAAGATCATTAGATGAACTGTGAGTGATGCTCACTAACAGATCAAATTAGAGAATATTTGTCCATATAGAGTCACCAAAAGTCGAACTAGACTTGAAGGACACTAACAACAACAACATAAATAGCCTATTTAGAAAGAAATAAAATGAGACGGAGGGGGGACTATAAAAACTGACAAGGAGACTTGTTAAACCCCGTGTCAAGTAGGGACTGGTCCGTTGACTTGTATGTCCTGTTTTGCCGTAAATAGTTGGTCATCGAGAAACGCCGTGGATTTCACTGAAGAAGAAGAAGATAAAATAATAAAAAAGAACATATCTATATTTTAATAAATATTATATAATAACTCACCGCAAGTTTTAAAAAATGATTTATGTAATTTTTCTCAACATAGTATGCCTTTCAATTGTCATGCTTTCAAATATCAAGATTCAGATATTCTGCAATATGCCATGTAATACACCGAGCTCTCCAGATGTCCCACCAGGAAGAATGGAATAACCGCCAGTTGCCCAAGCCACATCCAAATGAGGAGCGACCTCGCCACCAAACTGGTCCCCGCTGCAGCCGATTGTTTGCTGATGCAGCCGAGAAATCAATTTGGCCGCTCCCACCGGAAGGTTGTTCCCAGTGTACAAGACAACAACCACAACATATTGAACATTGGAATAAATTTGGCCGCTCCCACCGGAAGGTTGTTCCCAGTGTACAAGACAACAACCACAACATATTGAACATTGGAATAAATTTGGCCGCTCCCACCGGAAGGTTGTTCCCAGTGTACAAGACAACAACCACAACATATTGAACATTGGAATAAATTTGGCCGCTCCCACCGGAAGGTTGTTCCCAGTGTACAAGACAACAACCACAACATATTGAACATTGGAATAAATTTGGCCGCTCCTACAGGAAAGTTGTTCCCAGTGTACAAGACAACAACCACAACATGTTGAACATTGGAATAGATTTGGCCGCTCCCACTGGAAGGTTGTTCCCAGTGTACAAGACAACAACCACAACATGTTGAACATAGGAATCTATTGGCCGCTCCCACCGGAAGGTTGTTCCCAGTGTACAAGACAACAACCACAACATGTTGAACATTGGAATAAATTTGGCCGCTCCCACCGGAAGGTTGTTCCCAGTGTACAAGACAACAACCACAACATGTTGAACATTGGAATAAATTTGGCCGCTCCCACTGGAAGGTTGTTCCCAGTGTACAAGACAACAACCACAACATGTTGAACATTGGAATAAATTTGGCCGCTCCCACCGGAAGGTTGTTCCCAGTGTACAAGACAAAAACCACAACATGTTGAACATCATTTTAAAATGAAGACAAACTCAACTACAATAAAGATGGACTCAATTCACTCGTTGTCCTTGACAACCTAAACCCATGACGCTACAATTTATTATACAAGTACTACTTGTGTAACCTTTTTGAATCATTTCGATCAAATGAAGAAATTTTGTTTTTCTATCAAGAATATCCTCTCGCACACACACATAGTGTCATTAATATCTTCAATAATCTTTGTCCGATTTTTCTAGGAAAGTTGAAAATTGGCCGTGTCAGGCAAGCACAGAAGGCAATACCTATCTTCTAATATTGGAGTTGAAATATCGTCACATTTATTAATATTTTCATGTAGTGTGTGAAATGAGTATATAGAGCGCGACATTAAATATTAAAAATATATTTAAAACTTAGTGTGAAAAGATCTTATTATAAAATTAATGCCTTCCACCCCCACCCCCACATACTTGTATATCTAGAATATGGAGTAAGGAATACAAGGAACATTTGTAAATTTGAAAGCAATCCGATGTTTAAACAGAGAGATAATATGATAATATAAACATTAAGACAAAAACGATATCGAATATCCTAATAGATTATAGTTTTGAATAAGATATGAAATGTTGTGATTATTCAAGTGGATGATTAAGCCAGAAAAGTTTATATAAAAGGATTAATTGAAGAATTTACATAAGTTATTTTTTAAAAAGAGTTATTCTTCCAATTGTGTATTAAGGTGTAATCCTGCTTTAAAAACTCCCCTTTAACCAAATCAAGTTATTTATAGTCTTTGACCTATACAACCTTTGCTTCCAAACTAGGCCTCATGCATAATGTTGGTTCTAATACTGGCAGATCATCATCTGCCTTTAGGGCTCTCAACTTTTATTTCAGGCGACGCTTTTCGAATTCGTTTTCGACGTTGTTTGAATGTCGATTTTATAAATTAGTTTGTGTTCTAGAGGTTATTACATGGCAAATCAAATAACAAATATTTTGAAAGCTCTTAGCACAAGTTTATATAAGGTCGAGAAAGGTGTTAATACAATGGCGCCTTGAAATTCTAATTAAGTCCTCGATATTTGATTATCTTTCTTCATTTGTTTTCCGCCCGCAGCCTGGCCTGCCATTCCCTGAATTCCTCGAGGTCAACCTTGGGCGGCCAGCACAATTGACAGCTCTGGAGGCCATTCGAGGGATTTCTTGCGTCCATGGATAAGATAACTTATATGTGAACATGCGAGTGCAAGTCCTTCAGAGAATTTATATAATAGGGTTTAGAAATATTATATTATTGCCTCAAATAAAAATTTAGTTGAAACAAATATTATCAATAATGATAGCGCCTTGCGGAAAGAAAAACGTGGGCAAAGAATAAATTCATGGCTTCACGTTAGGAGGATGGCCTATCCTGAAAAGTCGCTGCTGTATGAAGACCTCATGAGCTGAGTGCCAGGCTGATAATGAACTAAATACAGCTAAGCGTTAACAAGGAAATTTAATTCTTTACTGAATAGCAATGCCGTTGAGTAGGATGAATCAAAGTTCCGACCCCTCGCTGTCCAGTTGCCTACAGTATATCGCTGATCAAACAAAGCCTACCAACAATGGGACCGGATGTCCCGCCCTTCCTGTGCCCTATCCTCCCAAACATTTCGGGGTTAAAGCTTCACCGCAACAGGAACTTGTTGAGAACAGAAGTCCACACTTCAGTTCCCTAGGCCTTTAGTGCAGAAAGCTACCATCAGCCGCTCCCAAGTCTCCTAAATACTGAGCAAAATCCCTTCCAATTCAGACTACCACTACAACTTATTAATATAGAGCAGAAAGCTTAGTCAGACTCCCCCAATACAGAGCAGAAAACTACCATTATTCTCTCCAAATGTTACAAAATACAAAGCAGAATACAAACATCAGCATTTTTTCTAAATAATCCCCTTAGATATATAACAAAAGGTTTAAAAACAACGGAGAATTTTTTATTATTATCCCAAGTGTCCATGATGGGTAAAAATAGCTGCTGTCATTGGTTAGCTATCCAGGAGGGAACCACATGGGGATGACAGTCAGACTTTGTCCCCTTGTTTCTTTTATACAATTATAGAAGCATTTCTCCGATGTACCAAGTACAGAACAGAGTACTACCCTAAGACTACCAAGTATGGGGTAGAACATTACCCTAGGCTACCAAGTACAGAACAAAATACTACCCTAAGGCTACTAAGTACAGAACACTAACCTAAGGCGACAAAGTATAGGGCAGAAAACTACCCTAAGGCTACCAAATACAGAACAAAACACTACCTTAAGGTGACCAAGTATAAGGCAGAACACTAACCTAAGGCGACAAAGTATAGGGCAGAACACTACCCTAAAACTATCAAGTACAGAACAAAACACTACCTTAAGGCGACCAAGTATAAGGCAGAACACTAACCTAAGGCGACAAAGTATAGGGCAGAAAACTACCCTAAGGCTACCAAATACAGAACAAAACACTACCTTAAGGTGACCAAGTATAAGGCAGAACACTAACCTAAGGCTACCAAGTATACTACCAACAACCACAGAGACAGACTTCCCTAAGTCCAGGAAGAAGACAAAGAAGATCAGAGCTGCCAGCTGGCTCACCCCCGTCATATTTTAGGGCCTTACTCAACCCCTCCCAGCCAACATAATGGAGCCGTAACTTCCTTCTGACTCGACCAGCGCTACCTTTCTTTTGGGAGATGATAGAAAGCTGTGGCTTCGTTTCTTGTTTATTCCAAGACTTCCAAACCACTTGGTCAAACATACTACCAAAGACACAATGGAATACGTATCAAATCAAGATACCAACTTTAAAAACGCGTGTATTCTGAAGATATTAAAAATATTGTTCATTTGCAACGACATTTTGATCTAAAAAATTACACAATTCAAATTTACAATAAATGTTCAAGTAACGTTATCAAATGTTGAAAGAGTCTTTTTGCACTCTTAAGAACACTTTCGGTATATATAATTGAAACAGAAGAAAAGTAACATCAAACTAAAGCGTGGAGCAGGTTGTACCACTGATTTTCTTGATTTATCAAGAAATTGGGTTAGACGAATATCACGGAGCAAGTTAAATATACGTTTAGTTTATTTTTGCTCCACTAGATGACGCTCTGCTATCTGAAAAGCACATATGCTTTTGGTCAGGATATGCCTTCATTATTTTAAATATTATTATGTGTGCGAAAGCGAAAAAATGTATATATTAAAACTTAATGATTGTGTAATATGTGAAAATAATTGAAAGGGATTTATAAACATTATGGAATTCTCGTTAAGGGAAATAATCCGTAAACTCGTTCTTTTAAAATTATTTCTTTATAATTATGAAGCAATAACGCGCCATTTAAACATAGGAAATTAAACTATAAAGCCTGAATGTTTCTTTTAAAAACAAAACAAACTTTCTGCTATCCTTACTGCGATGAAAAATAATAAGAGGGTTTGGCTCATAAGAAACCTCACAGGAGTTTCGCCAATTCAATACACTAGACCGCTTTTACGAGCTCTAATACTGTATTGGATTCCGTCTTTCCTTGTCGCATATATAATTAGAATCATCATTAGAGTTATTGAAGCGGTCTCTGGTGGATTAATACAATAACAACAACATCTCGATAATACCGGCTGTCGGTGGGTGTGTGTACCAAGAATTATTTTAGACGTTCACCAAGAACTAGATCCCTCCCAGCGTCCCACTTTTAGCTCATCCCGAAATATCAATCTTACCCCCAGATTTCAAGTGTTTCACAATTTCGATCTCCAAAATAAATATCATAAAATTACCTTTGTGACTTCATCAAATGACATATCGTTGGGAATTTGATCTAAAATCCTATCGTAGAGGAAGCATTTGTCGGGATGATGAACACTTTCTCTCAAGAAGTCAAAAGCTGCAATTTTCCCTTACTTCATCTCATCTGATCAACATCAGAGATCAAATGGCAAGCGCCGTTAGTCAAATGTGATTCAGAGATCGCACTGAGTCACCATGGATGAAAGCGGATCATTTCGCTGCAGGTAGCCATGGGTGTTACACAATCCCGCCAAAAGAACAAAGTCAAGGATGAGGAACATCTTGCATTACCCCCGTCTGAGAGAGTTGAGCAACCCTGTCCTAACAACTCGCAACTTCCGGATGTTATCCCTAAGCCACGACCGTAAGTTGCCCTTTTTCCGAAGTTGTGTCCCGTGGTTAGCGATGACCAAAGAGAATCCAATGTCTCGTGAGTGCTCGCTCTATCTGGTGGCACGATTAGATAGCACGACGTGGTAGATAGATCCTTGTTTCTTCTGGCAGCGCTGTAGATCCACGGGTAGCCATATCGTATTTAAGCATCAGGCAATGGGGATTCAGCTTTGAATATTACCCCATAGATTTGCACGCTCTCAACAGAGTATAACTTTATTTGGTAAAAAATCATTCAGTTTCTTACATGATTAAAAAAATCGCGAATATGTAGTTTATATTCCACCTTCTTGTAATTCTATCAGAATATTCGACAAGGAGACCAAGGTCTGTTGTCACAAAACTATATTTTGGATCTTATTTCGAGAATGAAACACGAAAATATTTAGGAAATGTTTGCTTTGAAGGAAATTAAACATAATAAATATGTTAAATAATTCTGACGGAAGAGGTGTCTTCTATTTTTTATAATTTGTGATTTATAACGGCAATATTTCCTTCTATGGTTCGGCTATAAAATCGGTTCAGCCATTTTGCCAGCTAAACATCTCTTTGGTGGATTCGGAAGATTTTCCTTGCGGATCGCATTAAACGATTGCCACCCTGGACTTATAAGGGTCTTAGCTTGAAACCATTGTCTTGAGATGGTTTCCTTAAATTGCCAAAGCTGGTGTTATCGCTTTGTCGCTGACCCGATTCTGCTAGATTGCACAAACAATCAATAGATATCGCTTGTTTTTGCGTCTATTTTGGCGGGGGAGAAGTCTTTTTAGTGAATATTTTCAAGTATATAAGATGAATATGTTTTATTTTAGCTATACAAATGTAAATTGAAATGTAAATAAGTGCTTGTAGAGGGTGCTGACACAAGTCCCGAAACTGCCAATTCCTATTTAACCTTACGGTAAATGAATATATGCGGTCTCGAAAGAAAATAAACAATGTATTAATAGCTAATATAAATTCTTCAGAGGAAAATCAATTTCCCAAAATCCTTCCATTGAATGAAGGAAATTTACAGGCTCAGCTTAACCCATAAGCATATATCGTAGTTCTCAAATGTCATATCGTTGATGGCTCAGAACTACGCTTGACTAGCTAGCACATAGGATGTTATAAGTTGGATTGTGAGAAAAATAAATTGTTTGACAATTATCTCTTTTCATAAAATGACATGAAACCAAGCGTGCTTTCCTATGAACTAGATTGCTTGCTTAATTTTATGTTTGTCGTTCTAATAGATGATAGTTAAGAAGTTTTTAGCGTTTTTTATATCAAGAGAATAATAGAAAAAGTAAAAATATCAAAAGCTTCGGCTCATCTTCGTGCCAATTTAATTTTTATCTGTGTCTCACATTTCGCGCGCCATCAGTGTTTCTTTTGTACTGAATTGATTATAAACACTTATGCCAAACAGGTTATGCCATTTTGATTGTGTGCCTGAATATATCCCATAAGTTAATAACGGAGGCCTTAACCAATTGGAGTAATAAATAGTTAAAATTGTTTTGATGATAAAATAGATGAGTGGTGTGCTTAAACTATTTTGTAAACTTTGTCTGTGTTAATAATCAGAATATATTCAGACACACAATCAAAATGTCATAACTTGTTTGGCATACGTGTTTATAATCAATTCAGTACAAAAGAAACACTGATGGCGCGAAATGTGAGGCACAGATAAAAAATAAATTGGCACGAAGATGAGCCGAAGCTTTTGATATTTATAGTTTTTACTTTTTTATTATTCTCTTGATATATAAAAAACGCTAGAGTGAGATAGGGAAATATCACCAAGTGTACACAAAGACATCTAACAGAAAGGCGACTAACGGGAAGGTGCCAAGATAGATCTGCCCCGGGTGTTTTTGCTAATGTGTTCTTGTTCTGATCTAATCTGGGAGCTTCCTCCCGCCCTGCTCCACTGACTGCCACACTCACTCGGGTAATGCTGGAATACCACAATATATACAATTCACATCGGTAATGCTTTAAAACTATCAATTATACCACTTACTTGGGTAAAATGCTGGAATACCACAATATATACCATTCACATCGGTATTGCTAGAAAACTATCACTTGTACCACTTACTTGGGTAAAATGCTGGAATACCATGATTTATACCATTCACATCGGTATTGCTTTAAAACTATCACTTGTACCACTTACTTGGGTAAAATGCTGGAATACCATGATTTATACCACTTACATCGGTAATGCTTTAAAACTATCACTTGTACCACTTACTTGGGTAAAATGCTGGAATACCATGATTTATACCACTTACATCGGTAATGCTTTAAAACTATCACTTGTACCACTTACTTGGGTAAAATGCTGGAATACCATGATTTATACCACTTACATCGGTAATGCTTTAAAACTATCAATTATACCACTTACTTGGGTAAAATGCTGGAATACCATGATTTATACCACTTACATCGGTAATGCTTGAAAACTATCACTTGTACCACTTACTTGGGTAAAATGCTGGAATACCATCATTCATACCACTTACAATGCTTTAAAACTATCACTTGTACCACTTACCTGGGTAAAATGCTGGAATACCATCATTCATACCACTTACAATGCTTTAAAACTATCACTTGTACCACTTACTTGGGTAAAATGCTGGAATACCATAATTCATACCATTTACACTCGGGTAATGTTGAAAACGAAGGGTTCGGTAGAAGGATGGTCTAAATCGTTGGTTTTCGACCGCTAAGATCCGGGTTCCATTCCCGCATTGGGAATTTTTTTCTGAAAAAAATAAAAACATGCTCCAGTCGCTCCCAATTCTTGCAAAAGTCCTACCCCACCAGCGAGTGCAAATAACCAAACGGGGCTCTGGCACATTTGTAAGTGCAAAGTCGAACTGCTTTTCATATGTGTAGACATGTGGTGCACTTACAATAAAAGCTGTTGCCTACTTCTACTCACAACGAATTTCATGGCCTGTACCATGTGTACTAGGGATAAGCAAAAAAAAAAAAAAGTTGAAAACTATCCCTTGTACCACTTATTTGAGTAATACTTGAAAACTATCACTCGTACCATTTTTACACTCGGGTAATGTTTGAAACCTATCGCTTATACCACTCACTTGTGAAATGCTTGAAAACATCAGCTGTGCGACCACAATAGAGAACCTCCATTATCATCGAATGCGATGTTCTGCAGTTAAATCATCTCCAGCTGCCATGTAGCGGTATGGCTGAGAGGACCGCACTGTGATTCCTCCAGTTTGTGCTAGAAGAGATCATACCCTAAAGCAGCATTATAAATTGTTATATTGATTTGTTTTTTATTATCTAATTACCCTTTAAACTTCACTAACTTTGTGGGAAATCGTTTAATTTGGGCTTTAACATTTGTTAAACTTGTATAAACTTTAGAGGATGCAAAGGAAAATGAAAAATATTTCAATACATTTTTTCGAATTAAAGACATAAAATGATCTTATACATTTTATCTACAGTCTCCACATATCTGAAAAGAGAAAAGAAGATATATTTTTAAGAGATTCAGTCTCGGGTATCAGTCGTCTTAAGTCTTCGCAGAAAAAGGATAAAGAGTTTAATTCTCAGTTCACCCAAGCTGATGTTGTGACTTTGTCACCGACCCGAGGCCGCTAGTTTGCGGCGACGATCAGTAGATGGCGTCTAGTTTTAATAACAACAACAAAAGCCTTTATTTAGGGCATTCCGCCCCATACAGGATTCGCCGTATTTACACATCAACAAGAGGAGAGGGAAGAGGAAACATTTGCAACAAAATAAAGTTTGTCTCACATTCAGTTACCTATTTACAGATAGGTCATCCTCCAGTATCCTTTGCCCTGCATTCTTTCTTATGCGCTCAGCTTCTGTGCAGAACTTAAAGTATCTAACAATCAGTAATTCATCATCCAGAGCTGAAGAGAGAAGTTGACATATGCGATGGTAGTCTAGTTTTAAAGTTTATTTTGATGGGAGATGTGACCTTTATTTTATGGATCAATATCCTCCCGGGAAAATTTCCATCTATATAAATAATGTTTAGTTCTAATATACTACTTATAGGAGTAAATATTCGAAACACAACACACAATGCGTTCTTAAAACTTCATTTTATTTAAAAAAAATTAAGCATTTAGCATATTTCATTTAAATTTATGTATATACATGTGTATTTCGAAAATATTATAAACACTTAATATTTCAAATAGACATATGAATTTATTTAAAAAATAGAAATTTCACCTATCTTATATAATGTGCATTCAAATATAGTCAACACTTGAAATATTTATAATTTTTAATTTCAAACGTAAACTCTTTTTACAGAATTTAATCACAAATATAAATGATGCATCCAGCAATAATATTTCCCACACAGATAAAGAATATTAAAATATTATTACAAAAACTAACAAAGTAGACTCATGAACAAAATTTAAGGAAGTGGAAAGTCTTTAATGTCACCGGTTGCCTGTTCTTTTTTTTTTAAGAGATAGAAGCAATTTTGTTTACACTTGGTTATCTCGTGTGACTTCAATAAAGGTCACTGTAATATCTTTCAGAGTTATTGTCTCAATCCAGGTACAACTTCCTTAAGTTTTGACCATGAGAGTATATTTGAATTAATGAGAGAATCTCTGTAAATAGCTAAACTCTAATGTACAGTAGAGAAGTCAGTAACAGAGGTACTGTGTCCAGGGTTAGAATGGTGGACTACTACAAAGTCCTGGAAGTATCGAGGACGGCTTCAGCCCCCGACATCAAGAAAGCGTAAGTTCATCCACCACTCGCTCTTCTCTCACCTTAGCTACTCTAAACTGTGGTAAAAATTACCCACAAAAGTTTTGTAACAATAAATGCCAACTCTCCCGCCAATAAAGATATAAAACCTATGCGACTTTTATCGAACCTTCTCTGAAAACGATTGGTGACAAAGTTACAAAACCAGTTTTAGCACCAGGGCGCATACCTGGAGCCGTTCTTTTTTTATAAATCAATATCCTCCCGTGAAATTTGCAATCAAAGTTTTTCTGATAAGCTGTTCCGTGTTTTACTGAATTCTCTTCAACCTTAGGCATATGAATTATGAGCAATCACTTTGCTAGCTAAGCACCTCTTTGGCAAATCCTGAAGATTTCATGAATCTCTCGTGCATGCCACCCTGGACTGACGAAGGCCATTATCCCGAGACCATGATCTCCAAGCTGGCGTTATGAATTTGCAAATGTTGGTGCTGTGACTTTGTCACCGACCAGAATCTGCTAGTTTGCAGAGACGGTCAAAAATTAACGCATAGTTTTACATCAATTTGGACTGAAGAGATCTCCTTATCTTCTGATAGCCAAATTTCTCCCGACAAAATTTCCATCTTTGATAACATATATTAATTAGAGGTGTAATTTTCACTTCGAGCACATCTGTACCTTCAGCGGCTCCAAAGTAAATTCCATGTCAACATGTGTGTGGTGCAGATACAGAAAACTTGCTCTTCAATGGCATCCAGACAAGAACCTGGACAAAAAAGAAGAAGCAGAAAAGAAATTTAAAGAAATCTCTGAAGCATACGAAGTTTTATCAGATGGTAAGTTTACTAACCTTTTACTTCCAATAACATTTGATTTTTATTGAACCGAATGTTTCAGGAATCAATTTGTGTCTGTAGCGACTCTAAAGGTCAGAGATTGTCCAGAAGTGACATAAAACCAGACGTACATTTTAAACAAGGTATCATGAAAGAGAATCATACACCACCTTTTAAATAAAATTTCTATAAAACAAAATCTCGGAACATAGGTGGCAAGAAGCTACAATTTCACCATGTCAATTTTAGACAAAGGATTCTTGAATTTGGATGGGATTCTATTGAATATTTACCATAAAACATGATATAAAACATCTGTCTAAAATATATTGCATCAATAATAAAATATAAAGATGTTTAGTGCGTGTAAACTTTAAAACGCTCATTGTGATTATATTACCTTTGAAGTTTGTCAAACTCAAGTAAAAAAATTGTGAAAAGAGTATTGATTAACTATATAAATGAAGAAGAAAAGTCTATGTGTGTTTGATTGTTTTTTACACGTTTTCACAATATTCGGCCTATTTGGATGAAACTTTAACAACATATAATGTTAGATGTTTGGAAAGAAATTACTTTCAAACCTTCAAACTCGGAATGTGTAAATTAGTTCGTTGACAGAGTAATTTGCATATTTTCTATAAACCCGGCCGAATTCAGGCCATTCGGCTAGTTTATGGTGTATATATAGTTGAAAACCTGTATCAATAGGATGCAAAATATGAACTTTAAATGATGCAAATATAAGGTTGTCTCAAAAGGCTTTTTCTTAAAACGTTATTTTTCTTATTACTTAGCGAACAAATATGATTACGCGGCGAATACTTAATAATACATAATACAATTACTTGATACATAATACAAAGACAATATAACGGCAAATAATATTGTTATTTCAATTTTTTGTAAGTGTTTACGAACTTTTGCGACAACCTTGAATATTTAAATGGCCAAGTTTGATCATCTTCCCGGCTCAAATAACAGTCGAAACTGATGAATGAACCAGTCCGAAGACCTCACTAAACCATTCAATCGGTAGTATCGACGGGCGGTGTGCACAAAGGGCAGGGACATAAGCAACGCGAGCTGATGACTCGCGCTTACTGGGAATTCCTCGTTCGAGGGGAATAATTACAATCACCTATCCACAACCTTGTATATTCAAGGTTGTATAAAGGGATGTATACACCTGTGTAAAATAGTGGTGGCGTCCCTCAGTGAGACATGTGACATGACCACAGTATGTGACAGAGCGCAAGCGACGCATGTACGACCAGCACGGCAAGGGCAGCCGACAGCCTGCCACCTACAGACGTCGTCCCCACTTCGACCACCGAGCCTTCGACGACTCCTACTTCACCAACTTCCGCAATCCCAACGACATATTCCGGGAGTTCTTCTCTAAGGATTATCAAGATCCGTGGAATGACACTTTCCTGGACAACATCTTCAGCCGGCATTGCAATCGCAACAATAAATCCTGTAAGTATCCTTGGTGTACAAGTTCCCATGTGGCCCTAAGAAATCCGATAGTTTGCCTGTTTCTAGGTCGGAGTTCTTAGGTAATTTCACAGACAATTGTCTGCAGGTCAGGACAATTTGGGAAAACCTAAAACTAAGTGAAGAAAGAATTCACGCAAGAATTAATCCTATTACGTTTTGTGTGCTGTTGACAATGATTTTGTCGTACACATTGTTAAATAACTTTTCTATTTGAATGCTTTAATTGAAACTTCTGTTAAAATATATAATCACTTTTGTAAAAACTTTATATAAATAAATACTTAATGGGAAATTTATTTTAACTATAACAAAAACAAACAAGCTTTTGATAAAATCGCTCTTATGCGGGCTTATCTAAAATATTTTTCAAAAAAATTATCGAAACTTATATTACATAAGTGTGTCCGAAGAAGTGCGATTTGGTCCAAAAGTTTGTTTGCATTTGTTATAATAAAAAAAAACTTTTGTTAATTTTTATTGTAAGGTTTATAAAAACGTTGGCAATATATTTTATAACTCTCTCTCTCTCTTTAATATATATATATGAAAAAATAGTGCAAATATATATACAATATAAAAAACAATATATATATTGATTTTTCTCATAAATCTAAATGGCCAACATTTGCCATCTTCTCTAAAAGACTTACTTGAATTCCACGATAATCAAAGTTCAACTGGGATGTTGGATGAGCAATCTACTGAGAATGTGATTAGGAATATTTAATGGGAAATGAAACTGTTTAGGTCGAGAGAGAGAGAGATACTGTTGAAATCAAGCAATTCCAACTGTCCTTACAGCGATGACAAACTATTGGAAAGACCTGGATAATCATTTATGGATATAACAAAATTGTCATAGTAGAAAAAGAAAAAAACAAATTGCGCTAAATAAATAAATTTATTACATATAGATAGTGCGGTATATTTTGAAGAATATTTGGTGGACAATTTGTTTCCAATAGGTAAAGAAATTTCAGAAAACTAGATGTAACGGCGTGAAGCTATTCCTAATTATTTAGATAAGTGAATGCTTTTCCAACGGAACAATCAGCAGTCGTGTGAGTTCAAAGCCCAAAGAATTCTTTCCAACGAACAAGTCTGAATTCAAAACTAGCTAGAAAGATAATGTTAGGATCATGAAACGGTATTGCAGTGAAGACACCTCTCTAATAAAAGAACAAGGGCACCTTTCCGTCAAAATAGAAGCCCAGAAAATGACGTAATCTAATGAGCGTCACTCTGTAGATTTGGGTCAGTAAATCTGCCACAACACCGCCGCATTGACATCCTTGTTCTTTTATTATCTTTGCCCCATACACTGACATAGCTTGCTGCACCTTCTTGGTGGCGAAAGTTACAAATACTCTTACAGGATCTCGTGAAAAGGAAGCTTCACTAAACAAATAAAGAGATATCAGTCCGAAACCATAATCCAGATTGGATAAACGTATTTGCTATGCCAATGTATAAAGAAAATTTACAATGAGCTGAACCTTCAAGGCTGCAAAGACGGACAGTTTCTTTGATTCTAGGATAGTATGCCGAGAGGGACGTGTGTGTGATTGATTTACTTCTATTTTATACCTCCCCCTGCGAATTTTAAGCATAAACCCCTAATATTTTCAATAAAAAAGGACTGTGAACTATATTTTACTACGAAATAATGTATACAACATTCAAAGAATATTGTGACAGAGTATTTTAAATTGTACAAACAGATATCATTATATTTACCTATTTTGTTACTCAGCATATTTCTCCCATGACCTCTCTGGCAAGCCTTTCTTCAGATAACTAAATACTTTGTAATCTCTCTCTCCATTATCTTGTTTATACGTTTTTAGTTGAAGTTAGGTGAAGAAGGGCTTGCTTCTTTCTTTAATCATATGAATAAAAAGAGTTGCAGTGCCTTATGTTTCCAGTAAGCTGGTAAATTGTTTTGAGCAAAATAAATTGCTTTTTATTTCCTCATTACATCATTTTTCTTTTTGACAATGAGAAAATAAACCAATAGCCATAGATCTTATATAATTTTAATATAATTTTCATTTGTTTTTATATGTGTATTTGTTAAATACCATTATATATTTCAGAATCTTGCATCATAATTTGAATAGAATTAGTTATTTAGAAAACATTATTTCACTTTTTGGTTTCGTAGCTAACTTATGCATAGCATTGTGTGTAGACTCTCTACATCAATCATACGAATTATTAGAATTGAAGCTATATTTACCGCGAATATTTTTTTACGAATAAAATAATTTTACTGCGATGGAAAATTATTGAGAGGGCCTGGCTCATCAGTTGTGAACCCTTCCACAACTGGCAGATAATTACTAGGAAAATGAACCAGGCTCTCCCAATATTTTTGATTACAGTAAGAAGGTAGAGAAGAGAGTGTTGTTTTACTTGTATATGTATATATAAAGAATAAAATTCATAATTTCAATTGACATTGATAGATGGCGCTCTGATTCCTAATGTAGCTAAGCAATGCCCTAGAATCCCAACAGCCTGTGGTGACCGTCGCGGTGTGTCGCAGATACCAAGAAAGACAATGACATCTTCAACTACCCAAGGTTCAACTGGGCCGGCTTCTGGGACCTGAACGCCAACTTCGGGTGAGAACTGCTCATCTATTGAGAAATACGCCTTGAACTTGGCCATAGGGAGTAGAAAATGTGATCTTTATAACTGACCTGCAGATCTAATCCCCAAATATATAGTAAAATGGATCAATTTTATAAAATATCAATGAAAATATATTTTAAAGTTATAAAAAGAAACAAGGAAAGGATTTTGATATGAGTCTTTTTAATTATCATCCCATTGTATAATTATACAAGGTCATGGAGACTGAATTCATGCAGAAAATTTAAAATCTCGGTAGGGTTGGAATTAAGGTTCTGTCTTGAGGCTTCCATACATTCTAAGAGGTAGTCTGGTGAGGCCTCTTTGGTCCTGCATTTATAAACGTGAAGTGATGCCGTCTCTGAAATATAGGCAGAGATAATTGAAAAGACGATGCTATAATGAATCGTGAATATATATGTAATATTATGGAGTACAGTCATCTACTATGGCTGAATTGAAAGCGTAGAGGATCACGAAAGAATCTAAGGAACAAGATAAATGTATTACCCTGAGTATAAGAGAGATTGAGAGAAGTATTGCTATTAGAAGTGCCGAGGTCAGATCCTTTTGTTGGTGACCACTTGTGATGATATTAGAGGCTCAGATGAAGGTCCGACATCATGACGAACATCAGCTAAAACTGCCCATTATTGTCTAAATTTTGAGGATTTTATACCCTCTGTCAAGATGTGGACGATCAATGCTTAAACACTTCTAAAGGGAATGCAAGAGTGCACCATTGCTATGTTGTTGCGGAGCCTGTGTTTTTTTCTTTCTAATTTTAATTGCGCTTTATTATATGAGTTATAAAATAGGACTTGATTATGGTAATACATAACTTATGACATTTATATATTATATAATAATTTCCTTCTTAAATCAACCTTATTTATGAACTACTTAGGATGAAGCCAGTTAACTGTAGGTGGGAGCTACGTGCCATTGACAATTCAAACTCCCGAAATGAAGGAAAGTCTCTTGCCAGATGAGATTAATGCCTATTATAAACTTATTAAATCTTTGCTACGTTGAATGATCAGTGCTTATAGAGTACAACCCTTCAGCCAATATGCAACTTTTTCTACTGAATTACTTTCTACGATATTGTTGTGTGCTGCTATTAAATTAAATCTCTAATAGTTATCTCTTTATCAAGTATACAGGTACTAGAGAACCATTGGAGTTATACTTGAGAATGATAGAATAATATATTTATACTGAATTTGGCATTTTGGTATTTTTCCCCCGTTAGAATCACATCTCACATTTTTGATTCAGATTATTAGGATGCCTGCACCAGATCTAGACAAATTGCCATGTTTCCGAGCTATTTTCCTCATTAGCAAAGGCTCATGATTTCTTAAGAATCTTTGATAGAATTCTAGACATCATCCTTAATGTGGTAAAAATTGGTGTTGTAGCAAATTGGAATCTAATGAATTAGTGCGAGCTTTGCATTGAACTATGCTCTTTTTACGGGGGAGGTGATCTTTGCTCGAAAATAACCAATGTATAATGAACGCGAACTACTGTTGAATCCAGTAATGATATGACCAAATATATACCGTTACATGGACATCATCAATGTACACTCATGGACAAAACTTGAGGAAGTGGAAAGTGATGTCGCTTTTGTCCGTTTTTTTTTTTTTTTTTGAGACAGAGGCAATTTTGTTCACACTTGGTTTTCTCGTATGTCTTCATTAAAATCACTGTGTATCAAATATCTTTCAGAGTTATTGTCGGAATCTCGATATATATACATGCTAAAAGATATAATTTTTTTGAGTTTTTTGTCCATGAGTGTATATATAAACTCTATAGAATACGGAAATATCATTACCACAGCGCTAAACCTCTACACATAGAGGATATCCATACATATACCGGCGTTATAAAGTCCAACAGAATAACCTGATATTTTGTTTTTGCAGCTTCTCCAGTGCCTTCCAAGATACCCCTCCCAAACCTGGAGTTAGGAAGACCACAACCTCCACACGGTTTATAAATGGGAAGAAAGTAGAAACAAAAAAGTAAGAGCCCTCTTCAACTTCCATTAATGTATAACTTGTTCATTGTTTGTATTCAATGGTATGTCTGAAATATGTTGTTTAACGCGTGCTTTTATTGTACTGTACTAGAGTTAGCAGATGATGTGATGGGATATTATGAGATATCTTGGAATAACCTTCAATTATACAATTTTTGTGAACATTTTATTATCATAGAAAACCTATTGTATTTTCTTTTTGAAAATATGTCCGGTTCCATGTTATATTTGAAAATTATAACCTTAAGGCCTCTGTGACTGAAATTTAGCTTCATTCCTTTCCCCCTATTCTACTAGAGTGCCGCAGCGCTAAAGAGATTTAGAGATACCAGAGATATAATTTAGGATTTTCTTTGAATAATTTAAGTTTGAGAGAAAGAATTAATATATTTTGAAATAAATGTCACGTATTTCGACCAAGAACATTGAAGACTCTTACACCGTTGATAGAAGATAATGAGAAAGTACAAAGAAACATTCTTATTTGAAGAGGTGATTGAGATGTGGCGGTCCTCAAGGCCGACTGCGATACAATTTGACAGTTCTGCCCAAAATATCTCTATGCTATAGAGATAAAGAGATAGTAAACATGATTTCTATTCATGAATTGCCTCCGAGAACTGGACTCTTAGAAAAAGCAAAACCATAGACGTTCGAAATGTTGGGCTGGCTCCAAATGATGTAAATACCATGAACTATAACTAATGAAGATTTCCTAAAATGATCGAGGAGGGATAAGGAGGCGATTAGAAGAAGAAACACGATCATGCTAGAACATCTTGTCAACACTCGGAGTGGTTAACGATATTGCTGGAGGGATGGATGGAAGGAAGAGAGAGAGAGAAAGGCCAAGAAAATATTTCATTGGCAATTTCGGCGATCATCAAATACTAGCCCTAGAAAAGAGGCATTGAGATTACTAGAATACTGCCAGGCACCACAACCTAGATTATATCAAATTATGTCAAACGCTATAATCCTTTATTAATGTTATATGTCATTAAAGTATACTTGGTTACGCACTTAATAGGTTGGAAAATAATTAGTATTTGGGGAGACAAACATCAGCTTTTATTACAAATCATAATCAGCTTGCTTTACCAAGTAACAAGTTCCAATCATTTTTGTGCCAGTTAGTAGATATTTACTTGCAATAATCCGTATATCCACCAAAATATGACATTTGACGAAAACTTGATACATTCTATTACAGTTATCACTAATATATACTTATGTTTTTTATTCCTCTTTATAAGAAAGCATATATATATATATATATGTCGTAAAAAAAGATGTGTTTTAGGTACGTTACCAATTCATTCATGCAGTCGTGGATTGAAGTGAAATGATAACTTTTTTATATCCAAAATTGTATTTATTTTAATGATTATATTTTAAGAACAAAGCAGTTTGCATACAACCCATTTAATAATAAAAATCTAAGTATATACAAAAAACATCTTGGGTTGTACTCCTTTTGTTAAGGATTTTAAAAAATTAACTCTGTGTTAATTCTATGATTATTTAAATTATAATTATATTAATGAATAATAAAAATCATATTTTTATTATGTCATTTCTTCCCTCCAAGGATAAAAATTAGGGAGTAATTTTCAAAAAAAAAAAGTATCATTATTATTTACATAGATTATCAATTAAGATGGAGGATACCAATTGAAACTATATCAATGATGCTCTTTATTTCTTCTACATATTCCTATTGGTACCTTTTTTCTTGACAGTAGCTGAAAATTATCCAATCTTATTTGAATTTATAGGTGTCTCCTTCCTATAATTCATAAGGGGATTTACCTCATGAATTGAGTAGGCCTTCTCAGGCTCTCAAGATTCAAAAGGTATTTTGCCACATGCCAAAAAATATATTTTTGAAAATCACAAATTTATTTCTCATAATGACGAGTGGTATCCAACATCTTGTTTCACATTTATTTGGTTTGATCAGAATAAAAACATAAAATAATGGGTTATTTACTTCCACATAATGAAAAAATATTTACACATGAAGTTTTATTATTTACATAAAAAAAAAGAATGTTCGAATATGAAATGTTCCATATAAAATTTGTGAGGGAAAAATATATAGAATCATATGAGTGAATTTCTCAACAAATAAAATCAAAATGTAAAATATTTACAACAACATTAATTAAAAGTGGTATGTTTTGCATCTATGGTCAAATATATATAATAGTCAATGAATGAAAATAAAATATGTTTTTAAAATAAAATAAAATATTTGCATTTTTAGATTATATAATATTTCCCCCCTGTGAAAAAGATTTTAAAAAAAGTTAAAATTTGAAAATAAAAATGGCTATTACAAAAATAATTAATTAAACGAAATCAAAATGTCTATAAAATAATTACAAATTAAACAATAAAAATCAATGTCTATATTTTTTCAAAATAAACAAAAGAAAGTTTGTTTATAAATAATTTATATAAATATGAAATTAAAATAAAACTATATATAAGAAATAATAATGATAGATTAATATAAAAATTTATATGAAGCCAAAAAAGGTATTTAAAATATGAATAATTATGTCGTTATGCCTGCTGTATTTCAAAATATTAAATGGCAGTAGAAATGTTTATTTTTACACAAATATAATTTAAAATGAGTTTTTCCTAAAATATAAACATTTAAATGCATGTAAATAATATATAAAAGTATTTTTCAATAAAATGGATGAGTAATTAAATTATTATAAAGAGATATTTGAAGTGACATTAAGTTATGTGTGTAGGCAAAAGAATTGGGGTTGATATTTGTTCTCCATTGTCCATATCCAAAATATGGCCTTTTTGTAAAAAACATGGTTTATCATCAATATCTATTAACTTTGTGTTAGAAATTTGGTTTACTATTAAGTCATTTTCTAAATTAGTGCTATTTTGAAGTAAAAAATCTGATTCTGGGTAAAATAATTTAAGTTTATTTGAGTGTATAATTTCTGTTTGTTTTCTTTGAGGTAAAATGGGTTTATTTATTTCATATGTGACTAGAGAAAGTTGTTTTAAAATTTTAAATGGGCCTATATATCTTTGTGTTAATTTACCAGTGTTTGGATAAATAAAGGTTTTCACTAATACCTGATCTCCTTCTTTAAAAATGGGTTCTGGGTGTTTAATATCATAAAGCTGTTTGCTGTGTTCATGGGATTTTATGGTTCTTTCATTGGTTAATTTTCTTGCTTTTTCTATTGGTGTATGTGTTTCTGTGTCATGTTCTATATACTGTGGTTGTATTCCATAGTATAAGAACCTAGGTGTAAAGCCTGTTATAGTATGTACTGTATCATTATAACTTTCAGTAATATTAGGAATATATTTTGTCCAAGGGATCTTTAAATTATGATTATATTCACATCTTAACCTATTTATGATAGTGGAATTTAATCTTTCTACTTTTGCATTTGTTTCTGGGTGATGGGCACTGGTGAGTAGATGCTTAACATTATTTTTTCTTAAAAATTGTTTAAATTTATTGCTAAGAAAAGCTGCATTTCTGTCAGTTATTAATATTTCAGGTTTGTTAATTTGGAATAAATTTTTTAAACAAGTTATATATGAATCAGTGGATACAGATTTTGTAGGAAAGGTCCAAAGGAATCTACTGTGATGATCTACTATCATATGGATACTGTGTTTGGTTGTCCCATAATTATGTAAGCCTCCCATTGTGTCTAAAGAAAAAATATGATTTGGGTGTGTAGCTATTGGCATCTGTTGTAGTGGTCCATAAACAAAATGAGCTATGGGGTATCTGCTGAGAAAATCAGCTTCTTTATTTTCCTTAATTAATTTAATTAAATCAGAATTTTCATATGGTGAAAGTTTTTCATCAAATTCTACACTATTAAAATTTCTAAAATAATTTTCATTAGGAGGAATAATAGATTTAAATAAAGGAATTACATTATGATGTGTATAATTATTATTATTAGGGTTATGGTAATTAACATTAAGAATTCTACCAAATTGAATAATTGTAAAACTTTGAAAATCAATGTCTAATTTAAATAATCTTATATGGTGTAAAGAAAGCAATACATATGGCAAATTAATATCAGAGGAATAAAAATCAATATCTCTAGTAATAAATCCTATAGTTGTATTAACATTAATTTTTGAATTTATATTTAGCATACCGGATGTCTGTTTAATAAGAGGTAAATTATTAAAAACAACATAGTTTGGTTGAATCTTATCTATCATATGTTGAGGAATTATAGAGAAGGTACAGCCAGTATCCATGAGAGCTAATATACTGTTATTATTCACATTTAGATTTATATACAGACCTTGGCGTCAGGAGTGTTGAGGCGGAGCTGGTCGGCATTCGCTCGAAGGGGCTGTTGTCTGCGTCAAGGTGTCCATGGATCGAGACGGCACGGACATGAAGCTTGCAGCGGGGGGGGCTTGCACGGCCCTCTCGCGAAACCAGCACCTATTCTCAGGATGGAAGCGTCCGGCATGTCCCCGGTTCAGGCAAATTCGGCAAGGACGTCTTTTAGAACTATAGTCCATAGGGCTTCTACCTGGATGTCCCCATTGCTTTGGTTGTACTTCCATTCTTGGGGCTGTTTCCCTTTTAATAGATGACTCCTCCACATTTGCATCTTTATTTGGCAAATTCTGCAAGCTTTTTGCGTGAATTTCTAGAAATTCCATTAAATCCTTAATTGAAGGCACAACCCTTGGGTTGTTCTGCAATTCCCACTGTTTTCTTGTGGTTTTATCAAGCTTATCTTGTATGATCTTGACGAGAAACACATCAGATAAACTATCGATTTGGTAACCTAATACCTTCACTGTTCTTACTATCTCGTTGCAACTATCTAGAAGTTTAAACATTGACTTATGGTTGTCATCGGCTAACTTTGGTAATCTTAATGCATTATCTATTTGGGTGAAAATCAGATCCTTTGGATTATCATATCTTGTTAATAAGGTTTGCCAAACCTCAACATAATTATCGGCTGTAATTGGAAATGCGTTGACCAGTCTTAGGGCTTCGCCTCTCAGTTGGCCTTTTAAATATTGTAACTTTTCAATATTAGGTATTTGTGAGTTAGAACCAACCGCAGAAAAAAATAGATCCTTAAATGAAAGCCATGATTCTAATCTACCATCGAAAGTTGGCAATTCAAGTTTAGGCATTTTAACATGTAAATTTACCCCTTTCTCAGATGTTTCTTGCCCATTATGCCTTAAATCCAATTCACACTTTAATCTTATACACTTATCTATGCAATTTTCCACTTCGTCATTCAAATCCTCATCCTCAAGTTTCTGCAAGAAAATATCACTCATTTTCATCAAATCATTATTTGCATACTCTAGTTTGCATTTCGTTGCATTTACATCTACCATAGACACAATGGATTCGATATTTTCTTCAATGCCTTTTATACTTTTTTTTATCCTTTTTAATTTCTTAATTAAAGTTTCGACTTCCATAATTGCTATTCTTTTATCTATATCTTTTCCCAAATATCTTAGTTGCAATATATGGCTTTGAAATCTATTGGAATTCTTTCCCGCACAGGTTCGAATCCTGTCGACTATTAATAAAGGTGTCGTAAAAAAAGATGTGTTTTAGGTACGTTACCAATTCATTCATGCAGTCGTGGATTGAAGTGAAATGATAACTTTTTTATATCCAAAATTGTATTTATTTTAATGATTATATTTTAAGAACAAAGCAGTTTGCATACAACCCATTTAATAATAAAAATCTAAGTATATACAAAAAACATCTTGGGTTGTACTCCTTTTGTTAAGGATTTTAAAAAATTAACTCTGTGTTAATTCTATGATTATTTAAATTATAATTATATTAATGAATAATAAAAATCATATTTTTATTTTGTCATATATATATATTAAACTTTCTTTATAATATATTATTTTGGTAAAGTTTTCCCCCAATTTTTTTTTTTCAATCTGTGTATGTGTTGTGCACACCCCCGGGTGGATTCCTGTGCTTATATAGGTTGGTACCGTCCATGCACTACGTTAGTTCTTTTTGTAGTTTTGAGACGGAACTTATTTCCCAACACTGTGAGGCACGAATTTTCTTTATTTCACGCACCATTTAGTGCACTCTACCAAACGACTTCTGTGTACAGTATTGACTCCAAGATAAATTGACTCCAAGATAAATAAAGATAAATTGTAAAATAGAAAACTTTCAAATATAGAAAGACCTATACAGCATACTCTATGAATATATTAAAAAAGAAACACTATTCAACAAGATGTGAAAAATAGTACAAATCTTATATTGTTTTGGACCCGATGATCCACGCCGATGAGGGACAACAGCCCGAAACGCGTACGTGGTTAGATTTTCTTGATTAATCAAGAATGGGTATTTGGCCAATTCTGGAATAATTGAAAATCAACGAGGATAGTTGATATTTATTCAGATAGATGGCGCAAGCCATCAGCAACTTTTAGTTGCACGATAAGGAGATGCCTTTTTCTTTTTCATATTTAACAAGAGTTTCTCTCTTTTTTTTTTTAATGAAATGTCATTTTGATGGCCTTATCACGAAGGAAAATATTGGGGGGGAAGGGCCGGCATTGAGGGGGGGAGGGCAGACTCTCCAAACATCTTCATTCGCAGTAACGACAGCAAAAATTGTTATTTGAAAAAGGGAGAAATATTGCTATATATATTTTATAAACAGATGCTGCCATATATTCCATTTACAGAGCGAATATTGAAGCTAAATATATTTAATGCAACGCGAATAACCTTGTTGACCGATAACGTTTGTTTTAATCAAATTTTCGGATATCATTGAGCAACTCTACTTGGATTAAATTGGAATATGAAATAAAATATAAGAACAAATACTTTTTATAGTCAAAGCATAAGTTTAAAATTTCTTATATGCTATCAAACATCTAAAAGACCTTTTCATTAAGTCATCCTATCCTATATAGATTTGTCACGGAGTCCAGAGGGGCAAACAATAAAAAGAGTAAAAGAAATTGAAATTATTTTTGACGCGCATGATTCTTTTCAAAATAAATTGACTTTCTACTGCCCTTACTGCAATGATAAAATAATGGGAGGGCCTGGTTATTATTGCAGTAAGGGCAGTAGAACATTATTTCATTTTGAAAATAAACATACGCTTCAAAAATAGTTTCAATTTCTTATAACAGATGGAGCACTAATACATCATAATGATGAATATCAATAATGATAAGAGTATCAATATATTTTGTTCTACTTGTTCTATTAAAGATAATTGTGAAGTTTATATGTGTCCCAAGAAAGAACGTTGACTGACGTGAGCTATGTGCGCAGGGTGTTCCAGGATGGCGTGGAGACTGTAACAGTACTAGAGGACGGCCAGCTCAAGTCCAAGACGGTCAACGGGGTGTCGCAGCCCCTCAACTGACCCTTCACTCACTCATCCTGCCGCGCATTCCACATTGTGATATTTATACATCGGCCTTTACTTGGTGTCGTCGTCTTTCTCTCGCTCCTTGCCCATATTGGGCTCGCGCTCTGTAAATAAACTTGGTGCTCCCACTTCTTGCCCCTTCACTATACACAGCCAACACCTTCCTGCTAGATATATATATGTAGTAGATATAGTCTTCTTTCTTCTTATCTCCACTCAACAATAATTATATGGTATCAAGTGACATAGGTGACAACATCCTGACTGGATGAAGTAGACTGCGTCTGCCTTTGCCATTAAAACTGGGAACAATCTGCAGTAGCAGGCCGGCTTAACTCTGACATGAGGAACAGACGCCATGTGCAGCCGCTCCTAAAATGGAGTACAAACACTGCTCATCCTCTATCACTGTATCAGGAGCCCTTGCAGAGTACTATCAGCCGGGCCAGCTGAGCCCAGGTTTTTTAGCGAGCTTGTTACTGCTCCCCCTTCTCCTTTTTCATCCGGGCTTGGGACCGGCAAAAGCGGAATTGTAGATATACAGAGGGTGTTCACACTTATAGGAAACAAGTTTTATTATAAAATATTTAAAATTAACACCATATTTGAAAATTTTCAAATGTTCTATTTGAAAGCCTTTTTGTTTATTTACAGAACGGCACCAGATTTTCCACGATAGCAGACACTTCCTTTACCACTTTCCAGAGACCTTCAATTGTTCTAGGTTGTCTCTTTCCAAGTGCTCTTTTAAGGCATCCAAAAATGCAAAAATCCATCGGGGCTAAATCAGGAGATTTTACAGGGATTCTGTTCTTTGGAATAATGTTGATTCCTGTTCTTTGCCTTAGATCTTCCAAATAAGCTTGGGTTGAAGATGAGGTATGACTTGTGGCGTTATCATGGTGAAACAATACTTTGTTGCTCTGTTTTCCATAGATAGAGGGAATATCATTTAAAAATATAGGTTCTAAAATGTTGTTTTGATAGTACTCCGAGTTTATTTTGGCATTTCTTTCAACTTTCTTATTTTTTATTTTCCTTCATATGATATACCGCATGCCACCATAAATCCTTTGGAGTAACTTTCGGCACATTCCTTCAACCAAATTGGCCTAGATTTTTCCACCCTTTTTTGATAGTATATAGCTCTTTTTCTGTCGCAATCGGTTAAATATGCCCATGCCTTGTCATATGTAATATCTCTACATATGCTATATCTCTTTGTGGCATAGGATTTTGTAATATATTTTTTCACTTTTTTTTGACAGTTGCAGGAGTTCTCGCAGATATAGGGTGATAATCTTTTGTCCATTTCTCCGTAGGTGCTTTGAATAAAAACTTGATATTTTTGTCGTGAATAATATTATAAATACCTTTTTTAGAAATGTTGATATCATCTTGTTTGCATATTTTAATTATGTCCAAATAGGTAAGATTAGCTCTGGAAAGTGGTAAAGGAAGAATAGGATCTTTTGAGTATGACCATGATCAGAAAGTGTCTGCTATCGTGGAAAATCAGGTGCCGTTCTGTAAATAAACAAAGAGGCTTTCAAATAGAACATTCAAATAGAACATTTGAAAATTTTCAAATATGGTGTTAATTTTTAATATTTTATAATAAAACTTGTTTCCTATAAGTGTGTACACCCTCTGTAGTCACTCGCAGATATCCGTAGGAAACAACAAGCCAACCACTTTGTGCAGGGCTGACTACATCACAGGGATTGAAGAAACTTCCAACATTCAATATAACGATATGTGTAATGTATTTTAGATTAATGGGGGCTTCTTGAATTGCCCAGGATTATGGTCATATGACCATTTTATAAAATCATGGAAAACATAAGGTTTTTCAAAGAGGCATAAGTTGTATAATTATACCAAATATCATCATATATATCGATTATATAGCTATTTATAAGGAAGGTCTATAGAAATAGTATTCTGTAAAAATAAACACAATGAGGGTACGTTTGAATAATGGATTTTAAAATTGCAGATATAGCTCTATATTGCCTTTTTTACATATTTCAATATTGGAAGTAAGCTTTTCCTCCTTTCTAGTTATTCCATTATTACTAAGTGTTATGATGATAAATGTATTTATGTATGATGACAACACCTCGAACCTAGTCAACTAATCCTTCTCTGACATCACAAAATCAAAGATATCGGTATCGGGAGGTATCTATTGTGTTGGAAGGACATTCTTCCTAACAAGGACCTTTGCTGTTGCGCTATTCGTTCTCTTCTATCGCTCTACATATATGTAAATAAGCTAACAATGATCGTTCAACAAGACAGCACTCCTTCTCTCACAGAGAGGATGTCGGCTTACTATATGAAATCCCATTCTATGTACTAATAAATAGACAAATGATTGATGAGCTTTTTAATCGCACCACTAATATACAACTGGACTAGATCAATGAAATTAGATGCTGTCGAGAATGCTATAAAGGACGGACTCCTATATAAGATGTATCGACGTCTAGGTGGAGCATGTACCACGGCCACGGGGTATGTTCAAACCCATATTGAATTATTGTGAGTAAACGAGAACTAATTCGCAGTACTATCCTTCAAAATTATTACACCGAGAAGGCGACACGCTACAGGCCAGAAATTTACAGACGATGCTATGATTATATTTTTTACTCATTTTGCAAAATAGGTCCTGGTAACGACAACTAAAATGTGTTGAAAATAAGAGATTGTATAGCAGGTTCCCATACAGAAATGATAATAAAACGTTGTTCTTTCCTGTGAAAATGTGTTGTGATGCCTCGTGTGAGAAGGATAAATACTTTTCTAAGCACGTTTCTGAGTTTTGGTAGGTAGAATTGTAGCCTACCGGTATATCGGTTTATCGTACTGCTCTATTGCTGCTCGCGTCGGTCGAGATCTCATGACTGTAAAAAGTGTCTGTTCGAACAGTTCGACGATGTTTGTAGCAGCATAGACTGTCAGCTCGGCGACCATGGCTTCAGCTACCCGAAGAAACGCCTTCAATGGTGTGATAAGAGACAAAACTGGATTCAGGAATGGTGTAACGTCTTGTTTTTAAACGAATCCGGATTCTGTTTGCAACACAATGATGTCCGCATTTGTTTTAAGCGCCATAGTGGAGAAGACACATTGCCAGCGTGCATTCGGCATCGTTATACTGGCCCATCACCTGAAGTAATGGCATGGGGTGCCACTGGATACACGTCTCGGTCAACTCTTGTTCACATTCCTTTTAAATAGAACAATCCCTGTTACATTTCTGAGGTATTAAGGCCCGTGGCAGCACCCTTTATTCAAGACCTGGGAAACGTTAGATTTCAGCAGGATAATGCACGACCGCATGATTGCCTGTATTGAGTGGTCTTTCATACATTGAGAAAATGTTTGTCTTCTGCCCTGGTTAACACGTTGTCCTGCTATGTCACCAATAGAAAACGCCTGGTCAAAGACTGCCTAGTGAATGGCTCATCACCACACGTCAGTCACTACTGTCTATAAACTGTGACATCGTGTTGAAGTTGCATGGGAATATGTATCTGTACATACCATCCAATCTCTAATTCAATCTGCTTGACTCAATGCCAGGCATATACGTACTGTTATTTCTGTCAGAGGTGGTTATTCTGGGTTCTGATTTCTCAGGATTCATTCCTCCGAATTTCTTGAATATTTAATCACTCGTTGTTCTCCCAGTATTATGTATTTATCCAATAAATATGTTTATTAAGGTAAAACATCAGGTTTCTAGGGATAAGTTTCTTTTTTCATAATCTAAAAAGAAATAACATTATATATAAAGATAATAAATAAAAAACATCTCTTGACTCTTCCTGATGTCTTCATCTTAATATTGATACAAAGGATTATTTTATTGAATTAGAAATACCATGTTTATTTGCATTTATTACTTTCGTTCCAAATTTAATGGACAGAAGAATATATTGCACATTTGACCTCATTACAATTTCACAAAAGAGTTGGTAACCTAATGGTATATTACACTGTTGCTTTTCTACACATACAACCCGGGATCGAATCTTGCATTTGAGCTTCTTTTTTTTTCTTCAATGATCTTTGATTCATACACAAGTCCCCAAACCCATCAGAGAATGCAAGTTACCAAACAGGGCTCCTTCTTGTAACGAGAACGATTCAAAATTTTAGAAGCTTTAAATCTCTAATAAATATGCATTTTATGGACATTTTTAGTTCAGGCCCTAAATATAGAATTTTAAAGAAATTCCATGGTCATATTGAAGTTTAAATTGAAAGAGATTCTAGATGTATTTTTTAAGGTTGTTTTGGGATTCTTTTTTTTTCTCATTGATTGAGATGGCCGCTAGTGAACTAATCATGGTACTACCTGATATTTCTCCAACCCTGTAAGGGTAATTTGGTATATTATTATAGATAATATGATTTATATTGTATATATTGTGCATAACATATAAAGCATTTAAAAATTTTTGAAAAAAAAAAATAATTCCTATAATTTTGTGCTCTCTTCTTATAATATCAATTTAAAAATTCTTCCATGCAATGAGTGTGGATTTTTATCAATATCATCTTTAGTGTGATAGTAAATTTTATTCTAGAAAGATCTCTTCCTAAGACATTCTGCTGGGCCTTGCTAGTAATACAGAGATTAGAGAGTCTTTCGATGTTATATTTTAAAAAAAGGTCCAGATTTTTGTTTAAAAATTAAGCGATCGATTTAATTCTTCCATTTAGAACAACAAACCTTTTCTAGATCATGTTGCTAGGCTGGGTCCCACAATAATCTCAGACACCAAACAAACTAAACGCAAAAATGTGCGGTTGCTTTAGCATTTGCAAGTTTTTCCAACGCAACAAAAGGTATTCAAACCCGACAAAGGCCCATTTGTAGATGTTGAAAACAGAAGATCAAATTGATTGTTTAATAATCATACGATGATGTGATTGGATATTTCAATTACAAAAATATATATTCTTTGATACTGGGAAATTCGGAATATTTAATTTTTTAAATCTATTCTATTTTTTACTATTCGAATGGATCAAAACATTCAGATAATAATTCTTTTAATTTTTATATGGCATACAATAAAGAATAGATATACTCATTTGTGATCCAAATAATTAGTTGCATGATACCTAAATGTTAGTATACACTTTAAATAAAAAACAAAAAATAAACGAAAACATAATAAACTTTGATCTATCATTGCCACACCGGGGTTGTCCCAATGGTAAAAGGAGCTAGTCTAGTGAAGGCTAAGATCTCTTGGGCAGTGATCGCTTCATATGACAAATGCACCTCAACGCGTACTTCAATATTTATCAAATATCCTATGTGAGATTTTAAAATATAAACTCTGAAACCGTTGATGTATACGTGACATATCGTTTGTCAGTCGTTATATGGGAGATACGGGATTGAATAAACGGCTAATTGTCATAGACGGGACAGTTTAAGGTATGTATTAAAAAAGTTTCACTTATCTAATATTTAGATCCTAGAGGAACAGCGATTACTGTTACAACACCCAACTCACTCCGGAGCATATATACAGCTGCCCGGCCATCCTTGCAGCTCTCTATATGGAAGACATCAATCCAGAAGAGGACATCCATACAGAAAAGGCACCTTTGTTAACCGGTATTGTGATGAGGGTGCACGGACCGATCTGATCTGCTCGATGGACAAGACACCACCAATGATCTTATATGTGTTAAGTTACAAATATTCAGGGATTTCAGAAATTTGATTTCCAGGGAAATATATGGGCACAAGCAACCACAATTTAAAATTCACTCTTTTAATCTTTCAAAATGGAGATTATGTTTATATTTTAAGCACACATTATCACTTTTATGATGAGTAAGATGGGTGCTGACAGAGCTCTAACAAAAACCCTCGGAGTTTTGTCATTACATCCATTGAATTGAATGGAGGACTTGATACTGATAGGGAAGTGCTAATATACATGAATATAAAAGGAAAAATAAACCATGTTTCATAATAGTTTGAAATGGCGTCATCTAACTGACTTTCCAATTCATCGAGTTTTCTGAAAAAATACAAAAATTACATTAACAGCTCTATTTGATCTGTTGAATGATAATTTTTTTTTCTGTCAACGCAGTAAAATCTGCAGAGATTATATTTGGTAATATACACTCATGGACAAAACGTAAGAAAGTAGGGATTTTGATGTCGCCGGTCGTTTATTTTTTCTGAAGGAGAGACAGAGGCAATTTTTTTTCATACTTGGTTATCTCGTGTCTTCAATAAAGGCCACTGTGTATCAGATATATTTCAGAGTTATTATCTGATTCCTGATATACATGCTAAAAGGTACAACTTCCTTAATTTTTGTCCATTAGTGTGCATAGAAATAAGTTCCACCAGATAACACCTTGGAAATTTAGAGCTGTGCCACAAAGTTTTGTATTTACAAGCATTATTTAGGATTGTTGGGTACAACATATGTATCAAAATACGAAACTATTATAGACGCGTATGATTCTTTTTAAAATAAAACAATTTCTACTGTCCTTACTGCAATGGAGAAATTAGTAGTTGTAGTAGTAGAACTTGTTTTTAAAAAGAATCATACGCGTCTATAATAGTTTCTTATTTTTATACCAGATGGCGCGCTAATGCATCACAACATATGTATCAACCAGCGATATGTTACGGAAGGACGCAGGAACACTTGCGAACACATGGAAAAGAGAAAGGATATCACAGTAACACCACAAAACGGCCAATCTGACAGATTCACAGAACAGCTCCTCGGATCCTGCTGAACTACTGTGCCAGCTGTCGCCAACTGATATCACCCAGATCTCTCCCACCACGTTGTAGTCAACCTGGGTGCCCTTATCTAATTATCTCACGTCTTCATACCGTGTCGTCATCTGGGAATGATATGGGAGATGGCACTCATGAACAAAACCTAAAGAAATGGAAAGTCTTTCATGTCCCTGGTTGTCTTTAAAAAAAAAATTTTTTTTGAGGAGACAGAAGCAATTTGTTTATACTTGATTATTTTGTTATTTTCAAATAAGGTCACTGTCTATCAAACATCTTTCAGAGTCATTGTGTCTGAATACCGATATATATGTTATTACTTGCTTAAGTTTTGTCAATTAATGTATACGTACCAAAATTACCCTGTTAAAGAGTAAAGGATGCTTTGAAACTATGTATTATTCTAGTTTATCATCCACAAGTACAGGATGATGTGACGGGGTTGAAGAAAGAGCCACAACATCAATTTAGGCAAATTTAGACAAGAGCCAACCTGTGTGTTGGAATTATTCTGAGGATGATGAAAAAACCGTAAAACCTTAATAAGAGCGAAACTCTTTCATTCCTTGAAGGTAATTAATATAACCAGGAAAGAGAGATGAAATCCCAGATACAACACATGAACTAAATAAAAGTAGCTATAAGCAGCTCTCGCCTAAAAATAACCTGACCTACACTATCAAGCCCTAATACACACTTAAAAATTGTATATAGATATATACCCTAGCAAATATGCAAATAAGCATAGACAACAATATTGTTGCGTTGTTGGTTGACAAAGAATAACTTCCGTGGGTATATCTTTAGGACTTTATTTAAGCCTAATAAATGAAATAATTTACAGAATAATGCAAAATAAAATAACAACAATAAAGAAAATAGCAGTTACGAACTCACCAACTGAAGCACAGTCAAGGAAATTAGGAGCAGAACAGGAGACAGAAGTTGGTAGAACCTTCTAGAATCGTCCACGAAGTACACCGGCTTTGGCGATAAGCAGCCGTCCGACCTCTTGAGACAGCAGCTCGTGTATGCTTAGAGTACACCACGTAGCTTCGTTTTTCTTCTTTTTCTTCTGCCCCGGCATGAGCTCCTCATCCCTATATATCCTGGAATAGATCTTTCCAGAAAGGTCATGGTTGGTCAGCCAATCCGAAAGCCGCCAGCACTAAGCCTTGCGCAATCGCTTTAGATTGGCCATTCAGTTATTCTCCAATTTTTCTACATTATTTTTGGACGTTCTGAAACATTTTCTATTCTAGAATGTGTTTTCTATTCTACGTAACAATATGATGCATTATCACGCCATCTGTTATAATATATTTAAACTATTTTTACGCGCGTATGTTGATTTTTAGAATAAAAAAATTTTGTACAATTCTTACTACACTGATAAAATAATGGGAGGGCCTGACTCATCAGTGATGAATCCTCCCAGTGGTTTGGCCAGTTTAATCTACACACAATACCTTGAATTAGGATATATCACTTTCAGAAATATACCTCAATAATAGATATTATATAATTGACTCAATATCCCAATAAAGGTAACAGCTCTGTGTGTGTGCAGGTCAAAGACCAAGGGAAAAGTAAATAAGGGCACACAGACCCCTCCGGCTCCCATAGTTTTCAATGCCATTGACCCACCAGAATTCTTTGACAACCCACAAGGTTTCATTAGAAATACCATTTTTTTAAAGTTGTCATCTAGAAAGTCCCTCCCCAACCCCCCATATTCGCCTGAGATGTTCCCAGGTTTCCCTTGCCCACTACATAAGTTTGTCCTTCCCCCATTAGCATTCCAAAAAGTGACATCGGCGCCCTGTTTCCCCAGGCCCGCCTCCCCCCAGCCCCGCGACCCCGTTCAGCTGCGGCTGTGGCTGCACGGGAACGCGGAGCCTGGGTCGCGTTAACACTACTAACCCCATTTCTTTAACTTACTAACCCACACCCACATATAACCACCTTTCTAAATTATATTTAAGGTTATAGGACTTCCACAAAATATTGGGGAAAAAACTATAAAATATCGAAAAAAAAAAGAAAAAATATTAAAAATAAAAAAATAATAAAACAAAAAAAAAGAATAAAACTATCAAAAAGCCAAAAAAATAAAATAAAATATTGAAAATAACAAAAAATGAATAAAATGTTTTAAATAAAAAAATAAAAAATATATTAAAAAGCAACAAAAAAAGAAAAAATATTAAAAACAAAAAAAAAAGAATAAAACTATCAAAAAACCAAAAAAAAAATGAAAAAAATATATATTGAAAATAACAAAAAAATGAATAAAATGTTTAAAAAAACTTTGTATACTCATATTATATAATCTGAATCAAACGACTTCTACTCAATGTGGAACAAAAAAAAAAAAAACGACGTGAAAGGTAAGCCTAGCATTTGTAACTGACTTAGCTAGCGGGGGAATGTCAACAATAATATAAGTAGTATATGATGTTTATTGTAATTTGTCTTTCTTTGACCAATAAATATGATATTTTGTATTTTGAAGTTTTCGCGTGGTAAAAATAAAATCTGACTGATTCATACAAAGTATGCAAAAATGTTTTATCCCTCAGGCTCACAATACCGTTAGAATCAAGAGGGGTGCAAAAAACAATCGTTTTTATTTACATAATATTTTTAAAACACATTTTTATAGAGGCTTCCTCACAGGCAGCAACGTGTAAAATAGCAACAAAGAAATGTCTAGCGATATTTCAACAACCTTCTATAATTGGGGAGAAGGAAACTAACCATGATATATCAAATCTACAAATTATTCACAAAGAAATGCAAATTACATAGAGTTGCGATACATTTAAATTTACCCTAGAACAAAGTAGAGTGTATGTTAGAACTAGTTGTAATAATTAAGATGCTTTTTTTTGTGATAAAGCTTCCCAGAGCATTTCAAAATGTTATCTGAGTGAATAAATTGTATTCATTAATGTTAGGAGTATTAAAAAAGATGATTGGTTTTATTACATATTAATATCAAAGACTAAAAGGCATATCTTGACCGCTCATATGGGCTTTTTAGATGACAAAGCGCCACCTAGTTTAACAAAAATAAACTAAACGTTGATTTAACTCGTTCCGTGATATTTGGCCAACCCAATTTCTTGATAAATCAAGAAAAGTAAACCACGTACGCTTTAAGGGTTGTTGGCCCTCGTCAGCGTGGTGCAGACTGTACCTCTACGTTCAAAAATTTGGTCCCAGAGGCTTCCAGTGATGGCGTATATATATATATTTTTTTTCAAAAGAGCAATTAATGCATATATCTTTTGGTAATAAAAAGATATATTTTGGATTGAATAATAATCTTATTTGCCGATATTTCGGTTGGCCGAACGCCAACTTAGGTCAAGACAAAAAAACATATTTATTTTTAATGAGAGTTTGTCTATATTATATTAATTTTTATCTAAAAATCATTGTATTTTTTTATATATAAAATATTGTCCTCATATATTTAAATAGAAAAATAACAAAAAACAATACTTTGTTTTAAAAAGTTGTATGCAATAAAGTGAAAGATCTAAAAAAGTGCAGAATATTTTAAAGAAAGAACAAAATTTAATACTGTTCAGATAATTTCAACATATGGTCTTATATTTTGATGTTATAAAAAAAGGTTTAACATCCAAAAATTAAAATTTTAGAACTTATAATGTTCATCTTATTTCTTTACATCTATTATGTTGACTAATGCTGAAATATTTTCTTCAAAAATTTTCTGATACTCGAATATTTTACACTTTATAAGATAAATTTGAATTAAAAGAAAAATATAATATGTTGTGTAAGTATAACTTATAGTTATAGAGAAATAAAACTTGGTTATATATTATTTAAATGAAAGTAATATTGTAGGGTCCTCTAGTTAGAGCTTTAATTTCAAAATGAGAAAAGCTTTTCAAAAAGGTTTTTTGATTATTATATGAAGTTTTGAATATATTTATAAATATAATTGAAATAAATTTTAAATTGGGTATAAATATGCGTGTTTAACCACTATCTTGTGCAGGACTAGCGCAAAAAAATGGCAACTGCTGCTGAACTTCTGCCCTCAAATGGAGAGCTAAAAGCCAAGGTGAACAACTAACTTTCCGAAATGGAAAATGAGCCCCAGCTTACCTGATGTAACTATATTGTTATTAAGCAATGGCTGTAGATTTGAAGGATCTTCGGTATAGAGCGACCCTCACAAGTTTTCCACCTGGTGATAAAGTCAAGAACTCTTAAATAGAAAAGTCGAAAAGTCTTATCTCATATTTCAGGTGGACATCGAGACTTGAAAAGTTGCTACAGTCTCATCGTATGGCGCCAGGAGGCCTTCGAGTCGTGAATTGCCACTACAGTCTGATCGCCCAGTATAAGGATGAATACTACAGCCCAATTGAATGGAAACAGGATGATCTTAAGTCTTGGAGGGCTGTTACAACCAGATTGCAATGCTCGAGAAAGAACGTGTGACTCATACTGATTATGAAAGCTTATCTACCAACTCAATAAGAACATCGCACTTTGAATGGGTCCTACAGTTGATCGTATGACTCTAGAAAGATCCCAGATCTAGTATCAATGCCACATACTGATTACCTGGGCAATGCAGTTCGATAGATCGACTTCAAAATATCTCGAATTTATATGGATGCTATGAAGTGAATGCCTGTTTGTATAAAATATGGGCTTTTAAATTAATGCGTTAGTCTATACGTGTGCATCTAAAAAATTTGGATGGGCTCTACAATCTAATCACGAATCTCCACGAAGACTCCGCGTTCTGAATAGCTGCTACAACCTTATTGCGCAACGCATCCTGAAAAGATTTGATCTTGGATGAAAGTGCCTCTCTGATCGAACAGCTCGAAGAAAACTTCGAGTTTTATATGTCCACTACAGTCTGATCTCATTTTTCAAGAAAAATCTCGGTGCTTGAAATGGATACTCAAAGATCTCGGATGTTGTTAGGGAGCAAAACACCGAGGGCACGGCTCCAGGAAGTTATCTGATCTCAGATAGTTGCTAAAGTCTGATCTCCCGGATCAATGAAGACTTGATTATTGAACAGCTGACACAGCTCGATCGTATAGTTTCAGGAAGATCTTGGCTCTAGATCAAATACTAAAGACTAATGATACAGAATTGTAAAATTTATAAATATCGGATGAATGACACAAACATATATAAGACACAAGATTATCTCGGGTTTTGGATGGCTTCTACAGACCGATCGCAAGATCCAGAAGACTTTTGGTCTTGAAAAGCTATCAAAAATGTTGACCTTCGCACAGTACCCTGAAGATATATGGCCTTGAAAGAATTCTACATTCTCTGATCGTAAAGCTCAAAGAGAACCTGATCAGGCCTCATCAAACTTTGAAGAAAAATCTCGGTGTGTAGGAGCATGTTATTGCCCAATCGCACGGTTCCCAGAATATCTCGAGACTTGGATGGCCGCAGTAGCCTGATCAGAAGGCTTCTGAAAGATCTCGGATCTAGAATGAATATGACAAGTTGAATGCAAGTTTCCTGTAAGATCTTGGTTTTGAATACCCACTTCTACAACCTATTGCATAGTTCAAGCAAGAATTTTAATCTAAGATGGCCGTTACAACCAAATGTTGAATTGGTGACCAAGAAGGTTTCTGGTTCCTATATTGATTAAAACGCCTGGTCGCACGGGTATATTAAGATATCGGGTGTTTATGCATTCTGGAGACGCATCAAATGGTTTAAGGAGCATCTTCTCCGAATTCCGCTGCAGTCTGATGGCATTTCTTCAGGAATATCATGGTTCTTGGATTATGATACAGCCTGATCTCACAGCTAAAAAATAACCTTGGATTTTGAATGTCCATATAGCCCGATTGCACTGATTAATGAAGATTGCGGGTGTGGAAAATGATCTTGATCCACTACAGTCCTATCGCACGGTTATAAGAAAACCTTGTTTTAAAGAGAATCAATGCTACAGCCAGCTTGCAAGACTTCAGAATTATATCTCAGGATTGCCACTACAACTCGTTTGCACATTACCAGGAAGATCTCAGCTTTTTGTTGGCAGATACAGATCAATCTCGCGGCTTCCGGAAATACTCAAAGATTGGATGAAATTTAGAACGCGATTGCATGTATCCTGGAGGGCCTCAAGCTTTGAATCCAATTTCAATCCAATCGCACAGCTCTAATAAGATTTCGTTTTTTTAATAACCGTGACACACTGGTCGCGCGGTTTCAAACGATCCCGAGTCCTTTAATGAAACTATAAATTGATTGCACTTCTTCCAAAAACTCAGTCCTGAAAATAGATGCTATGGGCTGATATCATTCTCAAGGAAGCGTTCGAGACTTGGGTGGATGTAAAACCTGATTTTACAACTCAAATAAAAATTTAAGTATTGAATGGCCGCTGTATCATGTTAAAAATTCTTCATGGATACTTCAGGTCATGGATGGCCTCTACAACCCGATCAAAACGTTCCAGCCTAATCGCCTGGCTCAATAAGGACCTCAAATTTTGCATGGACAAGACCGATTGCACGACTCCAGGATAATCTTGGTTAAGGGAGAATGCCACAGCCTGATTTCAAGGCTCCAGGACGACGTCAGGTTTGAGTGATCGCTAGAAAACCATCGCACGGCTTTAAAAAGGCTAGGTCGAAATGTCGTTACACCCTGACCGCCTGACTCCTGGCAGATCTCAAATCTCTGATTGATTCTAAAACTTGATAGAAAGTTTCAATAGAAATCTCGATTTTGAATAGCTACCTCAAACCAACCACATCGCATTAAGAAATTCTCTGGTCTAAGATGAGTGTTTCAGCACAATGAAAAATACGGCGCTTTATCGCATGATTATGAAAGCCCTCTATAGTCCGATCGTAAAGCTTGGTAAAGATATTTTTTAGGATGAGCGTTACCACCAAAGCTCCCGCTTCATGGAGATCTCAGGACTTAGCTAAATGTCAAAGCCTGATCGCACATCTCCAAAAGAAGACTTTTGTCTGACTGCTACAGCCTTATTGCTCTGCTTCAGGAGGATCTCGGTTCTCATATGAATGCTAGAGACTGATCACGCAACTTAAAGTGGAATTCGAATTTTGAATGACTGGAATAGCCAGGTCGCACAGCTTTAGGAGGATCTTGGGACTAGATTGAATTCTACAGCCAGATAGCACTGTTTCAAGAATATTTAGGGTTTCGAATGACAAAATAGCTTGATCGCATTACTCCAGAAAGATCTCGAATGATATGTTGTGGATGATACAGCCTGAATGCAAGTATCAAAATGACCTCAGATTTTAAATAAAGGCTTCAGCGCCCAATCGCACTTCTGGAGAAGAATCTTGGGCATAGAATGATAATTAATGTATTGCTACAGGAAGATCTCGTGTTCTGGAAGGTCCATTGCATTTCTATAGCATGGTTCAAGACAGATATCGGGACTTGAATGACCTCTGCTGTCTAATTACACGTCTTCTAAAATATCTTTTTTTATGAGAAATACCATAGTCTGATCGCAGAATAATTTCGAGTAATCAATGAGGATGACTACGGCCTTTCTGACCACACGTCCCATCAAATCTTGGGTCTTGAAGTGCATCTATATCTCGATCTCGTGGCTCCAGGAAGACATCAAATGTAGATGGTCACTTAAGACCTGAAAGTCTGGCTCCAGGCATTCTAGTCTAAAAGTTCAAAGCTACAGACTGATCACATCTCTGAATCAATTACAACTTCAGGTCTTGAACTTGCACCAGATCGCTCGTCTCCAGGAATATCTCGGATCAAGAATATAAACTGCAGCTTTTAGTATGGTTCCAAATAAGTCTGGCATCTTGGAAAGCCTCTACAGTCTGAAAAAACAGCTTCCAGAAATATTTTGTCCTTGTATGGATGCTATAGTATGAATTCACGACTCAAGGAGAACTTTGGGTTTCTAAATAACCACTACAACCCGATTGCATGAATTCATGAAAATTTTAGCTCTTGGATAAATTGTACACCCTGTTGTGCTCCAGGTGTATCTCGGACCTTAGGATGTCCCCAACAGTCTTATCGCATTATTTTAGGAAGATCTTGAATGGATGCTACCACTGATCGCACAGCTCAAAGAAGATTCGGATTTTGATTAGCTGCTGCATCGCTATCGGAACTCTGAAGAAATATTTCGGGTCCTTATGAAAGCTACAACTTGATCGCGCGGTTCATTGAGAACCCTCGGAATTCGCTGTGCCGCTACATCCTGATCACACTTCTTCAATAATAAAAGGGGTCTAGGATATTTGCGACAGCTTGATCTCAAGGTCAGGAAGATCTCGGGCTCGGATGAATGCTAGAAAAAGAGGACCTTAGGTTTTGATTTTGCGCTACCGCCTGCTCTCGCGTTTCCAAATATATCAGGATCTAGACTGGTCAGTACAGACTGATTGCATGACTCAAGAAATCGTTTTAGTGTCGTATTAATTCCTCAGCTTGATAAAATAGCTAAATCAACCCTCAGATTCAAATGTCAGCTAAAACTAGATCGAAAGGATTCAAGAAAATCCTGGTCTTATGATGAATTGTTTCTTCATTTTCATGGGCTTATGGAGATCTAGGGTCTTGGACGACCTCTACAGACCGATCGAAAGACTCTAGAAATATTTCGGGTCTTATATATCTACTAAAACCTTTTCGCACCGTATCCTGAAGATATTGGTCTTCCATCAATACTACAATCTCTGATCGGAAAGCTCAAAGAGAACTTCAAGTTTTTTATGATCGCTGCATATTAATCGCACTTTTAAACAGATAACTCTTTGCTTAGATAAATGATAAAACCGCTCTACCAACCGATCTCCAAGTTCCAGGAAAATCTCGGATGTGAAATCAACGCTACCGCTCAATCACACGGGTAAAGGAAGACCTCGGGTTTTGAATGGCCGATATACAGTAAAATATTCGGCTCAAGGAAATCTCGGGTCTAGGATGTATGTCGAAGCTTGATATAATTGTCTCAGGAAGATCTCATATCTTGGATTCCTGATAAAGCCTGATTACATGGCTTCCAGAAAATCTTATTCTTTAAATGAATGCTACAGTTTAATCTCGTGTGGCTCAAGGAAGAACTAATATTCTTAAATGGTCGCTACATCCTAATCGAATTGTTGTATGTGGGGCTTCATGAAGATACCGAATATTAGTTGAATATTTTGACCTGACAGCATAGCTTCGGACGTATCTCGGATCGTAGATGATCGCAACAGTCTTATCGCATTTTTTCTTAGAGATCTCGGAACTCGTATGGATGCGTCCATTGATGGATGCGCATATCTCAAGGATGACCATTGATTTTGATATACCGCTACAGCCTAATCATATGTCACCAGTAACAAATCGTGTGAATATCAGCGCTAAAGGCTGATCGCATGGTCAGGAAGATCTCGGGCCTCTGATGGATTCTAGAGGCTGATTGAACAGCTCAAAGAGGACCTCCTGTATTGAATGTCCGCTACAGCCTGATCTCACGTGTCATGAAATATATCAGGGTCAAGAATGGTCACTACAGTCTGGATTCATGGCTCCCAGAAGCTCTTGGGTCTGATATAGATGCTACAGCCTAATCGAATGGCTACATAAATAACTCAGAAATTTGAAACCTTTGATTACTCGACTCCAAGAAATTCTCGGTCCCAAGAAAAATTCTATATCCTGATCGCGCAGCTTAAAGAAATCTACGATGTGCTTTACGGCTAGATCGCCGGACTCCAGGAAGATCTAGAGTAAAGAATGACCTCTTCAGCTCGATGGCACGGTTCAATAGTAACTTCAGGTTTTAAAATGCTGCTAGAGTCTGATTGAATGGCTTAATACGTTCAGTATTGGATGGGCACTAGAGCCTGATCACGCATCTCCAGAAAACTATTGATTCTCGAATGAAAATTTAATCGTGATTAAACTGCTTGAGGACAATATCCTGTTTCAATTAGCCTCTACATACTGATAGAATTGTTGAATGATCATTTTGGATTTAAGATGAATGCTAGAACTTGATCCCACGGCTGCAGAAAGATCTAGGGACTTGGTTGTCTGGTACGGCTTGATTGAACGGTTCGTGGAAGATCTTCAGTCTTGGATTGCATAGCTCCAGGAAAAGGTTGCCAAATTCAAGACGTACGCTACATATATAACATCACGTTCCCCGTCTTGTATGCTCACCCCTATCCAGAAACAAGACATTGGATCTAAAAAGAGATCGCACTATTTTACCCTCTATATTGGCTCTACAAAGAAAGATTCTATCTAATCTTAAATAGTGCAAAGTCATTCTGCACATCTCCGAAAAAAAAAACGCAAGTCTAAAATGAATTTAAAAATCAAACTCAATTGCTCCAAAAATAGAAAGTGTAAGGCGCTGGCTTTAGAGTTCTACCCGTCAAAAGTTCAAGGATTATAAAGTCTGGAATGCATAATACAGTTCACAGATCCTACTCCGAGCATTCCAAGGCCTCAAAGACTCTACGCAATATGGCCAGGCTACAACATCTATCTATAAGAAGACATTAAGTCTAAAGTCTAGAACGTTCCAGTTCATCCTACGCGCACCGAAATATGTCCACCAATATTAACTTCGATAAGCTTCTGCTATGTTTCTACATGAATTGAATTCATAGAAGATTTATCAAGTACCTATGTGAAATGGAAGGTAGGTATCCCTCCATGTAGATTTTATAACATCAACACACTCACACAGTAGAATGTATAAAGCCTGCTCATTTGAAACATATTATTCTATGAGATAGTATTCCCTAATTGTGAAAAGTATATTCTTCAAAATGATTTAGTTAATGACCTTCAATCACCCACATATATAAATTTTATTATACAATATTAGTACTCATGGAGATATATAAAAACAAAAGAGGCATATCACGAACAGAATCACATGAGCTTTTCTAGATGGCAGATAAATCATCAAGAAATTGGGTTGGCCAAATATCACGGAGCAAATTAAATAGACGTTTTTTCTTAGAGATCTCGGAACTCGTATGGATGCGTCCATTGATGGATGCGCATATCTCAAGGATGACCATTGATTTTGATATACCGCTACAGCCTAATCATATGTCACCAGTAACAAATCGGGTGAAAATCAGCGCTAAAGGCTGATCGCATGGTCAGGAAGATCACGGGCCTCTGATGGATTCTAGAGGCTGATTGAACAGCTCAAAGAGGACCTCCTGTATTGAATGTCCGCTACAGCCTGATCTCACGTGTCATGAAATATATCAGGGTCAAGAATGGTCACTACAGTCTGGATTCATGGCTCCCAGAAGCTCTTGGGTCTGATATAGATGCTACAGCCTAATCGAATGGCTACATAAATAACTCAGAAATTTGAAACCTTTGATTACTCGACTCCAAGAAATTCTCGGTCCCAGGAAAAATTCTATATCCTGATCGCGCAGCTTAAAAAAATCTACGATGTGTTTTACGGCTAGATCGCCGGACTCCAGGAAGATCTAGAGTAAAGAATGACCTCTTCAGCTCGATGGCACGGTTCAATAGTAACTTCAGGTTTTAAAATGCTGCTAGAGTCTGATTGAATGGCTTAATACGTTCAGTATTGGATGGGCACTAGAGCCTGATCACGCATCTCCAGAAAACTATTGATTCTCGAATGAAAATTTAATCGTGATTAAACTGCTTGAGGACAATATCCTGTTTCAATTAGCCTCTACATACTGATAGAATTGTTGAATGATCATTTTGGATTTAAGATGAATGCTAGAACTTGATCCCACGGCTGCAGAAAGATCTAGGGACTTGGTTGTCTGGTACGGTTTAATTACACGGTTCGTGGAAGATCTTCGGTCTTGGATTGCATAGCTCCAGGAAAATTTGCCGAATTTAAGGCGTACGCTACATATATAACATCACGTTCCTTGTCTTGTATACTCACCCCCATCCAGAAACAAGACATTGAATCTAAAAAGAGATCGCACTATTTCATACTCTCCATTGGCTCTATAAAGAAAGATTCTCATCTTAAATAGTGCAAAGTCATTCTGCACATCTCTGAAAAAGAACCGCGAGTCTAGAATGAATTTGAAAATCAAATTCAATTGCTCCAAAAAGAGAAAGTGTAGGGCGGTTGCTTTAGCCTTCTACCCGTCGAATCTTCAAGGATTATAAAGTCAGGAATGCATAATACAGTTCACAGATCCTACTCCGAGCACTCCAAGACCTCAAAGACTCTACGCAATATGGCCAGGCCACAACTTCTACCTTTAAGAAGACATTGAGTCTAAAGTTAGAAAGAACGTTCCAGTTCATCCTACGCGCACCGAAATATATCCGCCAATATTAACTTCGCCTAGCTTCTGCTATGTCTCTACATGAATTGAATTCATAGAATATTTATCAAGTACCTATGTGAAATGGAAGGTAGGTATACCTCCATGTATATTTTATAACATCAACACACTCACACAGTAGAATGTATAAAGCCTGCTCATTTGAAACACATTATTCTATGAGATAGCATTCCCTAATTGAGAAAAGTATATTCTTCAAAATAAAATTTAGTTATTGACCTTCAACCAGCCACACATATAAATGTTATTTTACAATATTAGTACTCATGGAGATATATAAAAACAAAAGAGGCATATCCTGAACAGAATCACATGAGCTTTTCTAGATGGAAGATAATTCAAGAAATTGGGTTGGCTAAATATCAAGGAACAAGTTAAATAAACGTTTAGTTTATTTTTTCTCCACTAGATGGCGCTCTGCCATCTAGAAAAGCTCATGTGAGTCTGGTCAGTATATGCCTATTTTGTTTTTAATATCAACACCTGGCCTATTTTATATATTTTTATATGAATATTATTAACCTTCCTATTTGGCAATTATAAAGAGTCTTCAGCGTAATTCCCATGAATACAATATTTGCTAAGTTGTATTCCGCAAAAGGAAGCATTCAGATGTACAGATCAATATCAATTTTTATAATAAAATACTTGAAAGAGACAAATGCGGGAAAATATAATGATGAAAATATATAGGAATAATCATGAAATATACATATCTAGAATTTAATTATCGCATAGTGATGTACAAATCTTAGATGTCGTCACATATCCATTTAACTTCGAAGAAGTGTAATTGATGGAAAACATTGAGAATCTATTTCTTAGCAAACCGTTGCATAAAAACGACCGCATTCTTAAAAAATAACTGCACAGATTACAATAGCTTGAGAAAAAGACTATATACAACTTTAAACTTCAATATTGTATAAGTTTAGGATGAATGTTGAATATATATCTCTTGCGTTTCTCTTTTTATCACTCTAAATTTATCCCAGACTCCTGGAGTAGACAAATGTCCCAAATCGTACAGGTTGGTCTTCAGCATTAAGTGCTAGTGTTACCATACATTCATTTGATTATGTGTTTCACCAGGTTGATCTGAAGTTGGGCAGGGGCCAATAGAGATCTCTAGGAAACTTTGTTCAAAATTATTTAGCTATTCACCTAAACCTTCATTACTATAAGTGTTGATTGTCTTTCTCTCTCTTTTTTTTCTTATCTCAAGGAATTTTTAAAATGATACATGAGTGTCATCTTGATATATCCATAAAAGAGTACTCATTTGATTTATATTTTATTTTACCGCCAAAAAAACATAACCTGACACATATATATCATAATTTTAACAACTTCAACATCCTGGAATAGTTAACAATGGGGGGTAAATTGTGTACAGATAGCTCTGGAATACCTTGGTCGAGGAAGCGGAACAACACCATCGCTGCAGTGCCAGATTCGAAATAAAACTCACGTCGCATATCGGATTTTATTTCCTTTGTCAACACAATGCTAACTAGTTCTAGAACTAAGTCTAGTGTGTTCAGTTTAAGGTTGGATATCAGTCAAGACTGATTCAGAATATCGAGGAGTAATTTGTTTTATGAGTAACTCCACTTTTACAGAAAGGAAAACATTTCAACTGAAACCTTAGGACAATGGCGAAGATATATCGACTATAATTTTTCTTCTATGAGTAAATAATAATATTCATATGAGATAAAAGGATTTAAAAGCACGAATGTTTCTTTTAAACATAATAAAAACTTCTGCTGTCCTCACTGTGATGAAAAGATTATATTGGGAGGACTTGGCTCATCAGTGGTGAACCCTCCCAGCGGTTTCGCCAATTTAATCCACCAGATCGCTTCTCAGAGCTCTAATACTGTATTGGACGATTCTTCTTATAAACGCAGCACTGAAGGGTGGAATCTCAGAAATGGTTTTCAAGAACACTATGGACATAAGCTTATAGGACAGTAAAATTACATTCGAATATTTGCATCGAGCAATGCTCCTCCGCAAACAATAAAGACAAGGTCAGGTAGACATAAATTAACACAAAACAATAACCGCCATCTATATATACATATGAAACGAAAGGATTTAAAAGCACGAATGTTTGTTTTATACAAAATACAAACTTCTGCTGCCCTTACTGCGATGAAAAGATTATATTGGGAGGGATTGGCTCATCAGTGGTGAACCCTCCCAGCGGTTTCGCCAATTTAATCCACCAGACGGCTTCTCAGAGCTCTAATACTGTATTGGACGATTCTGCTTATAAACGCAGCACTGAAGGGTGGAATCTCAGAAACCTGAGATTGTCTTTATTGTTTGCGGAGGAGCATTGTTCGATGCAAATATTTGAATGTAATTTTACTGTCCAATAAGCTTATGTCCATAGTTTTCTTGAAAACCATTTCTGAGATTCCACCCTTCAGGATTCCACCACCGTGTCAAAACCAAGAATTCCTTCCAAAATGACGATGTCCCTAAAGATGATACGACGACAAAGCCGCTCTTCACGACGTAAGATAAAAGACGTAAAGGTATTAGGAACAAAGTTCCAAGACTTCGATGGAATCCTTGGCAGAAGCACGTCAGATCCATGACAGTAACTACAATAATATCAAGCTGTGGGGGTCACAGCTCTCATAGGGAAGGAGCTATGTAGCGAATTATTTATTATTTTATTAATGTTTATGTTTATAAATATTTTTGCTACTCTGTAAACCTTTTTATATATAATTCATAATTTGTTCTTGTCTCAAATAAATTGCTGTGCTATCTGTTATCACAATTCATAGTCCAAGAATTTGGCAAATGAATTAACTTTATAAACATATTTACATCATCAGACAATAAAATGATGAATGGGAAATATTGAGTTTTATTTTCGGAGCCTAATCAATTTCATGAGGCATTTAGAAGAATTTAATGCAAAATTTCTTTAAATCCGTTCTTTTCTCGCAATATATTATTATCACATTGTTCCATAAGCAAATAATGCAATTCCTCTTTTCATAAAATACCTAAGCTTTCATTGTGATAATAAACCTTCTTTCTTGAGAGAAAGGTTGACATATGTTGATTGAATTTTATGAAAATGGTCTAGAATTTTTTTTTTCTTTTAGAACAACAAACAATTTATTGAGCAGGTTGCTAGGCTGATTCACACAATTTTCTCAGACACCAAACTAACTAAACACAAAAATGTGTGGTTGCTTCAGCATGTGCAAGTTTTTCCGACGGAACAAAAGGTAACCAAGCCAGTCAAAGGTCAATGGTTAAAGGTTCAAAGCAGAAGATCAATTTAACTACCTAATATTCATAACGATGTTCAAAAAAATGATTTTAAAAAGAGATATAAAATATTCTTTCTTTTTTTGATTATATATACTTTGTAATACTAAATATCTATTATTTTAAACGATTCCATTTTGTTTATTGCTATTTGAATGGTCAAAGTATTTAGAAAATGATTCAAAAATGTATATGTTAATATTAAATAGATATATATATAATAATTGGAGTTGGATCCTGTCGACTCTCTGTCGGCTCCTGTTGTTTACCTGTGTAAGATCCTGTTGACTCCTGTCGACTTACTGTGGGATTGGTGAATCGTGGTGAATCCTATGTCGGATTATGTTGAATTGATGATTGATGGCGCAGTCTTGGTCGAATGGTGGGTTTCCACAGGGGAAATAACGAGCACACCTGGATGGGATAGAACATGGACTTTACGAAAGGGAGAGAGTGATGAGACTGGAGGAGGTACCTTTGCTTTTCACATGATCGAGAGGACTTTACCTTGGTTGGAGCCTAAGTTGAGCACACCTTGCTTCTAGCCCGGTCACCTACCTTCTCTTAACTTCTTGTCCGAGATCCTCGTCATTAACTCTCTCGGCTTCTCATTGGTGGAGATCATTCTACGTGCCTGCTTCTGATTCGCTATTAGTTGGTCATGCTTAAAGGTTATTGGTTGTTGATTTGTCATGCTTAACTGTGATTGGCTTAGTTCCTCCATTGTCGCCATGATTGCAATCTTCCAGGAAGAAGAAGGTCTTTGAACTTTAGTTTTATGGGTCCTGGGCAGTGACCTTTACTTCCTGGGTGATGCAATCCTGTTAATTGTTATTCCCTTTTTTCGCGAAGCCTAACTTTTATTAAATCTTTTGATCGGCTTTCAAAGAAAGCTAACGCGCCAATTTTGGTTGAAATTCCGAAACAAACCACAAGAATTGCACTACTTAGGAATTCTTACAAACTCAGAGGTGATAAAATTTTTGTAAATAAAGATTACACTCTGAAGACCCGAGAACAACGCCGCTTACTGATTACTAAGAAGAAAGAACTATCCGAAAAAGGAATACATTCAAAATTAAGAGACAATAAGCTTTTTGCAAATGGACAAAAATACGAAGTCGTGGATGGTAGAGTGGTCGGTGAAAAGGGCTCTACATCATAGCAGTTGACGCAGCCCCGAAATGATGTTGACAACTCAGAAACTTTACAGATATTACAAAATAAAATACATATAAATAAAGATTCACAAAAATGTTTTAAGACTATTAGCATTAAAAATCCAAAAGTTACGGTAGACACAATAATATGCTGGAATATAAATGGACTTTTTAGGTTGCTCTCTGTTTTTGCACTTCTCGAGTACATTAAAAATTACGAGATTTTCGCTATACTTGAAACATGGTGTTCAAACCTCACAAATATAACATTAAAGGATTTCCAAATTTTTGAACAGCCGGCAACTAAGACCACAGGAAGGGGAAGGGGATCAGGAGGAATAATTGTGGGCGTCAAAAAAGGGGGGAATTACAGGTTGCACAGTACAGAAAAGGATAACATCTGGATATCGATTTTTTTATCACAAAACATAGGAACCGACAAACCCACCACCTGCTTGTTATTTGTATATCTCCCTCCAAACGAACTGTACCAGAACAACTTAGTTATATTAACTAAATATATGGAAAAACAGATAACTGACGGGAAAGAGCTAATTCTGATTGGGGATTTAAATATTAGAACTGGAGGGCTCGGGGGACTGTATAATCCAACAAATCTTCGGCTCTCTTTAGTTTCCGAAAGAAAAGCAAGAGATCTAGTAATTTCACCACTGGCTGAAGGACTCCTTGAGTTTCTCGAGGACAATTCGCTGACAATAATCAACGGACGATCAACAGGAGACAGAGAGGGTGACTTTACATATGTTTCGGAGAGAGGCTCATCAACTATTGATTACTGCATAGTTTCCCAAGGAATACTGGAAAAAATATCAGACTTCAGGATAGAAACCCAGATGTACTCAGATCACCTTCCTCTTATCCTGAAGTTAACAGTCCAAAACACCTATGAAAACAAATCTAAGGGAGAAGAATATGGTGTTACGAGATACAGATGGACAGCTGGGGGAATTAAGACATTTAAACAGGAATTAAAGGAATTGCAAGTAGTAAAAATATCAAATCTCGATAGCTCCGTAAATACTTTCACTCAAAGAATTACCGAGGCAATGTCAACATCTGGAATAATGTACTCAACTAAGGGTGCCACCGGAAAATCTAAGCCATGGTTTGACAAAAACTGTTACGATATGAAAAAGCTAACAAAAGAAAGTCTGAAGGAATTCCGTAGAACCAACAGGAAGGAAGACCTTGAAAGCTATGCTCTACATAGAAAGAAATATCTCGGTTTATTAGATGATAAAAGAAGGAAATATATTCAGGAAAAACAAGAAATATTGAGGAATATTAAAGATTCAAAGTCCTTTTGGAAGACCATTGCACTATTTAAAGGAGCAACAAAAATTCAAGGAGAAATTACTGTACAGGAATGGCACAAATTTTATTGCGAATTAATGAGTATTGAGGAAAAAGAGAAGATCTGTAATATAGAAGTGAGGATCTCGCCGAGCGACCCAATACTTGATCCAGAGATAACTTCTGAAGAGATAGGCAGGGCAATCAGAGATTTGAAAAATAACAAGGCAAGTGGACCTGATGACATCCCCAATGAAATAATAAAAGTACTCCCAGACTCATACATGGGTTTATTAGAACAATTTTACAATAGAGCTCTGATAATGGGACACTATCCTACAATATGGACTAAATCGATCATACATCCAATCTTTAAAAGCGGTGACAAAGACAACCCTTCAAATTATCGTGGTATAGCACTGATAAGTAATTTTTCGAAACTTTTTACAACAATACTAAGATCAAGACTGAATGAATGGGTAGAAAGAAGAAACGTCATTCCAGAAAATCAGGCGGGTTTCCGAAGGGGCCGATCGTGTGTGGACCTGATATTCACGTTGACCTCTCTAATACAACTTTCACTGAGGAAAAAGAGAGGAAAATTATATGTATTTTTTGTTGATTTGAGAAAAGCATTTGACACAGTTCCTCACTCATTACTCTGGAAGAAATTAACCAATCTGGGCGTGAGCTATCAATTTATACATGCAATTAGAAATTATTACGAACAGGCGACTGTGGCAGTCAGATGGAGGGGTTCAATTACAGAAAATATTAAGATACATTCGGGCGTTTTACAAGGAGAGCCACTATCGCCATTACTTTTTATATTATTTATGACGGACCTGATTAAAATGTATGACAACTCAGATCTGACGAGTGTATACCTTCCGGAATTTGGTGATGTTCACCTGCTGATGTATGCAGATGATATTGCTATTATAGGGGAGTCGAGGGTAAACCTCCAAAAAAAGATTAATTTATTGAAGGAATATCTTGATGTGAACGAAATGACACTGAACGAGTCCAAATCGAAGGTTATGGTATTTCGCAATGGTGGTAAACCCTCAAGAGAAGATAGATGGTACTGGAATGGTAAACCTCTGACGGTAACAAGAAGATATAATTACTTGGGATACCCTCTGGTCAGTACAACTAAAACCACTCAAGCCGCAAACTTTTTCAAAGGAAAAGCACTTGCGGCAATAAATGCTACAACCCCAATATTGGCGAAATCAAAAATTAATTCACTAAACTCTGCAATGAAACTGTTTGACTCAATTGTGATGGCTGTTTTGATGTATGCTGCTCCAATTTGGGCAACAGAGTATAAAGATTTATTAGACCATATACAAGATACATTTATTCGTAGGTTTTTGAATTTGCCTAGATATACACCAGGATACATAATAAGACCAGAAACAGGCCGCGTCTCATTAATAATAACAGCTCTGAAATTGACCTTGAAATATTGGCTGAGGGTGCTGAGTATGGATACAAATAGACTGCCTCGAATTTGTTTAACTAGAATGAGGCAATTATCCTGTGCTACAGGTGCGCCCATCGGTTTTATAAAACAATTAAGCAATTTACTTAATAATAACGGATCCTCGTGGCTTACTTATTGTAATGATCCTGACTCACTAAGGAATGCTATCCCTGGAATATTAAGAACTGCGATAGAGCAAACAATACAAAACGACCTAACAAGAATAACCCAATCAAAGTTATATTCCCACTATAGAGACATATATACAACCTTTACCACCGAAGAATACTTCTTAACTGAACTCCCTTTTCCTATCATCAGATTAATTGCACAATTTAGAACCCTTTCAATTTTTTTCAGAGAACACCATTTGATTTTATTGAGGCGTGAAGACCTGAAATGCACTTTCTGTGGATCAGGAATAACAACGGAGATGTTGCATTACTTATTTGACTGTGCTGCTCTGTCTGAGGAAAGACGAAAACTAAATGATAAAACGGGGCAACTTTGTCCTTCATTTCCGGCACTGATTAATGAAATATCAAAGAATAGGTATATAGCGATGGCGATATTTGGATTCCACAAGACTATATCCCGGAAAAAGGCCTCACAGTGTTCTCCCTATCCCTTGTGAACTGGCGAATCCTGTATAGGGCGAGTGGCCCTAAATAAAGGTTTTTTGTTGTTGTTGTTGTTGTATTAAATCTTTTGACGATACATTGCATAGATTGTGGTGGGATTACATATTTCTATATACAAATTATCACATATATATATTCATTTTTTATTCCAATTATTTGTAGAGTATTATTCTCTCTCTCTCTCTCTTAAATAGGCTTTTTTAAAAAGACAAATAAACCAATATATTGATATACATTAATCTGACATTGCTAAAGGAATTGTCTGAATTTACAAAAGGAGCTATTCAAAGGAAGACCGAGTACTCTTGAGAAACGATTAATATATGTGACAAATACACCTCAGCACATGCTTCAACATTTAAAAAATATATATGTGTTAGTTTAAAATCTGAACTAAAATATTTTCTGCATATGTGATGTAGTTGTCAGTCGTTGTATCATAGAGACGGGAGGCCTGGAGATGAAAAAACGGCCAGCTATCATAGACAGGACAAATTAAAGTCAGTGTAGCAATGTTTACAGTAGGACAACAAGTCTGTACTCAAGTCTAGGGATTATAAATACTTTGCCTATTGCCATGTTGCGAATTGAGGCGACATATTGAAAATACGTTTGACTCCAGTCAGTTCTATATCCATTATGGTATGTTTCTATTTTATGTGTAATGATACAAATATCCGGAGATTTCCGAAGCCTAATTTTCAGTGAAATATAGGAAAAAACAACCTATCATATATATAGACATACCAGAGGTGCAATTCGCGTTTCATTTGGATTACCCGCTTTATCCGTTTTCAAAGCCAACCTATTTATTTTGTATGATGGGAAGATTTTGATATATCTGATTCAGCTAAGGCCATCTAGACAGTGCGTCGTTTTGTCCATCAACAAACGTTTAGTAGTTTTACTTATTAATACATTAAAATTAAATGTGACAAACTATCTAAGTTTACAAATATATAATTGTATGTCTAAACAATATAAAAACACTCTATAACAAAATAGAACCAACGCACCAAGAAGAATTTGTCTGTAAAAATATAAATATACGTATACAAAGACGTTTCGACCGAAAATACAAATTATTGTAATTTGCTGGCCGATTTATGCAAATCTCCTGTGCATCCGAACTGCGCATTCAGCACGAGTATTCTTGACTCTATATTTGACCCGGCACGAGCTGATTTTCAAATTTTCCTTTTAAATTTTAGTATTAAGCTTATTTCTACTGTAGCAATGCTTAGTCAAAAGATTTGTGCTAATCACAAAAACAGATTTTAAAATAGTGAGAGTTTGAAAGAGTTCATGTAATTAAATAGAAAGAGACTGGTTGGACGAATCGACTAATCGCGCGACATCTGTGTCGAAGTGATGCGGCTATTAGATGATGTTGGCAAGAGTGGGTTCACAACGGAATAATGCAATGTCAGGATGGCAGCGGTTGACCAAGGGACACAACAGAACGAAAGGATAGAGTGATTGTCATAACGGCTGTCACAGAACTGGATACGACATTATCTACCATCCAACGTGTGTAAAGCACACACATGTTCAAAGTGATTATCACCAGACAACTGAGAGAGCGGAATATAAGAGTCCGTCGGCTGTTGCGATACCTACCCATCACATCCATATACTGGCAAGTGGGACTACTGTATTGTCAGGAGAGATCAACATGTAACTGCGCTGACTGGAAACATATAGCCTAAGTGATCAGTCACGTTTCTTACTGCGTCCTGAAAACCGTCGAAAACGTATCTGGAGACGTCCTAGGCACGTTTGGATCCTGCCTTACCTTATAACACCACACAGGTCTACAAGAAAAAGTTTTGGTCTGGAGTACCATTTGGTAGTCATTCCCTCCACACAGTCAGCACAATAATATGTAGATGACATTCCACAGCTGTTTTGTTGTTGTTCCTCTCACAACACTCCGGGTTTAATTGAACAAGATAATGCCCAGCCACACGGCACGTGGTACTAGTGATTTATTTTTTAAAATCTTATTCTCATCTAAGGCCGCTGTCGCCTTCTTCAAATAAATCTATTCTGATAAAGTTTACTTGAATGAATTTTTTCAAATTACTAATAATTTGAAACTCGTAGGATGCATTTTGAATATAATGAAATATAAACAACTAAATCAAAATTAATAAATAATATGAATTATATACAAAAAGTAGAAAAGATAAAATTGTTTAAAATTATGTTTCACAAATGTTTGATAGTTTTTATTAGTCATATGATTCAATCATTGGTGCACCTGAGAGAGATCAAACAATATTAGTCCAATTTTCACTTTGAACGGCGAAATGTCACAGCTTGAAACGAAACTTTTATCTTGAAAATTCTTTTCCATTAGCTTTATTGAGTCTCTCTTCCATCAAAATTTGAGAGAATTTATCAGATTTTAGATTTACTGGTGAGTCTGGCCACATACCATGATCAATATTCTCCTTCAATGGATATAGTGCAACAATGATACATTATATGAGATAATTCTTAATTAACTTATAAATACAGTATGTCTTGCAGTATATGAGCTGAAAGTTCATAATCCTTGTCATATTGTATATTTGTCTATTTAATACTAAATATAGTATGTATAAATTATCCCTAATATTCAAATTGTTCCTTAAACAACTTGTATATTTCTCCCATCTTGGATCTTCCTTTGAATTGCACGTATCTACGCATATTATCATTTAAATTTGAATTTAACTCTTTAAACAGGCCGTGTGTATTACTATACATCATAATTATCTATTATATAATTGACTCAATATTCTATGAGGGTAACTCTGTTCTCTGTGTGTGTGCAGGTCAAAGACCAAGGGAAAAGTAGATAGAGGCACACAGACATCTCCCGCTCCCATTGTTTTCAATGCCATAGACCCTCCAGAATATTTCGACAACCCACAAGGTTTCATCAGAAACAGAATTTTTTTGAAGTTGTCATCTAAAAGTCCCTTCCCAACCCCCCATATTCGCCAGAGCTGTTGCCAGGTTTCCCTTGCCCACAGCATAAGTTTGTCCTCCCCCCATTAGCCTTCCAAAAAGTGACATCGGCGCCCTGTTTCCCCAGGCCCGCCTCCCCCAGCCCCGCGACCCCGTTCAGCTCCGGCTGTGGCTGCACGGGAACGCGGAGCCTGGGTCGCGTTAACACTACTAACCCCATTTCTTTAACTTACTAACCCATGTATACCCACATATAACCACCTTACTAAATTATATTTGAGTTAATAGGAAGTTCACAAAATATTGGGGGAAAAAACTAAAATATCGAAAAACAAAAAAAAAGAAATAATATTAAAAAGCAAAAAAAAAAAAGAAAAAAAAGAATAAAACTATAAAAAAGCCAAAAAAAATAAAATAAAATATTGAAAAAAACAAAAAAATAATAAAAATTTAAAAACTAAAAAAAAGAATAAAAATAAAATGAAAAACTAAAAAAAACTTTATATACTCATATTATATAATGTGAACTAAACAACTTCCACTAAACGTGGAACAAAAAAAAAAAAGAAAGAAAAAGCGACGTGGAAAGGTAAGCCTAGCATTTGTAACTGACTTAGCTAGCGGGGAAACGTCAACAATAATATAAATAGTATATGATGTTTATTGTAATTTGTCTTTCTTTGACCAATAAATATGATATTTTGTATTTTTAAGTTTTCGCGTGGTAAAAATAAAATTTTAATGGTTAATACAAAGTATAAAAAAGTGTTTCATCCCTCAGGCTCATATTATCGTTAAAATCAAAAGGGGGTTGGAATAAGCAATCGTTTTTATTCACATTATAATTTTTAAAACACATTTTTATAGAGGCTTCCTCACAGACAGCGAAGTGTGGAATAGCAATAAATGCAACAAAGATATGTCTAGCGATATTTCAACATCCTTCCATAATTGTGAAGGAAACTAACCATGATATATCAAATCTACAAATTATTCACAAAGAAATACAATTTACCTAGAGTTGTGATACATTTAAATGTATCCTAGAAAAAAAAGTAGAATGTTCTGGTTGTAATAATTAAGATGCTTTTTTTGTAATAATGAAATTTTCCCAGAGCATTTTAAAATGCTATCCGAGTAAAGAAATTGTATTCATTAATATTAGGAGTGTTAAAAAAGATGATTGGTTCTATTATATATTAATATTAAAGACAAAAAAGCATAACCTGACCCCTCACATGAGCTTTTTTAATGACAGAGCACCACCTAGTGAAACAAAAACCAACTAAACGTTAATTTAACTTGTTCCGTGATATTTGGCCAACCCAATTTCTTGATAAATCAAGAAAAGTCAACCACGTACATTTTTCGGGTTGTTGACCCTCGTCAGCGTGGTGCAGCCTGTATCTCTACGTTTAAAAATTTGGTTCCAGAGGCTTCCAGTGATGGCGTATATATACTTTTTGAATAGAAAAAGTATATTCATAAGATTTTGCTTATATTATATAAATTATAATCTAAAAAGCATTGTATGTTATTTATATAGAAAAAATATTGTCCTCATATATTTAAATAGAAAAATAATAAACAATACTTTGTTTTGAGAGTTAAAATAGTTTTAAAAAGGTGTAAGCAATAAAGTGAAAGCCCTAAAAAAGTACAGAATATTTTCGAGAAAGAATAAAATTTAATACTGTTCAGATATTTTCAACCTTTAGTTTCATAATTTGGTGTTATAAAATAATGTTTAACATCCAAAAATCTATACTTTAGAACGTATAATGCTCATCTTACTTCTCTACATCTATTATGTTAGCTAAAAATACTGAAATTTTATATTCAAATTTTCTGATATTCGGAAATTTTCACTTTATAAGATAAATTTGAACTAAAAGAAAAATATGTTGTGTAGGTATAATTTATGTGAAGAAAGTCATAGTGCAATTAAACTTGTTCATTATTTGAATGAAAGTAATATTGTAGGGTCTCTCTAGTTAGAGCTTCAATTTCCAAATGAGAAAGGTTTCTCAAAAAGGTTTTTTGTTTGTTATTCGACGTTTTAAATATTTATAAATAAAATTCAATTATTTTTCAAATTGAGTATAAATATACGTGTTTATCCACTATATCTTGTGCAAGACTAGCGCAAGAAAATGGCAACTGCTGCTGAAACTTCTGCCCTTAAATGAAGAGCTGATATCTAAGGTGAACAAGTTTCTGAAATGGAAAATGAGCCCCAGCTTACCTGATATAACCAAAGTGTTATCAAGCAATGGCCGGTGATTTGAGGATCTTTGGTATAGAACGACCCACGCAAGCTTTCCACCTGATACTAAAGTCAAGAATTCATAAATAGAGCGTTCAAAAAGTCTTATCTCATATTTCAGGTGGACATCGAGACTTGAAAAGTTGCTACAGTCTCATCGTATGGCGCCAGGAGGCCTTCGAGGTTTGAATAGTCACTAAAGTCAGATCGCCCAGTATAAGGATGTTTCTAGGTCATTGATGGATACTACAGCCCAATTGAATGGAAACAGGATAATATTAAGTCTTGGAGGGCTGTTACAAACATATTGCAATGCTCGCGAAAGAACGTGTGACTCGTATTGATTATGCAAACTGATCTACCAACTCAATAAGAGCATCGAACTTTGAATGGGCCCTAAAGCCCGATCCCATGACTCCAGAAAGATCCCAGATTCAGTATCAATACCACATACTGATTACCTGGGCAATGCAGTTCGATAGATCGACTTCAAAATATCTCGAATTTATATGGATGCTATGACGTGAATGCTTGTTTGTATAAAATATAGGCTTTTAAATTAATGCGTTGGTCTATACGTGTGCATCTAAAATATTTGGATGGGCTCTACAATCTAATCACGAATCTTCACTAAGACTCTGTGTTCTGAATAGCTGCTACAACCTTATTGCGCAATGCATCCTGAAAAGATTTGATCTTGGATCAAAGTGCCTCTCTCATAGAACAGCTCAAAGAGAACTTCGAGTTTTATATGGCCACTATTGCCTGCTCTCACTTTTCAAGAAAAATCTCGATTCCTGAAATGGATAACCAAAGATCTCGGATGTTGTTAGCGAGCAAAACACCGAACGCACGGCTCCAGGAAGTTATCTGATCTCAGATAGATGCTAAAGCCTGATCGCACGGATCAATGAAGACTTGATTATTGAACAGCTGACACAGCTCGATCGTATAGTCCCAGGGAGATCTTCGATCTAGATTAAATACTAAAGACTAATGAAGATACAGAATTGTAAAATTTTAAAATATCGGATGAATGCCACAAACTTATGTAAGACACAAGATTATCTCAGGTTCTGGATAGCTTCTACAGACAGATCGCAAGACTCCAGGAAGTCTTTTGGTCTTGAAAAGCTATCACAAATGTTGCCCTTCGCACAGTACCCTGAAGATATAAGGCCTTGAAAGAATTATACATTCTCTGATCGTAAAGCTCAAAGAGAACCAAATCAGACCTGATCAAACTTTGAAGAAAAATCTCGGTGTGTGTAAGGATGTTATTGCCCCATTGCACGGTTCCCAGAATATCTAGAGACTTGGATGGCCGCAGTAGCCTGATCAGAAGGCTACTGAAAGATCTCGGATCTAGAATGAATATGACAAGTTGAATGCATGGTTCCTGTAAGATCTTGGTTTTGAATACCCACTTCTACAACCTATTGCATAGTTCAAACAAAACTTTTAATCTAAGATGGCTGTTATAACCCTTTTGAATTCGTGATCAAGAAGATTTTGGTTCCTAAATTGATTGAAACGCCTGGTCTAACGGGTATATTAATATCTCGGGTGTTTATGTATTCTGGAGACGCATCAAATAGCTTTAGGAGCATCTTATCCAAATTCCGCTAGAGTCTGATGGCATGGCTTCAGGAATATCATGGTTCTTGGATTATGATACAGCCTGATCTCACAGCTAAAAAATAACCTTGGATTTTGAATGTACACTACAGCCAGATTGCAAGACTTCAGAATTAGATTTCAGGATGGCCACTATAACTCGTTTGCACATTACCAGGAAGATCTCAGCTTTTTGTTGGCAGATACAGATCAATCTAGCGGCTTCAGGAAATACTCAAAGATTGGATGAAATTTAGAACGCGATTGCATGTATCCTGGAGGACCTCAAGCTTTGAATTCAATTTCAATCCAATCGCACAGCTCTAATAAGATTTCGTTTTTAAATAACCGGGACACACTGGTCGCGCGGTTTCAAAACGTACCCGAACCTTTTTTTGAAGTTATAAATTGATCGCATTTTTTCCCTAAAATTCAGTCCTGAAATGAATGCTATGAGCTGATATCATTATCAAGAAAGAGATCGAGACTTGGGTGGGTGTAAAACCTAATTTTACAACTCAAATAAAAATTTAAGTATTGAATGGGGCCGCTGTATCAAGTTGCAAATTCTTCATGGATACTTCAGGCCATGAATGGCCTCTACATCACGATCAAAACGTTCCAGCCTAATCGCATGGCTCAATAAGGACCTCATATTTGCATGGACAAGACCGATTTCACGACTCTAGGATGATCTTGGTCAAGGGAGAATGCCACAGCCTGATTGCAAGGCTCCAGGACGACGTCAGGTTTAAGTGATAGCTAGAGAACCATCGTACGGCTTTAAAAAGGTTTAGCTCAAAATGTAGTTACACCCTGACCGCCTGACTCTTGTCAGATCTCAAATCTCTGATAGATTCTAAAACTTGATAAAAAGTTTCAATAGAAATCTCGATTTTGAATAGCTACCTCAAATCAACCACATCGCATCAAGAAATTATCTGGTCTAAGATGAGTGTTTCAGCACAATTAAAAATACAGCGCTTTATCGCATGATTATGAAACCCTCTATAGTCCGATCCTAAAGCTTGGTAAATATATTTTTTAGGATGAGCGTTACCACCAAAGTTCCCTCTTCATGAAGATCTCAGGACTTGGCTAAATGTCAAAGCCTAATCACACATCTCCAAGAGAATACTTTTGGCTGACTCCTACAGCCTTATTGCTCTGCTTCAGGGGTATCTCGGTTCTCATATGAATCCTAGAGACTGATCACGCAGCTTAAAGTGGAATTTGAATGACTGGTATAGCCAGGTCGCATAGGAGGATCTTGAGACTAGATTGAATTCTACAGCCAGAAAGCACTATTTCAAAAATATTTAGGGTCTCTAATGAAGAAAATAGCTAGATCGCATTAATCCAGGAAGATCTCGAATGATGTGTTGTGGATGATACAGCCTGAATGCAAGTATCAAAAATGACCTCAGATTATAAATAAATGCTACAGCGCCCAATCGCACTTCTGGAGCAAGATCTTGGGCATAGAATTGCAATTAATGTATTGCTACAGGAATATCTCGTGTTCTAGAATGTCCATTGAACCTCTATCGCATGGTTCAAGGCAGATATCGGGACTTGAATGGCCTCTGCGGCCTAAGCACACGTCTTCATTGAGATCTTTTATTTAGAAAAAATGCCACAGTCTGATCGCGCAGCTCCGGGATGATCTCGAGTAATGGATGAGAATGACTTTTGCCTCTCTGACCACACGTCCCATCAATATTTTAGGTCTTGAAGTGCATCTATATATCTAGATCTCGTGGCTCCATGAAGACTTCGGGTTCGGATGGTCGCTTAAAACCTGAAATTCTGGCTCCAGGAATTCTAGGTTGAAAGATCAATGTTATAGACTGATCACACGGATTAAGTAAATCTTCAGGTTTTGAAATAACACCAGATCGCTCGTCTCCCGGAATATCTCGGTTCTATGATATAAGCTGCAGCTTTTATAATGGATCCTAGAAAATCTCGCGTCTTGGAATGCCGCTACAGCTTAAAAAACAGATTCCATAAAAAATATTTGTCTTTGTATGGATTATACAGTATGATTTCATGACTCAAGAATAACTTTGGATTTTCAAATAAACACTACAACCCGATTGCATGTCTCCATGAAAATCTAAGTTTATAGATAAATTATACAGCATGAAAGCATAGCTCCAAGCTTATCTCGGACCTTCGGATGTCTGCAACAGTCTTATCGCATGTTTTCAGGACGATCTAGTATGGATGCTACTACTGATCACACAGCTCAAAGGAGACTCGGATTTTGATTTGCCACTGCATCGCTATCAGAACTCTGAAGGAATATTTCGGTTCCTTATGGAAGCTACAGGTTGATCGCACGGCTCATTGAGGACTCTCAGAATTCTCTGTGCCGCTACATCCTGATTGCACTTCTCCAATATGAAATGGGGTCTAGTATGGATGCAACAGCTTGATCGCAAGGTCAGGAAGATCTTGGGCTCAGATGAATGCTAGACAAAGAGAAACTTAAGTTTTGATTTTCCTCTACAGGCTGCTCTCGCGGTACCAAATATACTAGGGTCTAGACTGGTCAGTACAGACTGCTTGCATGCCTCAAGATACTTATTTAGTGTCGTATTGATTCTACAGCTTGATCAATGGCTGAATCAACCCTCAAATTCAAATGTCAGCTAAAACTAGATCGAAAGGATTCGAGAAAATCTTGGTCCTATAATGAATTATTCAGCCCTATTTTCACAGGTTTATGATGATCTAGAGTCTTGGACGACCTCTAAAGACTGATCGAAAAATGCCAGGAACATTTCGGGCTTTAAATATCTACTAAAACCTTTTCGCACCGTATCCTGAAGATATTGGTCTTCCACCAATTCTGAAATATCTGATCGGAAAGCTTAAAGAGAACTTCAATTTTTTTATGATCGCTGCATATTGATCGCACTTTTCAACAGAGAACTCTTTGCTTAGATGAATGATATAGCCGCGCTACCCACCGATCGCCAGGCTCCAGGAAAATTTCGGATGTGGAATCAACGCTACCGCTCAATCACGCGGCTAAAGGAAGACCTCGGGTTTTGAATGGCCGATATACAGCAAGATATTTTGGCTCAAGGAATATCTCGGGTCGAAGATATATGTCGAAGCTTGATATAATGGTCTCAGGAAGATCTCATATCTTGGATTCCTGATAAAGCCTGATTACATGGCTTCAAGAAACTCTTATTTTTTAAATGGATGCTACAGTTTGATCTCGTGTGGCTCAAGGAAGAACTAGGATTCGTAAATGGTCGCTACAACCTAATCGAATTGTTGTGTGTGGGACTTAATGAAGATACCGAATATTAGATGAATTTTACCACCAGACAGCATAGCTCCGGATGTATATCGGGTCTTATATGATCACAACAGTTTTATCGCATGGCATCATAGGGATATCAGAACTCGTATGGATGCGTCCATTGATCGCATATCTCAAAGATGACCATGGATTTTGATTTACCGCTACAGCCTGATCACATGTCACTAGTGATAAATCGGATGAATATCAACACTAAAGCCTGATCGCACGGTCAGGAAGATCTCAGGCCTCTGATGGATTCTAGAGGCTGATTGAACAGCTCAAAGAGGACCTCTTGTTCTGAATGTCTGCTAAAACCTGATCTCACGAGTCATGAAAAACACGCGGCTACAGAAATATCTAGGGTCTTGGTTGTCTGGTACGTCTCGAATGCACGCTTCAGAAAGATCTTCGGTCTTGGAAGGATACCACCCACTGATTGCCCAGCTCCAGATAAAGGCTGTTAGGTCTAAGATGTACGATACATCTCTATAATCACGTCTCCTGTTTTAAATGCTCACCCCACCTATAAACAAAATATTTTTATCTAAAAAGGTCACATTATCTCACCATATTCATTGGCTCTGCGAATAAAGATTCTAATCTTAAATTGAGCAGCCATTCTGCACACCTCCTCAAAAAACTGCGAATGTGGGATGATTGCAGCAATTAACTTTCATGACTCCAGAAAAAGTGTCTGGGGCGGTTACTTCAGCGTTCCACCAGTCAAAAGGTTTCGAAAATATAAAGTATGGATAGCATAATTCAGGCCGCCGATCCTACTCTGAATACATGAAGGCCCCGAGGAGTCTAGAATGGCCACTACAGTCTGGATGCATGGCTTCAAGAAACTCATGGGTCTGATATAGATGCTACAGCCTTATCAAATGGCTACATAAATAACTCACAAATTATAAAATTTCGATTGTGAAACTTTAAAGAATTCTCTGTCCTAAGAGAAATTCTATATCCTGATCGCGCAGATTTGAAAATTCGCAAGACTTAAATAGTTTATACACTTAATCGCTGGACTCCAGGAAGATTGAAGGGTCGCGGATGACCTCTCCAGCTCGATCGCACGATTCAATGGTAACTTGCCTGCTTGAACGGCTTATTGATTTCAGTCTTGGATGATCGCTAGGACTTCATCACGCTCTCTTGAAAACTCTTGATTGTCGAATGAAACTGCTCGAAACTCCTTGAGGATGATCTCTTATTCTAATTGGCCGCGCTACATCCTGATAGAATTGGTGAATGAACCTATCGGGTCTGTAATGAATGCTAGAGCCTGACTCGCGGCTACAGAAATATCTAGGGTCTTGGTTGTCTGGTACGTCTCGAATGCACGCTTCAGAAAGATCTTCGGTCTTGGAAGGATACCACCCACTGATTGCCCAGCTCCAGATAAAGGCTGTTAGGTCTAAGATGTACGATACATCTCTATAATCACGTCTCCTGTTTTAAATGCTCACCCCACCTATAAACAAAATATTTTTATCTAAAAAGGTCACATTATCTCACCATATTCATTGGCTCTGCGAATAAAGATTCTAATCTTAAATTGAGCAGCCATTCTGCACACCTCCTCAAAAAACTGCGAATGTGGGATGATTGCAGCAATTAACTTTCATGACTCCAGAAAAAGTGTCTGGGGCGGTTACTTCAGCGTTCCACCAGTCAAAAGGTTTCGAAAATATAAAGTATGGATAGCATAATTCAGGCCGCCGATCCTACTCTGAATACATGAAGGCCCCGAGGAGTCTAGAATGGGCAATACGGACAGCGCAACACTTCTATCTATAAGAATACCTCGAGTCGAGAGTCTAGAAAGATGGCTACAGTCCTTCCTAAGCTCACCGAGATATATTCGCCATTATTAACTTTGCACAGCTTCTGATCTGGCTCTACAGGAATTGAATCCATAGAAGATTTTTCAAGTTCCTTTGTGAAATGGAAGGTAGGTATATCTCCACGTATATTATATAAAATCAATATTCAGTATAATGCATAATGTCTGCTCACTTTAAACACATTTTTATATATGATAGCATTCCTTAATTGAAAAATATTCAATTAAATAATTTAGTTAATGACTTACAATCACACCCGCATATAATTATTTCAAAAATTTATTAGTTTATTGCGACAGTTGGTCAATATTTCTGCTTTTATTCATAGTACCAACTTCTCTATTATAGACAAAAGAAAAGAGAATATATGTAAAATAGAAACACAATAAATACTAAAAATTAACAAGTAATTTAACAAGGTAATAATAGAAATTGTTATAAAACTATATTATTACATAGATGAAGATTTAAATAGGATTTACCTCTCTATTTGACAATTATAAAGAATGTTTAGCGCATTTTTCATAAATGCAATATTTGCCAAGTGGTATTCCGCACACACACACACACACAAAGAGATGTATTCAGATGTTTTATATAGTCAATTAACCTTTCATATTAAAAAACCTATTAAATAGATAAATTCAGTAATAATGATAAAAATATAGAAATAATCGTGAAATATACATTTAGAAATATGAATATACATATCTGGAATTGATTTATCGCACAGAGATGTGCAATTTTTAGATGTCGCTAAAATTTCATTTAACTTCGAAGAAGTGTAATTGATGGAAAACATTGGGAATGTCATTCTTACCAAACCGTTGTGCTTGTGTGTGTGTATGTGGTGCATCAAAACAACTTCATTCTTTGAAAATAACTGCACATATTTCAATAGCTCGAGAAATAGACTATATACAGCTTTAAACTTCAATATTGTATAAGTTTAGGATGATTAATAAATAAATAAGGGTAGCAGTTTTTATCTTTCTGAATTTATCCTAAACTGGAGTAGACGAATGTCCCAAATTGTACAGCTTGATCTTCATTTTTAATTAATACTGTTACCATACATCCAGTTAATCAGGTGTTTAATAGGTTCCGAAGTTGGGCTGGCCAAAAGAGATTCCTAGGAAACATCGTTTATATAAAAATTATTTTAATATTTACCTAAACTTTTATAACTATAATTGTTGATTGGTTTTCTCATATCTAAAGAAATTTTAAAACCCATAAATGAGTGTCATCTTGATATATCCAAAAAAGAGTACTCCTTTATTTTATATTTCATTTTACCGCTTTCAAAATATAACCTGGCACATATAGAACAATTTTTAAAACAACATCAACATCCTGGAATAGCTAACAATGGGGGATAAATTGTGTACAGATAGCTCCGGAATACCTTGGTCGAGGAAGCAGAACAACACCATCGCAGCAGTGCCGAAATAAAACTCACGTCGCATTTCGGATTTTATTTCTTTTGTCCACAATAACAGATATATCTAGCACTGAGTCTAGTATATATGTTTCAAAGTTGTTTAGACAGGACTGATTTGTGAAAAGAATATCGGGGAGTAATTTGTTTTATAAGTCATTCAAATATTACAGAAAGGAAAGCATTTCAAAGGCGAAGCTATATCGACTTTAATTTCTATTCTATAAACAAAATATAATATTATATATGCAACACTACTAACCTTATTGAAATAAGAGAGAACTATTTGAGAAGACTTGTCTAATTCCTGGTGAATTCTCTCAGTGGTTTCGCCAAATTATTCAACTAACCGCTCTAATTTTAGAATCTTTCGCTGGAAGAGTGAATATATTTTTTTAAATTTTCGATTATGAAATGTTAATATTTTTAACCCAAGGTATGTTTCAAATAGACTATGTTTTTGAAATATAATATGTGAGTGTATGTGCTCTAACATATAATCTATTTAAAGATAAAAAGTTTATCATAATTTTATGACAATAATAAAATCTGTTTTGAATTTGTAAGTTGAAAATTATTATGTGAATTTGATTGAAAAAGAGTTATAATGAATAGCTTTAAAGGTGTGAATGCTTTGGTTCTTTATGCTATAAAAATAAATTATAAGTAAACATAAAACGTGTAAAATATCAGATAAGTTATTTTGATCATATATTGTTCTATCCGAAGGATGAAGTAGTGGAAGATCTTCATTAGAAAATAATATAATTTTATTGAGGTACGCGGGAGTATGAGCATGTATAGTGGCGATGTAATGGTCTAGATATTATTTACTTAACATAAAATGTGGAAGAACAGTTAAAACTACACACTCTCTCTAATGTAAAAACTAGAGGGCGTTTAATATTTTAAGCATAAACTATTCCTTCTTCTTCTTCTTTCTTATCTCCACTCAATCCTATTAAGGTATCAAGCTTGTAAAGCTTGAGACTTTTGATGGGGTCTGCCGGGAAAGAGTAGAGCTCATCATTGGATGAGTAAATACAGTCAACAATATGTTTTGGGGGTGCAGGTTGAGAATTGCACTTAGTACATAGTGGGAAAACCTTGCAACCATTCTGGAAAGTCATTGTCCGTAGATGACCAGACTTAAGTCTGGAAATCAAAGACTGTTGTTCTCTTGGGAGGACAGAACAGGTGCTTGTCCCTCCTGCTCTGCACCAGTCATATGTGCAGCATTATATTTCCATTCCTGCAGGCATTGGGTTTTGATGGTACGGAGGAGGTCTCTTTCGTCTAGTTGGGTGGTAGATTCTCTGGCTTCAGGTAGGCCAAGAGCTCCAGCCTTTGCCAGAGAGTAAAAACTATTCCTTATTTGCTTATATTGAAGCGGTTTTCCTATACATGTAAATTCAAATGTGTTCTCCTTAAAAAAATAAAATAAATATATACATCCTGAAAGGTACAACTTTCTTAAGCTTTGTCAAAGAGTTTTATTTCATTTATTTCTCAAATATATATCATTTTGAAGAATCACACTTTTTATTTATTTTTCCATTTTGCAAAACATAAACATGTCAAAAAATGATGTGTGTATGTGTGTGTGTGTGTGTGATAAATATAATTTCTAAAATATTATTTAAAAATCACATAAATATATTTAATTACTAGCGGATGTGTACCCGGCTTCGCCCGGGTTTTATCCGAGTGAAAGTTTGCCTGACGAATATTATTGATAATAATATTCGGGAACACACAGAATATTATGATAATATAATTCGTTATGTCATATAATTATATAATATATGAAATTTATTTTTCGAGCAAACATATCCACTCTCTACTGAATAGATTTTTAAAAATATATAAATAAATAAAAATATCTAGAGATATACTACATGATCTTAGCCAAAAGGCCGAGAAACGATATTTTATATATAGAGATGACCTGGCTTCGTGTGTCTTCTGCTCGAGTGAATGTTTCGCTGGTAGAATTTTGTTTCTGCCTACTATTAATCATTATCTGGCTTTACCCGTTGCTGCTTTAGTGAATATTCCCCAAAAGAATTTTTTAATGCAATCAAGCATGATACGGAAATATTGTCATCATCATTTCTGACTAAAAAATATTGTTGCTCAGTACTTGGTTAAATATAATTTTTATTGGTTAAAGAGCGACAACAAAACTCTTCCAGATTTAACTCTCTGTCCTGTTCAAAATTCAGCGAGATTAGTTACATATTGAGGGCGTGCATAGCCGACAAACATATATATATATTTATATGTTCCCGGCTTCGCCCCAAGTAAAAGTTTGCTTAACAAACATTTGTTAAAACGATTCTAGCAAACATCCAATCCCTACTGAATCTATACTTGTCTACCTTCTCGATAATTTTTTCCCGGTCCCTTGAAAAATACTCGATAAGTTGAAAAAAATCAGTATTAATTGGTCCACTCGGTAATTTGAAGTTGAAGGAATAGTATCTTGCCACAAACGAAGATTTGTAAATAACTGTATTAAGCGAATGTACCCGGCTTCGCACAGTTTTTATCCAAGTAAAAGTTTGCCTAACGAACATTTGTTAAAACGATTCTAGAAAACATCCAATCCACCTATATATTTATTTATAAACGTATATAAATATGAATATTGTTATATGCATTTAAATATATTTTTGAAACACATAATTTTTTGAAATCATTTATTACATTTTAAATAAGATATTGTCACTTTTGTGAATTTGATAATTAATTATTTCTTTTTTCTCAATGAATTAAATATATTAATTCAAAATTTCATTTTTGTTATCATCATCACATACAATGTAATTTTTTTATATAAACAAACGATAATAAACAACAACAATTAGGGGCTCAAAGATCATTTATTATGGTTAGTAGCTCCGTAAATAAAGATATTTTCACAACAACAATATTAAAGTTGCATCATCATTTTTATAAAACAACAGCAAATTAAATTAACAATGTAAAAATAAATTTTAACATTACATTTTAGCATTTAACACAAAATCGTTACAATTTTTTTCTTTAAATATATATTAATATTGAAATGCCAAGTATTTTTTACGTCATTTGAATATTATATTACTAAATTCTCAAATTAAATTTATTATACTTGGAAAACATTTTAAGCATTGTTGCAATTTATAAATTTAATTTAACCAGACGCCGCTAGAGGCGCTGCTTGCGAGTGAAAGTAGAAAATTTGCAAATAAAATTGCAAATAATATTTATTTCAAATCAAATTCAAACCAGAAATCTTCCCAGTAGTATAGTAAATAACTTCCTAAAGTTTCACGGCGATTAGATATTCTTACCTTTTAAAAACATTCATCGTGTAAACAAACCACGTGTTAATTATTAACCAATCAAATTCATTTATCGTCGCGACCAGTGCTGCGCCCAAGCGGTAAAAGACTGGAACTAACGCTTTTTGGTTTTTTATTTTTTAAAAAAAGCACATTAACTTTTTTAGTTTTTTGAATAGCCTATATGTTAAACGAAATCTTCAGCTACCTACATGCGAAATTCCATAATGATTGAGTCAGTAGATTTTGCGTGAACCGATAACAAACATCGATTTCGCATTTCATTTTTATATATATAAGGATTGTGATGAATTAGCGCGCCATCTGTTATGAAAATTTGAAACTATTGTAGACGCCTTTGATTATTTTAATTATTTAAAAAATCATACGTGTCTATAATAGTTTCAAATTTTAATATTTACACATTATTAAAAAATTATAAAATATAAAATAAACACTAAATAAGCGTAAATAATACAATGTTAAAAATACACTTGCAGCATTAAAACATAGCTTACACAACGTACAAAAGAAGTCATCCCATAATTCATTGTCCAAACAAGAATTGGCCTTTGGTGATAACATCGCTCCAGTGCAATCCTCAAAGTTGCTGCTAAATTTCTATCTGATGTGAACGATGCAAAAGGAGGTAATAAAATTCAACAAATAGTTTTAAACAAGGTGAAGTTGAAAAATATCTCTATACGCCACTGTTTCTCGATACTAATCTATTAATTTTTGTCGCCGACCCGTGGTTGCTAGTTTGCGGCGACGGTCAATAAATAGCGTCTAGTTTTTACGTTTATTTCGACAGGATAGGTGACCTTTATTTTAAAGATCAATATATTTTCGGAAAATTTCCATATAATCTTTTATTAATAGTATATATCCTGACAACACACAGTTTAAATTTGTTGAAAAGTATAGCGTATGGAATAATCTGGTGCTTAAATAAACTATCTTGGGCAACAAATTAAGTGAAAAAATTAATATATATAGCAGAATATAATAAATGAATGAGATAATGGGGTTCATATGTTGTATATAGATGTGTATATATACATATGTAGTTTATAGATCTCTAAAAGTAGTTTTGTAAATTAAATTGGCTAAAACCGCTGGGAGGATTCCCTACTGATAAGCCAAAAACTGCCAATTTTTTCCATCGCAGTAAGGTGATTCTAAGGTTTGTTTCATTTGAAAAGAAACAGTCGTGCTTATGGTCGCATTTCTTGTGTTTAGATGACACGTTATTACCCCTATAGTTAGGAAGTACTTATCGGTGCGAGCAGTTATTTTCACTTATGGAAGGAAATAAGTCTCCAATCAGATCGAGAATTACTGACGTACACCTTGGGTCAGTTTTAAAATTAATCACTGCGAACAAGATTTCCCCCGAAGTAGGAAAGATGGTAGCAGAAAAGAGATGCCAAATATCAGGGAGAAAATATTAACTTTACTTTCTTTTTTCTTATTAGTATTTTAAAAAATAAACCTACATAAATGTTACTATAAAAATTTAATTATTTGTTTTCTTTTTTTGCGGCCCACATAATTTTATTACTTTTTTATTTGGCCCGTGTTAGGATTTGAGTTTGACATGCTTGTTTTGGATGATACAGCCTAACTGCATGTATTAAAAATGACCTCGGACTGTTAATAAAAGCTTAATAGAATGGTTCCTAATAAGTCTGGCATCTTGGAATGCTGCTATAGCCTGAAAAAACAGCTTCCAAAATATTTCTGTCCTTGTATGGATGCTACAGTATGATTTCATGATTCAAGAATAACTATGGATTTTTAAATAACCACTACACCCGATGGCATGACTCCATGAAAATGTAAGTTTATAGATAAATTATACAGCATGAAAGCACAGCTCCAGGCGTATCTCGGACCTTAGGATGTACGCACCAATCTTATCCCATGTTTTCAGGACGAACTAGTATTGATGCTACCATTGATCACACAGCTCAAAGAAGACTAGGATTTTGATTTGCCGCTGCATCGCTATCGGAAGTCTGAAGGAATATTTCGGATCCTTATAGAAGCTACAGCTTGATCGCGCGGCTCATTGAGGACCCTCGGAATTCTCTGTGCCGCGACATCCTGATCGCACTTCTCCAATAAGAAATCGGGTGTAGGATGGATGCGACAGCTTGATCGCAAGGTCAAGAAGATCTCGGACTCAGATAAATGCTAGACAAAGAGGATCTTAAGCTTTGATTTTCCTCTACAAGCTGCTCTCGAGGTTCCAAACATACCAGGGTCTAGACTGGTCAGTACAGACTACTTGCACGACTCAAGAAATTTTTCTAGTGTCATATTGATTCTTCAGCTTTATCGATGGCTAACTCAACCTTCAGATTATAAACGTCAGCTAAAACTGGATCAAAAAGATTCGAGAAAATCTTGGTCCTATAATGAATCATACAGCCTTATTTTCACAGGTTTATGCAGATCTAGGGTCGTGGACGACCTCTACAGACCGATCGAAAGACTACAGGAACATTTCGGGCCTTAAATATCTACTAAAACCTTTTCGCACCGTAACCTGAAGATATTGGGTCTTCCACCAATTCTACAATATATGATTGAAATCTCAAAGAGAACTTCAAGTTTTATATGGCCGCTGCATATTGATCGCACTTTTCAACAGAGAACTCTTTACTTAGATGAATGATATAACCAACCGATCGCCAGGCTCCAGAAAAACCTCGGATGTGGAATTAACGCTACCGCTCAATCACATGACTAAAGGAAGACCTCGGGTTTTGAATGGCCGATATACAGCAAGATATTTTGGCTCAAGGAATATCTCGGGTCTAGGGTGTATGTCGAAGCTTGATATAATGGTCTCAGGAAGATCTCGTATCTTGGATTCCTGATAAAGCCTGATTACATGGCTCCAAGAAAATCTTATTATTTTAATGGATCCTACAGTTTGATCTCGTGTGGCTCAAGGAAGAACTTGAATTCTCAAATGGTCGCTACATCCTAATCGAAATGTTGTGTGTGGGACTTCATGAAGAAACCAAATATTAGATGAATTTTACCACCTGACAGCATAACTCCGAATGTATCTCGGGTCTTAGATGATCGCAACAGTCTTATCGTATAGCTTCATTGAGATCTCGGAACGCGTTTGGAAGCGTCCATTGATCGCATATCTCAAGGGTGACCATGGAATTTGATTTACCGCTACAGCCTAATCACATGTCACCAGTAACAAATCGGGTGAATATCAACGCTAAAGCCTAATCGCACGGTCAGGAAGATCTCAGGCCTCTGAGGGATTCTAGAGGCTGATTGAACAGCTCAAAGAGGACCTCTTGTTCTGAATGCCCACTACAGCCTGATCTCACGTGTCATGAAATATATCAGGGTCTAGAATGGTCACTACAGTATGGATGCATGGCTCCAAGAAACTCATGGGTCTGATATAGATGCTATAGCCTGATCGAATGGCTACATAAATACCTCCAAAATTTGAAAAGTTTGATTACCTGACTCCAAGAAATTCTCGATCCCAGGAAAATATCTATATCCTGATCGCGCAGCTTTAAGAAATTTTAGATGGGTTATATGGTTAGATCGCAGGACTCCAGGAATATCTAGAGAATAAAATGATCTCTTTAGCTCGATCGCACGGTTCAATAGAAACTTCAGGTTTTAAAATGCGGGTAGATCCTGATTGAATGGCTTAATGCGTTCAGTATTGGATGGGCGCTAAAGTCTGATAAAGCATCTCCAGAAAACTATTGATTATCGAATTAATTTAAGCCTATCAAACTGCTCGAGGACAATATCCTGTTTCAATTAGCCTCTACATACTGATAGAATTGTTGAAAGATCATTTTGGATTTATGATGAATGCTAGAACCTGATCCCATGGATGCAGAAAGATCTAGGGACTTGGTTGTCTGGTACGGCTTGATTGCACGGTTCGTGGAAGATCTTCGATCTTGGATTGCATAGCTCCAGGAAAAGGTTGCCAAATATAAGACGTACGCTACATATCTAACATCATGTTCCCTTTCTTGTATGATCACCCCCGTCTAGAAACAAGACATTGGATCTAAAAAGAGATGGCACTATTTTACCCTCTATATTGGCTCTACAAAGAAATATTCTAATCTTAAATAGTGCAAAGTCATTCTGCACATCTCCGAAAAAAAAACTCAAGTCTAAAATGAATTTAAAAATCAAATTCAATTGCTCCAAAAATAGAAAGTGTAAGGCGCTGGTTTTAGAGTTCTACCCGTCAAAAGTTCAAGGATTATAAAGCCTGGAATGCATAATACAGTTCACAGATCCTACTCCGAGCATTCCAAAGCCTCAAAGACTCTACGCAATATGGCCAGGCTACAGCATCTATCTATAAGAAGACATTAAGTCTAAAGTCTAGAACGTTCCAGTTCATCCTACGCTCACCGAAATATATCCGCCAATATTAACTTCGCCTAGCTTCTGCTATGTTTCTACATGAATTGAATTCATTGAAGATTTATCAAGTACCTATGTGAAATGGAAGGTAGGTATCCCTCCATGTAGATTTTATGACATCAACACACTCACACAGTAGATTGTATGAAGCCTGCTCATTTTAAACATATTATTCTATGAGATAGTATTCCCTAATTGTGAAAAGTATATTATTCAAAATAATTTAGTTAATGACCTTCAATCGCCCACATATATAAATTTTATTATACAATATTAGTACTCATGGAGATATATAAAAACAAAAGAGGCATATCCCGAACAGAATCACATGAGCTTTTCTAGATGGCAGATAAATTATCAAGAAATTGGGTTGGCCAAATATCAAGGAGCAAGTTGAATAAACGTTTAGTTTATATTTACTCCAATAGATGGCTCTCTGCCATCTAGAAAAGCTTATGTGGCCTATTTTATATTTTTTATATGAATATTATTAACCTTCCTATTTGGCAATTATAAAGAGTGTTCAGAGTATTTCCTATGAATACAATATTTGCTAAGTGGTATTCCGCAAAAGGAAGCCTTCTGATGTTAATATCAATATCAATTTTTATATTAAAATACCTAAAAGAGACAAATCCGGGAAAATATAATGATGAAAAAATATATATATATATATAGAAATAATCATTAAATATACATATCTAGAATTTAATTATCGCATAGTGATGTACAAATCTTAGATGTCGCCAAATATCCATTTAACTTCGAAAAGTGTAATTGATGGGCAACATTGAGAATCTTATTCTTAGCAAACCGTTGCATCAAAACCACTGCATGCTTCAAAAATAACAGCACAGATTCAATAGCTTGATAAAAAGACTATATACAGATTTAAACTTCAATATTGTATAGGTTTAGGATCAATGTTGAATATATATCTCTTGCGTATAGCTCTTTTTATCTCTCTGAATTTATCCCAGACTCCTGGAGTAGACAGATGTCCCAAATTGTCCAGGTTGGTCTTCAGTATCAAGTGCTAGTGTTACCATACATTCATTTGATCAGGTGTTTCACCAGGTTGGGTAGGCCAATAGAGATTCCGAGGAAACTCCGTTCAAAATTATTTAGCTTTTCATCTAAACCTTCATTACTATAGGTGTTAATTGTCTTTCTCTTATCTCAAGGAATTTTTAAACTGATGCACGAGTGCCATCTTGATATATCCATAAAAAAAGTATTCCTTTATTTTAAATCCTATTTTACCCACTACAAAACATAACCTGACACATATAGATCATATTTTCAACAACATCAACACCCTGGAATTGTTAACAATGGGGGATAATTGTGTACAGATAGCTCCGGAACACCTTGGCCGAGAAAGCAGAACAACACCATCGCTGCAGTGCCAGATTCGAAATAAAACTTCGTCGCATATCAGATTTTATTTCCTTTGTCAACACAATGCTAACTAGAACTAAGTCTAGTGTGTTTATTTTAAGGTTGGATTTCAGTCAAGACTGCGATTCATGGAGAAGGATATCGGGGAGTAATTTGTTTTATGAGTAACTCCACTTTTACAGAAAGGAAACTGACTCCTCATTTAAATAAAACGGGAAATATTCAGAAATAATTGTCTCATTACTGGTGAATCCTCTCAGTGATTTCAAAAAATTAATCAAAAAACTGCTCTAATGTTGAATTCTTTCGCTGGAATATATAGTGGGTATTTTTTTTTTAATTCTCGAAAGCGTATTCATATTTTGAACCCATGGTCTGTTTCAAATAGACTATTTTTCAAAACTATAATATATGCTATAACATGTAAGTTATGGTAGTTTTTCATAACTTATACATATATGACGACAATAGACTCTTACTTGTTTTGAATATGTAAATTAATAATTATTATGAGAATTTGATTAAATGGAAGTATATCAATAAACATCTGTTAAGGTGTGAATGCTGATTTGGTTCTTTATTCTAATGAAATAAATTCTAAACTAAACATAAAATACCAGATCAGTTATTTTTATCATATATTGTTCTTTAGTCTTACATTATCCAAAAGATGATCTAGAGATATCTACATTATAAAATGATATAATATTACGTGAATGAGAGAATGAGCATGTATAGTGGCGGTGTAATGGTCAAGATATTATTTACTTAACATATAATGTGGCAGGACAGTTAAAACTATACACTCTCTCTAATGTAAAAACTAAAGGGCGTTTCATATTTTAAGCATAAACTATTTCTTATTTCAGAAATGGAAGCATTGAAGAACGAATGTTTATTTCACACATAAATTAAATTTCTATTGTCCTTACTGCGATTAAAAAATGCTGGAATGGTTTGGCTCATTAGTGGTGAACCCTCCCAGAGATTTCGCCATTATAATCTACCAGACCGCTTCTTTAGAGCTCTAATACTGTATTGGATCATTCTGCTTATATATACTACACTGAAGGGTGGAATTTAAACAAACTATAGACATAAGCTTTTAGAACAGTAGAATTATACATAATATTTGCAGCGAGCAATGCTCTACCGCAAACAATAAGAAAAAGGTCAGTTAGAAATAAATTAATATAAATCAAATAGCGCGCCTTATATATTTAGCAAATGAAATAATTAAGAGGCAAATGTTTCTTTCACACATAAATCAAATTTCTAGTGTCCTTATTTGTTTATATTAAATCGGCTTTCCCATACATGTAAATTCCAACGCGTTCTCCTTAAAAATAATATGATAAAATATAATGATAAAATAATTATATATACATGCTGAAAGGTACAACCTTCTTAAGCGTTGTCCAAGAATATTATTTCATTTATTTCTCAAATATAGACCCTTTTAAAGAATCACACTTTGTATTTATTTTTCTATTTTGCAAAACATATCAAAATAATGATGTGTGTGTGTGATAAATATAATTTCTAGAATATTATTTAAAAATCACATAAATATATTTACTTATTGTGATGAATTAGCGCGCCATCTGTTATGAAAATTCGAAACTAATTATAATTATAGACGCCTATGATTATTTTAATGATTTAAAAAAATCATACGCGTCTATAATAGTTTCAAATTTTCATATTTACACATTATTTGGAAATTATAAAAATATAAAATAAACACTAAATAGGTGTAAATAAGCTATTGAAAGACAATGTTAAAAATACACTTGCAGCATTAAAACATAGCTTACACAACGTACAAAAGAAGGGGTCCCATCTTCATTGTCCAAACAAGAATTGACTGTTGACGATAACATCGCTCCAGTGCAATCCTCAAAGTTGCTGCTAAGCCTCTATCCGATGTGAACGATACAAAATGAAGTCATAAAATTCAACAAATTGTTTGAACCATGGTGAAGTTGGAATAAACCTCTATACGCCACTGTTCCTTGATACTAATCTATTATTATTTGTCGCCGACCTGAGGCTGCTAGTTTGTGGCAACGGTCAATGGATGGTCTCTAGTTTTGACGTTTATTTTGACACGATAGGTGACCTTTATTTTAAAGATCAATATCCTCACGGAAAAATTCCATATAATCTTTATTAATAATATGTATCCTAAAAACACACAGTTTCAATTTGTTGAAAAGCATAGTGTACTGAATAATCTGTTGCTTAAATATACTATATTTGAAAGTAACAAATTTGAATATATATATATGTCATAATTTGTATATAATTAAATGCAACCCCGACCCACTATGTATGTACCATGTATGATTTTCAAAGATTTAATAAAAGAATAAGGTAACTGGAGGAAAGAAAGTAACAAAAGACATAGGAAGTAGATCTAGAGGAGAACATATTTATTAATAACGTCGCAGTTAACCTTCTGACCCCGGGTCCCTGCGAGCTAAGTTTAAACCAACACTTCCTGGCAGAGACCGGACGTATCTAGTGACCGCAGAAGTTATATTAGTCGCGAAGCACTCAATACTTCCTGAAAAAGCAGGATGTATCTGGTGACCAGAAGTTATAAATGTTAAAGCTAACACCCAACATTTCCGGCAAAGACAGGACGTATCTAATATCCGTCGAAGTTATAAGCGTCAAGCTACCCGACACTTCCTATCAAGCAGACCATATCTTTCACCAAAGAAAACCGCGGTCCAATTAGAAGGTCTCCCCTTAAATAGGTCAACCAATAGGAAAACGGGGACGTTCCATTTTCGACCAATGGGAAGGAAGACGACTCGTGGTGTTAAATCGAGAAGTAAGAACAGGCAGTTACGCTTTGGCTCCCAAGGAGGTGACATCGGCTCTGGACCTCTCCCCCTCTGCTCATCCCGTAGCTAAGTACAATCACCGCCATGTGATCAGATAATTAATAAGTCAAATCGCTCAGCTCTTCTCAAGCTTTCTTTCCTCCAATCCAGTTGCCTTTTATTTTCAAACCTCATCATGTGTCCTGATTATTCCTAACTGTGTGCTTCACTTACCACTCAACGACTGCGCTTCAACCAATCCTCACCATTCAAATCGAACAACAAGAAATTCCGCAACGATATTGTCACAGAACGGTTAAGTCGACAGAATTCTACAACAGTGTAATACATCAAATATTGCAGTGTAATAACTTTGGATCACATATTACATAGAGTCGACAGGATTCTACAACAGTGTAATACATCAAATATTGCAGTGTAATAAATAACTAGTTGGATTATATTACATTTATATATATATAGCAGAATATAATAAATGAATGAGATAATGGGGTTTTCATGTAGTATATAGACGTGTATATATATGTGGTAATTTAAGAATCATAAACACCTGTGTAAATAATCACCACCTCTTCTTACACCCCCTACTCTAATATGGACTTTTAATCATTGTACCCAATCCTCCTTTAATCAATCTAACTTTGGATGTATCGTTTTTGTGTGTTCAATAAAATACAGAGGTACATCTGGAGGGAACGTAGAAACCAAAAGGGCTTACCCCGCAGACAATGAGGTCAACCGCCCCGTTAACGCGGCGCCAATAAAATGACATAACAGGTCTTACCCGCAGCCAAATAAGGTAAACCGTCCACTCGACGCCAGGGCGCCAGACGTCCGGTGACGTAAGACTTGAGCATATAAAAAGGGCTTGCCCCGCGGGTAGTCAATTGAGACCAGTTCATTTACGACGTCTTCTTCTTTGAAGGCTGTTGTTACCCCCTTCAATACCACTTTCAGTGGTTTTTCCTCTTGTAGGCTGTAGGAATATCCTCCATTATTTTTCTGTACATACTCCCTGATTTTTTTGAAGTTGCCTATGTTTTTCGATTTAATTATGTGCTTTTTCCCAGAAATCGTGACTTGGAATGGTTCCGTGCACAAGCCTTTTAGTTCTTGGCAAAGAAGCTTCCAATCTGCTACATTTTCTGCAATAACAGGAGGAATTCTCTCGTTTTTTTCACGTTAGTGACTGTGGTCCATGGGCCATCGTTGTCGTTATTTTCATCATCGTCTTGCGGCGGGTGAGCTGCGTTCATTTGTTGAGAAATTCCAGTGGTGGGACTTTGTTCGCCGATGTCAATTCTAGACGTCTTCACTGAGGTCATTCGGCTTCACTGTGGTCATTGTCAAAAGACTCCATAGACAATCGACCAAAATACCGATGAATATAGTCCTAGTAGAGCTACCGAAAAATGAACAAAATAAACGAATCTATGGAATAACCGAAATACTTTACCAAAAATAGTCGTGGAATTATTCAGGACTACAAAACAAGTGACCCAATGCTTTAACTGCCAGGGCTTTGGGCATGCCAGCTAAACTGCTTTTTGAAGCCCAAATGCGTCAAGTGTGCTGAAGAACACCATTCGAAGGATTGTCCAAGAAAGTCGAAACAACTCCCACCAAAGTGCGCTAACTGTGGAGAGGCGCACACAGCCAATTACCGCGGATGCCCTAATTTTCCGAAGCCACAACAACAGCAGCTAAAGCCTCCCAGACAAAACTCCCCTAACACCATACCTCAAGCAAGCTCCACTAAAACAGAAGAAGCAACTGTTGATAATCAAAAGGCAAGTTACGCTGAAACTGCAAAAAAGAAAACTACTCGTTCTGACACCAGGGAACTGTGCGAAAAGTTATTAGAAGTTATCACAACTTACTTTCAATGAAAGACAAATTACCTTTAAAAATCGTTTTCTGGAATTGCAACGGAATCAAACTCAAAAGGGAAGAATTCCTACAGTTTTTGGAAGAAAACTCAATAGACATGGCACTGCTCAGTGAAACACACTTAAAACCATCTATCGACCTCAAATTCAGAAACTATCAGACAATAAGAGACGTTAGTATCGTTGGAAGGGGCGGCGGAACGGCAATAATTCTAAAAAACTATCTTAAATATAAGAAAGTGCTGATTCAAACATCTAACATGGAAAACACCACGATTCTAATGAAACCAGATGGAAGGGCAGTAGTGCAGATATCTTCAATCTATAAGAAACCTGATCTACCACTCCTGGAGGAAGATCTGAATCTCTTGTTAGAGAATAATCAATCAGTAATCGCGCTGCAGGAGACTGGAACTCCAAGTACCCTCTTTGGGGCTCAAGAACCTCCAATAATAGTGGAACCGTGCTTCATAATTTTTCCGAAAAAAAAAACCTGGACATTGTCGCACCTTCTTCACCCACGCACTACAGTCCTTTGGGAAATCCAGACTTTCTAGACATCGCAATTCTTAGAAACATCCCCTGGACTTCGAGGATTAAGACCCTGGATGCCTTATCTTCAGATCACCTCCCAGTAATCCTAGAGCTGACCTGCCCGAAGGATGAATTCACGACTAGGGCTTGCCGAATCACTAACTGGGTACACTTCCAACAAGACCTAATTTCCAGTACGCCTCCTAGAGTACCCTTGAAAACGGAAGCCAATATTGACTCAGCAGTGACCATACTAAATGATAAATTCTAAAACAGCTACTCAAAAAACACAGTTATATCATCCTCTTCATCAAAACAGAACCCCTCGACCAGGGCCTTGATAAAAGAAAAAGAATAAAGCTCGTAAGAGATGGCAAGCAACCTGGGATCCAGCCCATAGAGTCATTTATTTAAACCTACAGGGAAAAGTTAACAAAGCCCTCAAATCCGACTCCACCGAGAACTGGAACCAATTCATACACAAGATTGAATCAAGCCCAAAGGACTTCTGGAGAAAAACAAAACCCATCAGGAAAAAAACAGAAAGGATCTCAAGTTTAGTAATGAACGGCAAAACCTTATTGACTGACAAATAAATCGGAAATGAACTTGCAGAACACTTCTCCAACCAGTTATCCAAGGAAAAAGAAGAAGACCAACCAAATATAACTTATAATCACCAACAAGAAAAAATGCTCACAATGACGACACCAAATGAAGTCAAAGAAGTGATTAAATACTTAGCTAACCACAAAGCTCCTGGCCATGACAATATCACTCCGCAAATGGCCAAGAATCTTCCCATCAAATGGATTGTATTTCTAGCTCGAGTATTCAACGCCGCACTGCAATTGTGTTACTACCCCAAAGTCTGGAAGCATGCTATCATAATTCCAATTCCAAAAAAAAAATCCGCTAAATCCCCTGAAGATCTAAGACCTATCAGCATCCTCCCCACCATCGGCAAAATTTACGAAAGAATTATTTTACGCAGACTTCAGATGTACTTGGACAACTCTAACTTAATCATCCCGCAGCAATTTGGATTTAGAAGGAGGCACTCAACAACTCACCAACTCATTGCAGTTCTGGACTACATCCAGATAAGAAGATCCCACAAGGAAGTGGTAGGTGCTGTCTTTCTAGATTTTGCGAAAGCATTTGATAAAGTTTGGCATAATGGCCTTATAAAGAAACTCACAAAAACATCAGTTTCCAAGTGACATTATCAATTTTATGCAGGATTATCTACAGGGCAGGACATTTTCAGTAAAGCAAGGAAATTTTATAACTGAACCAAAGCCTATCCAGACTGGAGTACCTCAAGGCTCTATCCTCGGACCCTACCTTTTCAATATTTACATTAATGACATCCCACTGCACTCTAAATGTAAACTTAAGCTCTTCGCAGATGACACAGCAATTTTATTTAACTCTAAATCAGTCAATTCTTTGGTTACTCAGCTTCAGAATTACCTAAATGACATAATCAAATGGTGCGATGAGTGGAAACTAGACATTAACCCAACTAAGACTCAAGCAATAGTTTTTCCCCCAAGAGATAACAAAATATTCAAGCCACAAACCACCTTGACAGTAATCTCAAGCACTATTAGTTGGGCCGACCATGCCAAGTATCTTGGTGTCACTTTGGATTCGAAATTAAAATTTAACCTACATGTCCAAAACACCATAAGAAAGGCAAAGTTAGCCAAAATATCTCTATCAAGCCTGCTTAATTTTGAAAGTAATTTAACAACTAAGCATAAATTCACGTTGTACAAAACCTGTATTCTACCCATCATCACGTACGCACTACCAGTCTGGGGCAAATATATCACACCTACGGATAAAAAAAGAATAGATGCCTTCATGAGGATTTGCTTACGAACCATTATAGGAGCCCCATTCAATCTTTCAAACAAAATTCTCAAAGAAGATCTCAACCAGCCTAATATAGAAGAGATTTATCAAGACTCTGCGACAAGACTATTCTCGCAATTTCAAAAATCATCAAATCCAACTATACATGAAATTGTTCAAAATCAAGGTGACCTCAGCCACCGAATCCGACGACCTGGACCCAATGGCTAGCTGACAGCCAAACACCCAACAACTGCCCTCCTGTAAGGTTCGGGGGGGCCACTCCAGCATTACAACTCGCCATGTGTAAATAATATGGACAAGGTGACTCGCGAGCTGTGCTCGAATGTAACACCTGCAAATTGAAATGAAATAGAGAATTAGAGGCAGTCAATTCATTAGATGCCAGATAGCGGACAGCAGCAGCAGGTAGATCGTTAGTAAGTGGCCCGCCGGCCGCAACTGGGTCTCTGCGTTCCCTCTCCCTGATGCCTCGGATTCCCTGTGATTCGTCTCTGTGTGCTTTACCACTCACCACCATCACGACTGCGCAATCATCATCTTTCCCCACGACTCAATACAACAGACCAGACCACCGAAATACCACAGCTAAAGAAGAAAGTCGACAGGATTCGACATATAGATTTGTAGTTTATAGATCTCTAAAAGCGGTTTTGTTGATTAAATCAGCTAAAACTGCTGGGAGGATTCCCTACTGATAAGCCAAAAACTGCCAATATTTCCCCATCGCAGTAAGGTCATTCTAAGGTTTGTTTCATTCGAAAATAAACCGTCGTGCTTATGGTCGCATTTCTTGTGTTTAGATGACACGTTATTACCCCTATGGTTAACATAGAGGTAAAAGCACACGTGCTCCTGGTCAGGATATGCCTTTTTTATTTTAATATATGTATATATTAAATATGAATTTGAGTGATATCTGAAAATAATACTATCAAAATATTTGTTAACAGAGCTGGGTTAAAAACCTAAATGTGGGTAAATAGCACAAATTGAAAACAATAAATCAGCTGAGATAACATGAAATGGGATGTCAAGTAAAAAATATAGATTGAATAAGTAGAATTTCAACCTATATTTTTTAATCTGGTCAAATAAGCCTTATTTGACTTAATACTTGAGCATTGACACGTTACATATGAGACTAATAAATTCGAGAAAATTTTCACTGTTATCTTAATTTATAGTCCATGAATTTGTCACACCAATTAACTTTATAAAACATATTTACATCATCAGACAATAAAATCATGAATAAGCAATATTGAGTTTTAATCTAGGAATTCAATGCTGTAAATGAAGAATTTATAAAAATTGAATGCAAAGTTTCATTAATTTCGTGAAATCTTTTGCAATATAATTAGTAGTAGATTCTTCTTTATATAATGCAATGATTATTTCTATGAAAATTACATAAAAGCCTTCACTGTGATATAATAAACTTTCTTCTGGAGATCTGAGACATTTTTCTGGCCCTTGCTAATCACATAGAAAATAAAAGGTGATATAGGTTCATTAATTTTTAATGAAAAAGAGGAATCTACGCTTTTGTTTACATTTAAAAACCACTGATTTTATTTTTATTTTAGAATAAAAAACAATTTCTACAACAGGTTGCTAGGCTGGTTCCCACAATTATATCAGACACCAAACAAACTAAACGCCAAAATGTGCGGCTGCTTTAGCATGTGCAAGTTTTTCAGACGAAACAAAAGGTAACCGAGCCCGTCAAATATCAATTGCTGAAGAAGATTAATTTGATAATCTAATATTCATGATGATGTTCGAAGTTGATAAAGAAATGATATAAAACATCTTTTTTCCATGATATATACTTTGAAATGCTAAATGTCTAATTTTTGAAAACGATTCCATTTTTTAATTACTATTCGAAAGGGTCAGAGCATATGGAAGATAATTCCGAATTTATACATGGGAATATTTTATTTTATATTCAAATTATTTGTGCCACGATACACACTATGATGTATTATTATATACTTTTTTATAAAGACAAATAAACAAATATACATTGATCTACCATTGCTACCGGGAATGTCCGAATTGTAAAATAAGTTAATTAAGGATAATACCAAGTGATCTTAGTGAACGATGAATGTCTGTGACAAACACACCTATCACATGCTTCAACATTAACAAATTATCTATGTGTTAGTTTAAAATATGAACTTATATCTTTGCTGTATATGTGATATATCGTTTGTCATTTGTCTAATAACATTGACAGTAGTCCTGAAGATGAAGACACGACCAGTTGTCATAGACAGGACAGGTTATAGTCAGTGTAACAATGTTTCCATTAGGACGAAAAGTCTGGACTCGAGTCTAGGGATTATCCATCCATCGCCTATTGCCGGGTGCGAATTGAGGCGACATATTGAAAATATGTTTGACTCTAGTCAGTCCTTTATCCACCTATGGTATGTTTCTATTATATGTGTAATGATACAAATATAGAGTTTTTCAAAGTTTAATTTTCATTGATATATTGGAAAAAACAACCAATCATATATACAGACACATCAGAGGCAAATGCGCACTTCACTTGGATTACCCGCCTTACCCGTTTTCAAAGCCAACCTATTTATGATTGGGAGATTTTGATTTATCTAATTCAGCTAAGTCCATCTAGACACAGTACGTCGAAATGATCTACACACGTTTGATGGTTATTACTTATTGATACCTTAGAATTATATGCGACAAGCTATCAAATCTGAACTGCACATTCAGCACGTGTATTCTTGACTCTATATTCGACCCGGCATGAGCTGGTTTTCAAATTTTACGTTTAAATTTTAGTATTAAGCCTATTTCTACTGTAGCAATACTTAGTCAAAAGATTTGTGCTAATCACAAACATATTTTGAAATAATCAGAGTTTAAAAGAGGTAATGTCATTGAATTGAAAGAGGCTGGTTGGACAAATCGACTGATCGCGCGACATCTGTGTCGAAGTGAGGCGGCTATCGGACGATGTTGGCAAGAGTGGGTTCACAACGGAATAATGCAATGTCAGGACGGCAGCGGTTGACCAAGGGACACAACTGAGCGGGAGGATAGAGTGATTGTAAAAACGGCTGTCGCACCGGATTCGACATCCTAGAAGCAGAAGGCCTCCCAGACCTTTCGGTGTATAAGCAGGGAATAGCTCTGGATTTTCTTCGCCCACGTATTCATCTTTCGCCTTTCATCCGATTTGACTATATCTACCATCCAACGTGTGAACAGCACACACATGTTCAAAGTGATTATCACCAGACGACTGAGAGAGCGGAATCTAAGAGCCCCCCCGACCATTACGATGCCTACCCATCACACCTGCACACAGGCAAGTTGGACCACTGTGGTGTCAGGAGCGATCAACTTGGAACTGCGCTGACTCGGAACATATGGCCTTAAGTGATGAGAGTCCCGTTTCTTAGTGTCTTGAAAACCGATGAAAACGTATCTGGAGAAGTCCTGGGCAGTGTTTGGATCCTGCCTTACCTTAAAACACTACACAGGTCCACAAAAAGACATTATGGTCTGGAGGGCCATTTGGTAGTCATTCCCTCCACCAGGGCAGCACAATAGTATGTATACGAATAAAAGATTACACGAGGAGCTTCTTTTCCGTTTTATTGCTAGCTTTCGAACCTTTCGGTTCTTCAACAGGCGTGGCTAGTACAAAAATACTAACCATAGGCGTTAGTATTTTTGTTCTAGCCACGCGTGTTGCAGAACCGAAAGGTTCGAAAGCTAGCAATAAAACGGAAAAGAAGCTCCTCGTGTAATCTTTTATTCGTATATGTTTAACCAAATCTACTGAGTTCATTTATTCGTAAAACAATAGTATGTAGATGATATTCCACAGCCTGTTTTGTTGCCGTTCCTCTCAAATCACCCCGGGTTTAATTGAACAAGATAATGCCCGGCCACACACGCCACGTGTTGCTATGGATTGTCTTAAATCTTATTCTAATCTAAGGCCGTGGTCGCTGTCGCCTTTTTCAAATAAATATATTCTGATAAAGTTTACTTGAATGCAGGTTTTCAAATGATCTAATAATTTATAACACGTAGGATGCATTTTAAATATAATAAAATATAAACAACGATTTCAAAATTAATAAATAATATGAAAATATGTAGAAAAAAATAAAAAATATAAAATGTTCAAAATTATGTTTTAAAAATTGTTAATAGTTTTTATTAGTCATATATTCGATAATTGGTGCGCTTGAAAGAGATCAAACAATATGAGGCTAATTTTCACTTTGAACGGTGAAATCTCACAGCTTGAAAGGAAACTTTCATCTTGAAAATTATTTAATACTAGCTTTACTGAGCCTCTCTTCCATCATATTTTAGAGAAATACTGGTGAGCCTAGCCACATACCATGATCAATATTCTCGCTTCATGGATACAGTGCAACAATGATTCATTATACGAGGGAATTCTTAATTAACTCATAGATACAGTACTTGTAGTATGTCTTGCAGTATATGAGCAGAAAGGCCATAATTCTTGCCGTATGTTTAATATTAAATATAGTATGTATAAATTATCCCCAATATTCAAATTGTTCTTTAAACAATTTGTATATTTCTCCTATCTCGGCTCTTCCTTTGATTTGCTCGTATCCATGTATATTGTTCATTTTGTAAATATTTAAATTTTGAGAGCAAAATAGCTTCAACTCCTTTATCATTTAAATTTGAATTTAACTCTTTAGACAGGCTGTGTGTATTAATATATATCATAAATAGCTATTATATAATTGACTCAAGATTCTATGAGGGTAACTCTGTTCTGTGTGCGTGCAGGTCAAAGACCAAGGGAAAAGTAGACAGAAGCACACAGACATCTCCCGCTCCAATTGTTTTCAATGCCATAGACCCACCAGAATATTTCGACAACCCACAAGGTTTCATTAGAAACACAATTTTTTTAAAGTTGTCATCTAAAAAGTCCCTTCCCAACCCCCCATATTCCCCAGAGCTGTTCCCAGGTTTCCCTTGCCCACAGCATAAATTTGTCCTCCCCCCATTAGACTTCCAAAAAGTGACATCGGCGCCCTGTTTCCCCAGGCCCGCCTCCCCCCAGCCCCGCGACCCCGTTCAGCTGCGGCTGTGGCTGCACGGGAACGCGGAGCCTGGGTCGCGTTAACACTACTAACCCCATTTCTTTAACTTACTAACCCACACCAACATATAACCACCTTTAAAAAAATATTTTTAAGTTAACAGGACGTGTACAAAATATTGGGGGAAAAACGATAAAACTAAAAAAAAAAAGAATAAACATATTAAAAAGCAAAAAAAAAGGAATAAAATACTAAAAAAGCAAAAAAAAAAGAATAAAATATTAAAAACTAAAAAAAAAAGAATAAAATATTAAAAAGCAACAAAAAAAGAATAAAATAATGAAAACTAAAAAAAAAAGAATAAAAATAAAATGAAAAACTTAAAAAAAAAAGAATAAAAATATAAATAAAACAAAAAAAAAAGTATTTTAAACTCATATTATATAATCATTATCAAACGACTTCCACTCAATGTGGAACAAAAAAAAATGCGACGTGAAACAGTAAGTAACTGACTTAGCTACCCTGTGTCAACTATAATGTAAATAGTGGATGATGTGTATTATAATTCATGTGTATTTTAATAGTCTTGACCATTGACCATTATATATTCAAGTATAAGTAGAAATAAATATAATTCATAAGAAAGATAGTTGTATTAGAGAAGGAGTAAGGATAATTTAAAAAAAAACAAATTATAAGAATATTACTTTTAGGGTATCAATTTTTTTTTCTATTTTAAGTAAAACCACAGGGCTATAACAGGTTCACGCGGTAACTTCGGCAGTTACGCGTCATATAAGCAGAACATATATATATAATATAGTATATATATATATATATACACACAGTCTAGCCATAAATTCTGTTGCAAACAATTTTATAAATTAAATGATTAAGAACAAAACCTAATGGAATATAAATACATATTTTATTAGCCAATAGGACATAGATTTTAAATATATACAAGCATTCAAAATGTTCTCCCTTATTTTTGACACAGGATCTCAAACGTTCGGGCCACTGATCTATGGTGGCACGCACCTTTTCTAAGGGTATTTCTTTCATTGCTCTCACCAATGCTGATTTCAATTTATCCAAATTATGATATCTTTTATAGCACACCTTCTCTTCTAAATATGCCCACAAACTGTAATAAAGGAGGTTTAAATCAGGGCTTCCAGAGGGCCATTCATTGGCCTTTATGAACTCCGGAACATTCGTCTCCAAACATTGTCGAGTTGACTTAGCTTTGTGAGCAGGAGCTGAATCTTGTTGAAATATCCAATGTTCTCCATTAAACATTTTTGTATTCAGAGGCTTTACTATTTGTTACAAAATGTCTTATTTATAGTTTTTAGCTGTATCTTTTACCCCTTTGGCCCAGAAGTGGAGATCTGTTACACCTTGGTAGCTAACTCCCCACCAAACCATGACAGAAGAAGGATGGTGACTTTTTCAAGTCTTCTGACTTTCAAAGAAGCTTCTAGAGCGCTACGAGCATATATCCTATCATTCTGACGATTAATCTTTTCCTCGACAGTGAAAAATTTCTCGTCTGTGAAAAGGATTCTCTCATGCCACCGACCATCATGCTGCGCCAACAACATTTTTGATCTAACCCTTCTAATATCTCTAAGAGCAGGGGTTATCAAATGACCTGTGCGTCGTTTGAAAGCTCTCAGTCCAAGGTCTTCGTTGATTATCCTTGAAACTATCTTTGAGCTAAATTTATCTGCTTTGCTAAGATCTTTTGTTTGCAGTGTGGATTTCGACGAATTCTTTCGCGAATGGATTTTATAGCTGCTTGCGTTCGTTGCATGCGAGGTCGACCAGATCTTTCAAGGTCATTAATAGTGCAAGCCTTGTTGAACCTTTTAATGATTCGATAAACAAATTGACGCGTAATATTCAAATTTTGTAAAAGTTTAAAAAGGGTGAAAGATTTTGGCCTATTTTGTGTAAGGCTATTACAACTATAGGGTTTTCGTTAATACCCAAACCCATTATCAAAAAACAAATATATTTCGATTTTTTTTCTGAGCACGTGTGCACGAGATATTCAAATAATAACAACTGTTACGATGTACTAGAGCGCCATCTGTTATCAAATTATAAAACTATTTTAGAGGCTTATTATTCTTTTTAAAATAAAACAATTTCTACTGTCCTTACTGCGATGAAAAATTAAAGGGAGGGCCTGGCTCATCAGTGGTGAACCCTCCCAGCGGTTTCGCCAGTTTAATCTACCATATGGTAGATTAAACTGGCGAAACCGCTGGGAGGGTTCACCACTGATGAGCCAGGCCCTCCCTTTAATTTTTCATCGCAGTAAGGACAGTAGAAATTGTTTTATTTTAAAAAGAATAATAAGCCTCTAAAATAGTTTTATAATTTAATAACAACTGTATTTTGAATACTTAACGCGGTCAAATTAATTTTTTGTCACTGATTTGGTTTTGTAACAATATTTATGGCTAGACTAAGTATATATATAGTATAGTACATATATATATAAGTACATTATATATACTTGTATAATACAAGTACTTGTCCAAGTACAAGTACAATACTTGTATATTTATAAATATTTTGTATATTATAGTTTTCGCATGATAATAATAAAATTTGACCCGTTCACATAAAGTATGTAATTTTCTTCTCTCGAGCCCAATACATTCTAGTGATAATAAGAATAGTTTTCATACTTATATTAAATTTTAAACAAATATTTAGAAGCCTCCTCACAGACATCAAAATGTAGAAAAGCAGAAGATGCACAAGATGTAGTAGATATCAAGCAAACCATCACTCTCCTAACATAATTGACTCCATCTTAATCATCGTAAACGAGGCAACCACGCTATCTCAAATTCAATAGTAAATGCACAAATTATTTAAAATACTGTGAGTTAATACAATGCAGTTTCCACCAGAACAAAGTAGGTTTCACATTAAAGCCAGTTTGTAACAATCATGTTGTTTATTTCATATATAATAAAATACTGATTGTTGAACATTTTAAAGCGTTAACTGAGTATAATACAGCATTTATCAATATGAGGAATGTTAAAGGAATAAATTTTAAATGTATATATTACAGAATATAATTAATCTTTGAGTTCTCTAAAGAAAAATATAGACTTAATGAGATTTAGATGTTTTGAAGCTATTGTTTATATAAGTACAAGCTAGCATCTATTTGTTTCTAATTATTGAAGGAATTTATTTGAATTAAAGCGAAAAGTCAGATATAACAATATACCATAATGGTATATTATCTCTCTCCCTTTAATCTCAAATGCATACTCTCTCTATATTAATATATAATTTACTTTATAGTTTAAAGCAACTCGCTTTTATATAGAGTGAAATTTGAAGAGTAATTTGAGCTTGCGTAGCTTATCGAAGTGTGAAATTTTCTTTGAGATTAACCTCGGTCTCATTACAAGAAAGTTATTGAATCCCTTAATAATTTATATTAATATATATAAAATATACGTATAATTAGACCACAACTTTGACATTATTAATAAGGAAAGCTATTAAGAAATTCCTTCTTCACCTCTTTGTATAACTGTAGTAAAATGATACCAATTAAATAAATATGTGTTAATTTGGTGAATTCGCATTGGGAGAATGGGGCAGGTGCAGAATAAACGAATTCTAAATAATTAGCTTTCAAAATTGTGCGTCTTAAATATGTTTTTTAAAATTTGTTAATATATATATTTACACACAGAATCTGTCTGTTGAAATTATTAGCATTAGGTATCAAAAACTGAATAGAGTGATTGGTAGAATCAACATGAGAAGCCAGATTACAATTGAAATAAAAGCAGACGACCGCTTAATGAACCCATTTCTCAATCGACTGCTATTTTTTCACTTTTGGCTTTGTGTATCATAGAAGGTACCTTTTTAAGCAAAGAAGATCTCGTTAAACTTGGAGTTGACGGTTTTTTGAAGAATTGAAATAAAATGTCAGAAAAACGAAACTATAAATTACCCTAGAAGATTATATTTTTCTTGATTAACTTTTGAGAGGAATATCTAGAACGAAAACGTATTTTTGTTAAAATACCAGAAATCCCCATGCAAGAGAAGAAGAAAAAAAATTATATATGTAATATTGTTGCAATGTGCCTACGTATGGATGAACTGGCAGTCGTGTACGTGAGGCGAGTGTTGATGATCTTCCCACACGCGGACAACAAGAAGCAGAGGCAGGGCTAGATGTTAGCACAAAGAGGGATCGGGGACAGCCCACGGGACAGAGGTAGAGCCCATGACACCAACTTTGATGTTTATCACCGAGACATGGAGAGAAAAGACTGTGTGCAAGACAGACAGGCTGAAGCGAACTGCTGAGAAACACCCCCTAGAACATCTGCCGACCCCCTGCCAAAACTTGTCCTGTTTTGGGGGGTCTCTATATGAATGTCCCTCGGGACCCCACATGGGCTGGGCGTTGCTTTTTCCACCCCTCTGTCCCTGCTGCCACCAGCTGACCGCTCTCTCTTTGGATCTTTATTTTGACGTCACCAATTTTAGTTTATATACAAAAAGGGTGTACAGGTTATATTAATAAAAAGATATAGCATATATACAAAATATGGGGTTGGTATCAAATAGAAACGGTGTACATTTTAAAACAGTTTAAAATATACTATATATATACTTTAGGATAAACAGATCTTCCAAAATAAAGAAATTTAGAACTGAATATATAAAATTAAATTTGGTTTAGAGATCAGAGTTTTAAAATCTGAAAGTGTTTGACTAGAAAAAAATATCTCTTTCCGAATATACTATAAGGTTGCGAGTAAAGTTATCATAAAAAGGAAAGCAGGTATTTTCCCTTCTTTACTTTTTAAGAGAATGCTTCCCTCTGAATATTCTCTTTGAATAATTTAAAACTCGAATATTTTACGCCCGATAATCATTTTGAATTTTAGATATATTTTGCTTGGCTATAATTAATATGAAGAAAATGTCATAGCGTAATAAAATTTGGTTGTTAATTGAACGCATTTATTTTTGTGAGTACTCTCAATCTCTTAGAGCTTCAATTTCATGAGGAAAGAAACTTATGGATTTGTTTAGTTTTTATATGACTCTTTACTTTATATCAGGTCTAAATATTTCTATTTATTGTATTTAAATATAAGTGCTTATCCATTATCCTGTGCAGAACCCTTGCAAGAAAACGGCAACTACTGCTGACACTTCTGCCCCTTAATGCAGATCTAAAAACCCAAGGTGAAAATCTAACCTACCGAGATGGAACACGAGTCTCAGCTTACCTCCTCATATAACGGAAATATAACCAAGCAATAGCTGGAGATTTAAATAGTATTTGGTCTATAGCGACCTGCACAAACGTTCTACATTGTGCAAGAATCAATGACTTATGAATAGAACAGTCGTAAAAGTCTGAGCTCATATTCCAGATGGACATGGAGTCTTGAATAGTTACTAAATCCTCATCGTATGACCTTACGAGGACCTCAGACTTGAATTGCCACTACAGTCTGAATGATCAGTTTAATAAAGATATCAGGTCTTTGATGAAAGCTACAGCCCAATGGCACTGCTACGGGAACCTTTATTTTTCGGAAAGTTATTACAAACTACTTTAAAGCATCCAGGAAGATCTCGAACCTCAAATTGAAGACATAGACTGATCTACCAGCTCAAAAAGGACATCGGATTTTGAATGGCTACTACAGCCCGATCACACGACTCCAGTAAGATCTCGGGTCAAGGAAAATGCCACAGACTCATTTCAGAGTCTCAGGAAGATTTCGATTCCTGGATATCCGCTACATTCCTATCGCACAACTTTAGGAAGTTCTTAGATTTCGGATGGTCGATGCTCGAACGCTAAACTCCAAAAGGTTCTCGGGTGTTGGTGGATGCTATAATTTGATAGCACTGCGGAGTAAAGACTTAGACAATAAAATTGCTAGCGTCCAAATGCACTGCTTCAGAAAGATCTCGGATGGCCTCTACACTCTGATCGAAATGCTCCAAAAAGACTTCGGGTCCGGAAGAGCTGCAATAACCTGATCATGAAGATATTGGGTCTGTGGTGAATACTACAGCCTGAAGGAACACCTCAAAGAGAACCTCAAATTTTATATGGCCCCTACAGCCTGATCTACATCTCCGAACAATTTGTCACAGAAATATCTAGGTTAATGAAGGCTGTGACAACCATATAAGAGACTTTTACGTCTCGGATGAATGCTAAAGTCGGATTGCATCTTTCAAAATAGTCTTGAATTTTGAATAGCTGCTACATGCTGATCGAAGGTTCTAGAAACAACTTGGTTATAGATCAAATACCAAAGCCTTATGGCACATAATTATGAAAATCGTGTATCAAATTCATGCTACAAAGTGCCTACAGATACAGGAAGATCTCGGATCTTGAATGGTCTTTAAAGACCGATCGCTAAAATCCAGGAAGAATTCAGGTTTTAAATACCTGAAACAACCTGATCAGACAGTATCCAGAAGATATTGGTCTTGGATGAATGATTTAGCCTCTGATCAGACCGCTCAAAGGAAAACTCGATTCATATGGTTGCTACAGCCAGATCGCACTTTTAAAAATATCTCGGTGCTTGGATTAAGGTTAGAGCCCGATCATATGGCTCCCGAGAATATCTTGATAATTCTATGGCCACTACAGCCTGAACACATGGCTACAGAAAGGTTTCCAGTCTATACTGAAAAGACAGATTGAACGCACGGTTCCGGTTGTGTTAAGAATAGCAACCGCTCTCTAATTACATAGTTCAAGGGAGTCATCGGTCCGAGCCTGAACCCTATAATCTTTTGATTGAGACCAGAAATATATTGGGTCTCTAATTGATTCTAATACCTGATCGTATGGCTATATATATATATATATATATATATATATATATATATATATATATATTAATATCTCGAGTGTTATATGTTTGTAGCTACATCGCGAAGTTTCAAGAAGATCTCGGTTCTTGGATTTCTTCTACAGCTTGATGGCATGGATTTAGGAAGATCTTGGTTCTTGAAAATATTCTACATCCTGATCTTTCGGAACCAGAAGACCTGGGGTTTCGAATGACCGTTATTGCCCAATCGCAGCTCTTGGAGGAATGCTACAGCCTTATCGCACAACTCAAAAATGATATCGGGTCTTCAAATACCCCTACAGCTCGATAATACAGTTTAAGAAAAATCTTGGGTTTAGGATCAATTCTGCAGAACGATGGCATGGCTTCATAAGTATCTCACGTCTTCAATAAGAATTCGAGTCTTGGATGCCCTGTAGAACTCAATCTCATGGCCCTAGAAAATTTCGAGTTCAAATAGATTATGTAATTGGTTGTACTGCTTAAGGAGGATTTTGAATGAAAACTACAACCAAGCGCATAGCTCTATTGAGATCTCAGGTCTTGATGACTGCTAGGACCTGATCGCATGGTTCCAAAATATCTGGAGACTTGTATTACAACTATATAGTGATCGCAAAGTTTCGGATAACTCGATCCTAAAATAGTTGCTACAGACTTAAACAACGCTTCAGGAAGATCTTGGAACTTGGGTGAATGTAAAGCCTGATCGCACAGATGAAGGAAGAATGAATTCTGAATGGCCCTGCAGCCGCTCGTACGACTCCATGAAGATTTCGGGTCTTGATCTCGGGGACGATCTCGGGTCATGAACGAATGATATAGCCTGATATCGCATGGTTCAATAAAGACCGGAATTTTAATGGGAGTTTTAGACAAATCACTCGGCTCCAAAAATATCTTTGGGTCAAGGAATAAATCCACAGCATGATTGCAAGTCTCTTAAAAAGACATCAGTGATCGGATGACAGGTAGAGTCACATCGCACGGCTTCAGGACGTTTAGGGTCGAATGATCGTTACAGCTCAATTGCTATCCTCCAAAAAGTTCTGGGTTTCTGATGATGTTATAACCTGATCTCATAGCCCAAATAAATGACCTCTATTTTGAATAGCTTCTATAGTCAAGTCTCATCTGTACTTAGAAGATTCAAAGAAAATGAAGGATCTATGATGAATAGTACAGCTCTATCGGGTTCCAATAATAACCTCTGATTTTTAATGTCAACTACAGCCTGATCGCAAGGCTTCAGAAGGATATCTGATCTTGAACGAATGCTACCACCGAAACGACCAGCTATATGAAGATCTAGGTTCTTGGAAGAACCTTAAAGCCTGATTGCTTATCTTAAGAAGGATCCTGGCTCTTTGTTTACTGTTACATCCTGATTTTACGATTTCAGGAAGGATCTCATATGAATGCTACAGAAAGATCACACAGCTCAAAGAAGAACTCGGATTTTGAATGATTGTTGCAACCTGATCGCACTGCTCTTTAAAGAGATCGAGTCTTAGTTGAATTCTAAAGTCGAAGAGCACTGGTTCAGGATTTTTTATAGTCTTGGATGAGTGTCACACCCTGATCGCTTGAATCAATAAGGACCTCGTATTGGGAATGATAGCGACAGCTCTTTCGCACATCTCTAGCAAGATCTTGGGTCTAGGATAAAAGATGTATTCTGATTGCACTCCCACAAAGAGATTTTGGGGGCTCGGATAGCCATTACAGTCTAATTTTACGACTTCATGAAGATATTGTGTAATGGAAAAATGCAATAATCGAATCGCTCGGCCAGGAAGATATCGAGAAATGAATTTTGGCTAAGGCCTGAACAGACGGCTAGAAAAATATCTTGGGTCTCGAACTGCCTCTACATCCCGATCTCATATATCCAGTTAGACTTTAGCTGTGAATGGCCGTTACAACCCGATCGTCTGGCTCCAGGAATATCTAGAGTGTAGGATCAATGCAACATCCTGATCGCGTGTCTCAACGAGGACCTCGGGTTTCGAATGGTATCAACAGCCATGTCGCTCGGCTTTAGGAATATCTTCTCGGGTCAATGATATATTCTACAACTTGATCGAATGGATCAAGAAAGATCTCGTGCCTTGGATTGCCGCTATTAGCTAATTACTTGGTTTCCAGAAAATCTTGTTTCTTTGAATGATGCTACAGGTTGATCTCATAGCTCAAAGATGACCTTGGGCTTACAAATGGATAATTCTGACGGATCTCACGGCTTCATGAAGATATCTGTTCTTGCATTATTCCAACAGAGCCTTAGAGCACTGCTCCAGGCACATATCGGGTTCAAGATGACCGCAAGAGCCTTATCGTGTGGTTTTAGGAAAATCTCCAAGATCATATGGATACTACAACTAATGACATAGCTCATGGAAGACTTCGAGTTTCGAAATGCATCGTCTCCTCTACCGAAAGACTACGGAATGATACCGTGTCTCAACGAAAGAGACAGCTCCATCACTGGAATCCATGAAGAATTTGGGTCTCGGGTGGATGCTACTGCCGCTATTACAACTCAAGGAAGATCTCAGGCTTCGAATTGCAGCGTCTTTCCTATCTCAGAATGATACCGGGTCTCGGACGGTAGAGACAGCTCTTTCGCGTGAAGCCAAGACGATTTCGGGTCTCGGATGGATGATACATTCTAATCGCAAGGCTCAATCAGGACTTCGGATTATGGATACCCATTACAGCCTGATCGTATGGCTTCATGAAGCCATATGGTCTTCACTGCTTGGTTGCATGACTTCAGGAAGCTTTTATGTCACGGATGGAAGACCTAAAATTTTAACTAACTGATAACGCTCGATCTCATAGCTAAAGCAAATATAGGTTCTAGGAAGAAATCTATACCCTGATTGAGCGGCTCTAGGAAGATCTCACGAATCTTAAATGGTGGCACAGCTTGATCACTAGACTGTGAGAAAATATAGGATCACAGATGGTCGTCTACACCTTTATCGCACGACTTCATTAAAATTAGGGTCTTGGATGACTCCTACAGCCTGATCGCACAGCTCCAGGATGATCTCTGGTAATGGACGAAGGCAATGGCTTGATTGCAAGTTTCAGAAAGAACTTGGGTTTTGAATTGTCGCTATAGCCCGATTTTAAGGCTCCAGAAAGACATCGAGTGTGAATGACCTCTATAGCCCGATCGTCTGGCTAAAAGAAACTCTCAGGTGTAGGATCATTACTACACTCTGAACGCACGACTCGAGGACCTCGGGTTTTGAATTGACGCTACAGCCATATCGCTCTGCTCTAGGCATTTCTCGGATCTAGGATGTATTCCTCAGCTAGATCGAATTGTTTCGGGGAAGATCTTTGCTCTTGGATCGCCTCTGAAGAAAGCTTGATCAAAAGGCTCAAAAAATTTTTTTTTTTGTGTGTGTGTAGATTATACATTCTAATCTCATGGAACAAGAAGTCACTATTACCTGATTGCATGACCCCAACCGCTCTTGGGCCTCTGATAGTTGCAACATCCTAATCGAATGTCTAAATAAAACCTCAGGTTTTAAATAACCGCTAATCCTCTACTCCACGCGGCTTCAATAAAATATTGGCCCTAGAATGAATTCTACGACCTGTTCAAACGTCTTTAGAAGTACCTGGATCTTAGATGGCCACTATGGCTCGATTTCATAGTTCCAGAGGATGACTTTGCGTCTTGAATGGCTGCCACGGTCTGAATACACATCTTGAGCATCGTTTTCTTGAATGAATGCTCTGCTTGATCTCTGGTCTTGGATAAATTCCACAGCCTGATCACGTATCTTCATGGGGGGAAGTGTTTTATACTTGTATAGGAATTTTAAACTGATCGAATGGCTTGAAGAGGACCTCGGGTTTTTGAATGGCCTCTACATCCTGATCTCTCTGCTAGTATGGATGTTACATACTAATGGCACGGTCTGATGAATAGCTTAGATCATGGATGAATACTACCCACTCATGGCACAGGTCCAGAAAAAAAGAAGCAAGATCTACGACGTTCGCTACATACGACTCTGTTTGTCCTCTGCTTTGGATGGTCACAACAAACCGCTCACACGGATACAGAACCAAGACCTTGTATTTAAAATGGTCGCAACAACTCTCTTTTACCATTTATGGTTTTACGAAAAGGCATTCATTTCTAAATAAATTTAAAGCATCAAATCTAGAATGATTGGAACAGCCAACTTTCATGGCTCCAAAAATAATGCCTTTGGCGATTTCTTCAGCGTCCCTCTCGTCACCAAATAAAAGACCTTGAGGATTCTAAAGTCGTAAATGTGCAATACAGTCCGTCGCATATATTTCCAAATACTCTAAGACGTCAAGGAGTATAGAAGGAATAATACAGTCTGATCCACAAACGTCTATCTATAAGAAGACATCGAGTCTAAAGTCTTGAAAGATTGCTACAGTCAATCCCAAGCCAGCCGAAGACGTCTCACCAAGATATGAACATCACAATGAACTCTACTCAGTTTCTGACCTGAGTTTATATTAGTTGGATTCACAGATTCTCAACTATCTACGTGACATGGAAGGTACGTATTTCTCCATATATCTCTCTTGTTTACATAAGACATTCTCCTATGTGATAGAAATACCTGTTTGAATTTAAAAAAATAATAATTCAGTTAATGGCCTTACACCAAACACACAAAATGCCTTCAAACTTTACCAGTACTCTCAATAATTTTTATCATAATAAGGGAAATATATATAAAGGTGCTTTATTTATAATAGAAATAAATTCAGGCCTCAAAAATTGCTCAAAGATTATATATATATGATGATCTATGTCGTTCTATATAATCAATGAGGAATAATTGTGTCCAGGTAGTTCCGGAATTCTTTGGTGGAATTGGCAGAACAACATCAATCGCAGAGTTGCCGAATTCGAAATAAAAAATGTGTCGCATATCGGATTTTATTTTCTTCGTCCATAATGCTAGAAAGATCTAGTGTGTTAATTTTAGGGTTGGTTGTTAGACAGGACTGGTTCATGAAAGTAGACTATCAAATTTAATTCAATACTGTTGCACCGGGCTACGGTTTGGTTTTTTCAGTCTTGATTCTCTCCTCAGACGCGTCTTGCATCTTTCCAAAACGTGTCTCAACCATCCTACAAGGTTAAAGCAGTCAATAATAAGAAAACTATATTTTTAGGTAGCATCAAAATACAAATGTTTTATAGTACATAATTTTTATATTAATAATCTGTTTAATAAAAATAAATAAATATACAATTTAAATTTTAAATATATTGTAACGTTTTATTTTTGTTTTAACTTTTAAAGAAATGTTTTATTTTAAATCTTTATCTAATTTGTTTGTTTGTTTTAAATAAAGAGGCAAATTTACCATGTTGTTGTTCTTTTGTTTATTAATTGTTCTTTTTTTCCAATGATGATAAGAGTTATTGATCACACATTAAAAATCAATGAAAAACCAATTACAAAATTAATTACAAAATTCAGAAACGTGTCAATATTAAAAATAATAATATAAATAATTTTTAAAATACGCGCATTAATCATGATACAACAATATATACAGCACTACTTACCTCATTGAAATGAAAGGGAAATAGATATATAGCAAGACAGCTACCACAGTGTAGCCAATTTAGTAAGAGAACTTCTCTTTACATTTATACAAAAACCTCTCTCTATCTCTCTTTACGAATGCTACCCTTCGATATACAGTTAAATATGCAACTCACCTTTTGATCAAATGGTATATTCTGACATAGTTTAATATAAAAAAAAAATAGTTCAAATGTGATATTGTACTGGGATAAGGTGCATAAATTATGAAAAAAGGCATCTCCTTATCGTGCAACTGAAAGTTGCTAATGGCTTGCGCCATTAATCTTGATTATTCAAAGTTGGGTATCTGGGCAATTCTAGAATAATTAAAAATCAACGAGAATAGTTGATATTTATTCCGATAGATGGCGTGGACCATCAGCAACTTTCAGTTGCACGATAAGGAGATGCCTTTTTTCATAATAGTTTAATATATTTTATTATAATTTTTATTTTAGTATATATAATATAGAAAATTGTATGTCTTCTGAAATTAAAAATTATTTAGTGGTGTTACACAACCCGATAGTCAACATATATATAACTGGTTGATACAATGATGTTTGATCAAGGTCTCCTCATTAGTTTATATAAATTCTACAAGGCCGCAGTCACCGTTCAGAGGAGATTAATAGATTCGCCGAATGTCGTGGTTTTTTTGGATGAAGAAAGCGAAGACCAGAACGCGGCTGATTCTACACTCGCCTTTTCAGTGATACGCTAATCTCGACGTATACACGGTGGAATCTGTGGCCACTGGACATGCATCAGAGCTGGAGGCTGTTGCTGGTTTATGTGCTGCCTGAAGTATAGGCTTTCTATCTGTGCTTCCTTCCTGCAGTGAATATGCTCAAGATCGGTGGTCCTAACAAAGCTGTGTGTGTATTTAGTGGTGTGTGTATTAAAGAAATCAGTTTGAATGTATGATATATAAAGTTAGGAGTTTCACACACACAATATCAGAAAAAGAAGTAAATCGATTTGGCATCTAAACCAAAATGTTAATATTGCCTGAATATGCATATTTAGCTGGTTTTGAAATATATATATTTGTAAAAACCTGATAAATCATTGCATCATAGACAAACTTCTTATTTATACAAATCCTCTCATAGACAAAACTCAAGGAAGTTGTACCTTTTAGCATGTATATCGTGATTCAGACAAAAACTCCGGAAGATATTTGATACACAGTGACCTTTATTGAAGGCACACGAGATAACCAAGTGTCAACAAATCGCTTCCGTCTCCTTAAAAAAAAAAAAACAGATTATGGTTACATAAGACTTTCCACTCCTTCAAATTTTGTCTTTGAGTATATATACTATCAAATATAGATCAATTTGTATATCACCACTGAATTCTTTTTTTTTGTATATCGTACATATTTTCAATATATCTCATTATAGTGGTAGTTAGGTGGTGTTATCGAACATGATTGTGCTTAGCTAAGTCCTTAAATTTTAAACACATTATTTTATGAGATAGAATTCCCTAATTGAGAAAAGTATATTTATAAAAATAATTTAGTTAATGACCTTGAACCACCCACACATATAATTGTTATTATACAATATTAGTACTCATAGAGATATATATAAACAAAAGAGGCATATCCTGAACAGAATCACATGAGCTTTTCTAGATGGAAGATAATTCAAGAAATTGGGTTGGCCAAATATCAAAGAGCAAGTTAAATAAACGTTTAGTTTATTTTTTCTCCACTAGATGGCGCTCTGCCATCTAGAAAAGCTCATGTGAGTCTGGTCAGTATATGCCTATTTTGTTTTTAATATCAACACCTGGCCTATTTTATATATTTTTATATGAATATTATTAACCTTCCTATTTGGCAATTATAAAGAGTCTTCAGCGTAATTCCCATGAATACAATATTTGCTAAGTTGTATTCCGCAAAAGGAAGCATTCAGATGTACAGATCAATATCAATTTTTATAATAAAATACTTGAAAGAGACAAATGCGGGAAAATATAATGATGAAAATATATAGGAATAATCATGAAATATACATATCTAGAATTTAATTATCGCATAGTGATGTACAAATCTTAGATGTCGTCACATATCCATTTAACTTCGAAGAAGTGTAATTGATGGAAAACATTGAGAATCTATTTCTTAGCAAACCGTTGCATAAAAGCGACCGCATTCTTAAAAAATAACTGCACAGATTACAATAGCTTGAGAAAAAGACTATATACAACTTTAAACTTCAATATTGTATACGTTTAGGATGAATGTTGAATATATATCTCTTGCGTTTCTCTTTTTATCACTCTAAATTTATCCCAGACTCCTGGAGTAGACAAATGTCCCAAATCGTACAGGTTGGTCTTCAGCATTAAGTGCTAGTGTTACCATACATTCATTTGATTAGGTGTTTCACCAGGTTGATCTGAAGTTGGGCAGGGGCCAATAGAGATCTCTAGGAAACTTTGTTCAAAATTATTTAGCTATTCACCTAAACCTTCATTACTATAAGTGTTGATTGTCTTTCTCTCTCTTTTTTTTCTTATCTCAAGGAATTTTTAAAATGATACATGAGTGTCATCTTGATATATCCATAAAAGGGTACTCATTTGATTTATATTTTATTTTACCGCCAAAAAAACATAACCTGACACATATATATCATAATTTTAACAACTTCAACATCCTGGAATAGTTAACAATGGGGGGTAAATTGTGTACAGATAGCTCTGGAATACCTTGGTCGAGGAAGCGGAACAACACCATCGCTGCAGTGCCAGATTCGAAATAAAACTCACGTCGCATATCGGATTTTATTTCTTTTATCAACACAATGCTAACTAGGTCTAGAACTAAGTCTAGTGTGTTCAGTTTAAGGTTGGATATCAGTCAAGACTGATTCAGAATATCGAGGAGTAATTTGTTTTATGAGTAACTCCACTTTTACAGAAAGGAAAACATTTCAACTGAAACCTTAGGACAATGGCGAAGATATATCGACTATAATTTTTCTTCTATGAGTAAATAATAATATTCATATGAGATAAAAGGATTTAAAAGCACGAATGTTTCTTTTAAACATAATAAAAACTTCTGCTGTCCTCACTGTGATGAAAAGATTATATTGGGAGGGCTTGGCTCATCAGTGGTGAACCCTCCCAGCGGTTTCGCCAATTTAATCCACCAGATCGCTTCTCAGAGCTCTAATACTGTATTGGACGATTCTGCTTATAAACGCAGCACTGAAGGGTGGAATCTCAGAAATGGTTTTCAAGAACACTATGGACATAAGCTTATAGGACAGTAAAATTACATTCGAATATTTGCATCGAGCAATGCTCCTCCGCAAACAATAAAGACAAGGTCAGGTAGACATAAATTAACACAAAACAATAACCGCCATCTATATATACATATGAAATGAAAGGATTTAAAAGCACGAATGTTTGTTTTATACAAAATACAAACTTCTGCTGCCCTTACTGCGATGAAAAGATTATATTGGGAGGGATTGGCTCATCAGTGGTGAACCCTCCCAGCGGTTTCGCCAATTTAATCCACCAGACGGCTTCTCAGAGCTCTAATACTGTATTGGACGATTCTGCTTATAAACGCAGCACTGAAGGGTGGAATCTCAGAAACCTGAGATTGTCTTTATTGTTTGCGGAGGAGCATTGTTCGATGCAAATATTTGAATGTAATTTTACTGTCCAATAAGCTTATGTCCATAGTTTTCTTGAAAACCATTTCTGAGATTCCACCCTTCAGGATTCCACCACCGTGTCAAAACCAAGAATTCCTTCCAAAATGACGATGTCCCTAAAGATGATACGACGACAAAGCCGCTCTTCACGACGTAAGATAAAAGACGTAAAGGTATTAGGAACAAAGTTCCAAGACTTCGATGGAATCCTTGGCAGAAGCACGTCAGATCCATGACAGTAACTACAATAATATCAAGCTGTGGGGGTCACAGCTCTCATAGGGAAGGAGCTATGAAGCGAATTATTTATTATTTTATTAATGTTTATGTTTATAAATATTTTTGCTACTCTGTAAACCTTTTTATATATAATTCATAATTTGTTCTTGTCTCAAATAAATTGCTGTGCTATCTGTTATCACAATTCATAGTCCAAGAATTTGGCAAATGAATTAACTTTATAAACATATCTACATCATCAGACAATAAAATGATGAATGGGAAATATTGAGTTTTATTTTCGGAGCCTAATCAATTTCATGAGGCATTTAGAAGAATTTAATGCAAAATTTCTTTAAATCCGTTCTTTTCTCGCAGTATATTATTATCACATTGTTCCATAAGCAAATAATGCAATTCCTCTTTTCATAAAATACCTAAGCTTTCATTGTGATAATAAACCTTCTTTCTTGAGAGAAAGGTTGACATATGTTGATTGAATTTTATAAAAATGGTCTAGAATTTTTGTTTAAATATTAAAAACGTCGATTTTATTTTTTCTTTTAGAACAACAAACAATTTATTGAGCAGGTTGCTAGGCTGATTCACACAATTTTCTCAGACACCAAACTAACTAAACGCAAAAATGTTGGTTGCTTCAGCATGTGCAAGTTTTTCCGACGGAACAAAAGGTAACCAAGCCAGTCAAAGGTCAATGGTTAAAGGTCAAAGCAGAAGATCAATTTAACTACCTAATATTCATAACGATGTTCAAAAAATGATTTTAAAAATATATATAAAATATTCTTTCTTTTTTTGATTATATATACTTTGTAATACTAAATATCTATTATTTTAAACGATTCCATTTTGTTTATTGCTATTTGAATGGTCAAAGTATTTAGAAAATGATTCAAAAATGTATATGTTAATATTAAATAGATATATATATAATAATTGGAGTTGGATCCTGTCGACTCTCTGTCGGCTCCTGTTGTTTACCTGTGTAAGATCCTGTTGACTCCTGTCGACTTACTGTGGGATTGGTGAATCGTGGTGAATCCTATGTCGGATTATGTTGAATTGATGATTGATGGCGCAGTCTTGGTCGAATGGTGGGTTTCCACAGGGGAAATAACGAGCACACCTGGATGGGATAGAACATGGACTTTGCGAAAGGGAGAGAGTGATGAGACTGGAGGAGGTACCTTTGCCTTTCACATGATCGAGAGGACTTTACCTTGGTTGGAGCCTAAGTTGAGCACACCTTGCTTCTAGCCCGGTCACCTACCTTCTCTTAACTTCTTGTCCGAGATCCTCGTCATTAACTCTCTCGGCTTCTCATTGGTGGAGATCATTCTACGTGCCTGCTTCTGATTCGCTATTAGTTGATCATGCTTAAAGGTTATTGGTTGTTGATTTGTCATGCTTAACTGTGATTGGCTTAGTTCCTCCATTGTCGCCATGATTGCAATCTTCCAGGAAGAAGAAGGTCTTTGAACTTTAGTTTTATGGGTCCTGGGCAGTGACCTTTACTTCCTGGGTGATGCAATCCTGTTAATTGTTATTCCCTTTTTTCGCGAAGCCTAACTTTTATTAAATCTTTTGACGATACATTGCATAGATTGTGGTGGGATTACATATTTCTATATACAAATTATCACATATATATATTCATTTTTTATTCCAATTATTTGTAGAGTATTATTCTCTCTCTCTCTCTTAAATAGGCTTTTTTAAAAAGACAAATAAACCAATATATTGATATACATTAATCTGACATTGCTAAAGGAATTGTCTGAATTGCAAAAGGAGCTATTCAAAGGAAGACCGAGTGCTCTTGAGAAACGATTAATATATGTGACAAATACACCTCAGCACATGCTTCAACATTTAAAAAATATATATGTGTTAGTTTAAAATCTGAACTAAAATATTTTCTGCATATGTGATGTAGTTGTCAGTCGTTGTATCATAGAGACGGGAGGCCTGGAGATGAAAAAACGGCCAGCTATCATAGACAGGACAAATTAAAGTCAGTGTAGCAATGTTTACAGTAGGACAACAAGTCTGTACTCAAGTCTAGGGATTATAAATACTTTGCCTATTGCCATGTTGCGAATTGAGGCGACATATTGAAAATACGTTTGACTCCAGTCAGTTCTATATCCATTATGGTATGTTTCTATTTTATGTGTAATGATACAAATATCCGGAGATATCCGAAGCCTAATTTTCAGTAAAATATAGGAAAAAACAACCTATCATATATATAGACATACCAGAGGTGCAATTCGCGTTTCATTTGGATTACCCGCTTTATCCGTTTTCAAAGCCAACCTATTTATTTTGTATGATGGGAAGATTTTGATATATCTGATTCAGCTAAGGCCATCTAGACAGTGCGTCGTTTTGTCCATCAACAAACGTTTAGTAGTTTTACTTATTAATACATTAAAATTAAATGTGACAAACTATCTAAGTTTACAAATATATAATTGTATGTCTAAACAATATAAATACACTCTATAACAAAATAGAACCAACGCACCAAGAAGAATTTGTCTGTAAAAATATAAATATACGTATACAAAGACGTTTCGACCGAAAATACAAATTATTGTAATTTGCTGGCCGATTTATGCAAATCTCCTGTGCATCCGAACTGCGCATTCAGCACGAGTATTCTTGACTCTATATTTGACCCGGCACGAGCTGATTTTCAAATTTTCCTTTTAAATTTTAGTATTAAGCTTATTTCTACTGTAGCAATGCTTAGTCAAAAGATTTGTGCTAATCACAAAAACAGATTTTAAAATAGTGAGAGTTTGAAAGAGTTCATGTAATTAAATAGAAAGAGACTGGTTGGACGAATCGACTAATCGCGCGACATCTGTGTCGAAGTGATGCGGCTATCAGATGATGTTGGCAAGAGTGGGTTCACAACGGAATAATGCAATGTCAGGATGGCAGCGGTTGACCAAGGGACACAACAGAACGAAAGGATAGAGTGATTGTCTTAACGGTTGTCACAGAACTGGATACGACATTATCTACCATCCAACGTGTGTAAAGCACACACATGTTCAAAGTGATTATCACCAGACAACTAAGAGAGCGGAATATAAGAGTCCGCCGGCTGTTGCGATACCTACCCATCACATCCATATACTGGCAAGTGGGACTACTGTATTGTCAGGAGAGATCAACTTGTAACTGCGCTGACTGGAAACATATAGCCTAAGTGATCAGTCACGTTTCTTACTGCGTCCTGAAAACCGTCGAAAACGTATCTGGAGACGTCCTAGGCACGTTTGGATCCTGCCTTACCTTATAACACCACACAGGTCTACAAGAAAAAGTTTTGGTCTGGAGTACCATTTGGTAGTCATTCCCTCCACACAGTCAGCACAATAATATGTAGATGACATTCCACAGCTGTTTTGTTGTTGTTCCTCTCACAACACTCCGGGTTTAATTGAACAAGATAATGCCCAGCCACACGGCACGTGGTACTAGTGATTTATTTTTTAAAATCTTATTCTCATCTAAGGCCGCTGTCGCCTTCTTCAAATAAATCTATTCTGATAAAGTTTACTTGAATGAATTTTTTCAAATTACTAATAATTTGAAACTCGTAGGATGCATTTTAAATATAATGAAATATAAACAACGAAATCAAAATTAATAAATAATATGAATTATATACAAAAAGTAGAAAAGATAAAATTGTTTAAAATTATGTTTCACAAATGTTTGATAGTTTTTATTAGTCATATGATTCAATCATTGGTGCACCTGAGAGAGATCAAACAATATTAGTCCAATTTTCACTTTGAACGGCGAAATGTCACAGCTTGAAACGAAACTTTTATCTTGAAAATTCTTTTCCATTAGCTTTATTGAGTCTCTCTTCCATCAAAATTTGAGAGAATTTATCAGATTTTAGATTTACTGGTGAGTCTGGCCACATACCATGATCAATATTCTCCTTCAATGGATATAGTGCAACAATGATACATTATATGAGATAATTCTTAATTAACTTATAAATACAGTATGTCTTGCAGTATATGAGCTGAAAGGTCATAATCCTTGTCATATTGTATATTTGTCTATTTAATACTAAATATAGTATGTATAAATTATCCCTAATATTCAAATTGTTCCTTAAACAACTTGTATATTTCTCCCATCTTGGATCTTCCTTTGAATTGCACGTATCTACGCATATTATCATTTAAATTTGAATTTAACTCTTTAAACAGGCCGTGTGTATTACTATACATCATAATTATCTATTATATAATTGACTCAATATTCTATGAGGGTAACTCTGTTCTCTGTGTGTGTGCAGGTCAAAGACCAAGGGAAAAGTAGACAGAGGCACACAGACATCTCCCGCTCCCATTGTTTTCAATGCCATAGACCCTCCAGAATTTTTCGACAACCCACAAGGTTTCATCAGAAACACAATTTTTTTGAAGTTGTCATCTAAAAAGTCCCTTCCCAACCCCCCATATTCGCCAGAGCTGTTGCCAGGTTTCCCTTGCCCACAGCATAAGTTTGTTCACCCCCCATTAGCCTTCCAAAAAGTGACATCGGCGCCCTGTTTCCCCAGGCCCGCCTCCCCCCAGCCCCGCGACCCCGTTCAGCTCCGGCTGTGGCTGCACGGGAACGCGGAGCCTGGGTCGCGTTAACACTACTAACCCCATTTCTTTAACTTACTAACCCATGTATACCCACATATAACCACCTTACTAAATTATATTTAAGTTAATAGGAAGTTCACAAAATATTGGGGAAAAAAACTAAAATATCGAAAAACTTAAAAAAAAAGAAATAATATTAAAAAGCAAAAAAAAAAGAAAAAAAAGAATAAAACTATAAAAAAGCCAAAAAAAATAAAATAAAATATTGAAAAAAACAAAAAAAATAATAAAAATTTAAAAACTAAAAAAAAAGAATAAAAATAAAATGAAAAACTAAAAAAAACTTTATATACTCATATTATATAATGTGAACTAAACAACTTCCACTAAACGTGGAACAAAAAAAAAAAGAAAGAAAAAGCGACGTGGAAAGGTAAGCCTAGCATTTGTAACTGACTTAGCTAGCGGGGAAACGTCAACAATAATATAAATAGTATATGATGTTTATTGTAATTTGTCTTTCTTTGACCAATAAATACGATATTTTGTATTTTTAAGTTTTCGCGTGGTAAAAATAAAATTTTAATGGTTAATACAAAGTATAAAAAAGTGTTTCATCCCTCAGGCTCATATTATCGTTAAAATCAAAAGGGGGTTGGAATAAGCAATCGTTTTTATTCACATTATAATTTTTAAAACACATTTTTATAGAGGCTTCCTCACAGACAGCGAAGTGTGGAATAGCAATAAATGCAACAAAGATATGTCTAGCGATATTTCAACATCCTTCCATAATTGTGAAGGAAACTAACCATGATATATCAAATCTACAAATTATTCACAAAGAAATACAATTTACCTAGAGTTGTGATACATTTAAATGTATCCTAGAAAAAAAGTAGAATGTTCTGGTTGTAATAATTAAGATGCTTTTTTTGTAATAATGAAATTTTCCCAGAGCATTTTAAAATGCTATCCGAGTGAAGAAATTGTATTCATTAATATTAGGAGTGTTAAAAAAGATGATTGGTTCTATTATATATTAATATTAAAGACAAAAAAGCATAACTTGACCCCTCACATGAGCTTTTTTAATGACAGAGCACCACCTAGTGAAACAAAAACCAACTAAACGTTAATTTAACTTGTTCCGTGATATTTGGCCAACCCAATTTCTTGATAAATCAAGAAAAGTCAACCACGTACATTTTTCGGGTTGTTGACCCTCGTCAGCGTGGTGCAGCCTGTATCTCTACGTTTAAAAATTTGGTTCCAGAGGCTTCCAGTGATGGCGTATATATACTTTTTGAATAGAAAAAGTATATTCATAAGATTTTGCTTATATTATATAAATTATAATCTAAAAAGCATTGTATGTTATTTATATAGAAAAAATATTGTCCTCATATATTTAAATAGAAAAATAATAAACAATACTTTGTTTTGAGAGTTAAAATAGTTTTAAAAAGGTGTAAGCAATAAAGTGAAAGCCCTAAAAAAGTACAGAATATTTTCGAGAAAGAATAAAATTTAATACTGTTCAGATATTTTCAACCTTTAGTTTCATAATTTGGTGTTATAAAATAATGTTTAACATCCAAAAATCTATACTTTAGAACGTATAATGCTCATCTTACTTCGCTACATCTATTATGTTAGCTAAAAATACTGAAATTTTATATTCAAATTTTCTGATATTCGGAAATTTTCACTTTATAAGATAAATTTGAACTAAAAGAAAAATATGTTGTGTAGGTATAATTTATGTGAAGAAAGTCATAGTGCAATTAAACTTGTTCATTATTTGAATGAAAGTAATATTGTAGGGTCTCTCTAGTTAGAGCTTCAATTTCCAAATGAGAAAGGTTTCTCAAAAAGGTTTTTTGTTTGTTATTCGACGTTTTAAATATTTATAAATAAAATTCAATTATTTTTCAAATTGAGTATAAATATACGTGTTTATCCACTATATCTTGTGCAAGACTAGCGCAAGAAAATGGCAACTGCTGCTGAAACTTCTGCCCTTAAATGAAGAGCTAATATCTAAGGTGAACAAGTTTCTGAAATGGAAAATGAGCCCCAGCTTACCTGATATAACCAAAGTGTTATCAAGCAATGGCCGGTGATTTGAGGATCTTTGGTATAGAACGACCCACGCAAGCTTTCCACCTGATACTAAAGTCAAGAATTCATAAATAGAGCGTTCAAAAAGTCTTATCTCATATTTCAGGTGGACATCGAGACTTGAAAAGTTGCTACAGTCTCATCGTATGGCGCCAGGAGGCCTTCGAGGTTTGAATAGTCACTAAAGTCAGATCGCCCAGTATAAGGATGTTTCTAGGTCATTGATGGATACTACAGCCCAATTGAATGGAAACAGGATAATATTAAGTCTTGGAGGGCTGTTACAAACATATTGCAATGCTCGCGAAAGAACGTGTGACTCGTATTGATTATGCAAACTGATCTACCAACTCAATAAGAGCATCGAACTTTGAATGGGCCCTAAAGCCCGATCCCATGACTCCAGAAAGATCCCAGATTCAGTATCAATACCACATACTGATTACCTGGGCAATGCAGTTCGATAGATCGACTTCAAAATATCTCGAATTTATATGGATGCTATGACGTGAATGCTTGTTTGTATAAAATATAGGCTTTTAAATTAATGCGTTGGTCTATACGTGTGCATCTAAAATATTTGGATGGGCTCTACAATCTAATCACGAATCTTCACTAAGACTCTGTGTTCTGAATAGCTGCTACAACCTTATTGCGCAATGCATCCTGAAAAGATTTGATCTTGGATCAAAGTGCCTCTCTCATAGAACAGCTCAAAGAGAACTTCGAGTTTTATATGGCCACTATTGCCTGCTCTCACTTTTCAAGAAAAATCTCGATTCCTGAAATGGATAACCAAAGATCTCGGATGTTGTTAGGGAGCAAAACACCGAACGCACGGCTCCAGGAAGTTATCTGATCTCAGATAGATGCTAAAGCCTGATCGCACGGATCAATGAAGACTTGATTATTGAACAGCTGACACAGCTCGATCGTATAGTCCCAGGGAGATCTTCGATCTAGATTAAATACTAAAGACTAATGAAGATACAGAATTGTAAAATTTTAAAATATTGGATGAATGCCACAAACTTATGTAAGACACAAGATTATCTCAGGTTCTGGATAGCTTCTACAGACAGATCGCAAGACTCCAGGAAGTCTTTTGGTCTTGAAAAGCTATCACAAATGTTGCCCTTCGCACAGTACCCTGAAGATATAAGGCCTTGAAAGAATTATACATTCTCTGATCGTAAAGCTCAAAGAGAACCAAATCAGACCTGATCAAACTTTGAAGAAAAATCTCGGTGTGTGTAAGGATGTTATTGCCCCATTGCACGGTTCCCAGAATATCTAGAGACTTGGATGGCCGCAGTAGCCTGATCAGAAGGCTACTGAAAGATCTCGGATCTAGAATGAATATGACAAGTTGAATGCATGGTTCCTGTAAGATCTTGGTTTTGAATACCCACTTCTACAACCTATTGCATAGTTCAAACAAAACTTTTAATCTAAGATGGCTGTTATAACCCTTTTGAATTCGTGATCAAGAAGATTTTGGTTCCTAAATTGATTGAAACGCCTGGTCTAACGGGTATATTAATATCTCGGGTGTTTATGTATTCTGGAGACGCATCAAATAGCTTTAGGAGCATCTTATCCAAATTCCGCTAGAGTCTGATGGCATGGCTTCAGGAATATCATGGTTCTTGGATTATGATACAGCCTGATCTCACAGCTAAAAAATAACCTTGGATTTTGAATGTACACTACAGCCAGATTGCAAGACTTCAGAATTAGATTTCAGGATGGCCACTATAACTCGTTTGCACATTACCAGGAAGATCTCAGCTTTTTGTTGGCAGATACAGATCAATCTAGCGGCTTCAGGAAATACTCAAAGATTGGATGAAATTTAGAACGCGATTGCATGTATCCTGGAGGACCTCAAGCTTTGAATTCAATTTCAATCCAATCGCACAGCTCTAATAAGATTTCGTTTTTAAATAACCGGGACACACTGGTCGCGCGGTTTCAAAACGTACCCGAACCTTTTTTTGAAGTTATAAATTGATCGCATTTTTTCCCTAAAATTCAGTCCTGAAATGAATGCTATGAGCTGATATCATTATCAAGAAAGAGATCGAGACTTGGGTGGGTGTAAAACCTAATTTTACAACTCAAATAAAAATTTAAGTATTGAATGGGGCCGCTGTATCAAGTTGCAAATTCTTCATGGATACTTCAGGCCATGGATGGCCTCTACATCACGATCAAAACGTTCCAGCCTAATCGCATGGCTCAATAAGGACCTCATATTTGCATGGACAAGACCGATTTCACGACTCCAGGATAATCTTGGTCAAGGGAGAATGCCACAGCCTGATTGCAAGGCTCCAGGACGACGTCAGGTTTAAGTGAAAGCTAGAGAACCATCGTACGGCTTTAAAAAGGTTTAGCTCAAAATGTAGTTACACCCTGACCGCCTGACTCTTGTCAGATCTCAAATCTCTGATAGATTCTAAAACTTGATAAAAAGTTTCAATAGAAATCTCGATTTTGAATAGCTACCTCAAATCAACCACATCGCATCAAGAAATTCTCTGGTCTAAGATGAGTGTTTCAGCACAATTAAAAATACAGCGCTTTATCGCATGATTATGAAACCCTCTATAGTCCGATCCTAAAGCTTGGTAAATATATTTTTTAGGATGAGCGTTACCACCAAAGTTCCCTCTTCATGAAGATCTCAGGACTTGGCTAAATGTCAAAGCCTGATCACACATCTCCAAGAGAATACTTTTGGCTGACTCCTACAGCCTTATTGCTCTGCTTCAGGGGTATCTCGGTTCTCATATGAATTCTAGAGACTGATCACGCAGCTTAAAGTGGAATTTGAATGACTGGTATAGCCAGGTCGCATAGGAGGATCTTGAGACTAGATTGAATTCTACAGCCAGAAAGCACTATTTCAAAAATATTTAGGGTCTCTAATGAAGAAAATAGCTAGATCGCATTAATCCAGGAAGATCTCGAATGATATGTTGTGGATGATACAGCCTGAATGCAAGTATCAAAAATGACCTCAGATTATAAATAAATGCTACAGCGCCCAATCGCACTTCTGGAGCAAGATCTTGGGCATAGAATTGCAATTAATGTATTGCTACAGGAATATCTCGTGTTCTAGAATGTCCATTGAACCTCTATCGCATGGTTCAAGGCAGATATCGGGACTTGAATGGCCTCTGCGGCCTAAGCACACGTCTTCATTGAGATCTTTTATTTAGAAAAAATGCCAGAGTCTGATCGCGCAGCTCCGGGAAGATCTCGAGTAATGGATGAGAATGACTTTTGCCTCTCTGACCACACGTCCCATCAATATTTTAGGTCTTGAAGTGCATCTATATATCTAGATCTCGTGGCTCCATGAAGACTTCGGGTTCGGATGGTCGCTTAAAACCTGAAATTCTGGCTCCAGGAATTCTAGGTTGAAAGATCAATGTTATAGACTGATCACACGGATTAAGTAAATCTTCAGGTTTTGAAATAACACCAGATCGCTCGTCTCCCGGAATATCTCGGTTCTATGATATAAGCTGCAGCTTTTATAATGGATCCTAGAAAATCTCGCGTCTTGGAATGCCGCTACAGCTTAAAAAAACAGATTCCATAAAAAATATTTGTCTTTGTATGGATTATACAGTATGATTTCATGACTCAAGAATAACTTTGGATTTTCAAATAAACACTACAACCCAATTGCATGTCTCCATGAAAATGTAAGTTTATAGATGAATTATACAGCATGAAAGCATAGCTCCAAGCTTATCTCGGACCTTCGGATGTCTGCAACAGTCTTATCGCATGTTTTCAGGACGATCTAGTATGGATGCTACTACTGATCACACAGCTCAAAGGAGACTCGGATTTTGATTTGCCACTGCATCGCTATCAGAACTCTGAAGGAATATTTCGGTTCCTTATGGAAGCTACAGGTTGATCGCACGGCTCATTGAGGACTCTCAGAATTCTCTGTGCCGCTACATCCTGATTGCACTTCTCCAATATGAAATGGGGTCTAGTATGGATGCAACAGCTTGATCGCAAGGTCAGGAAGATCTCGGGCTCAGATGAATGCTAGACAAGGAGAAACTTAAGTTTTGATTTTCCTCTACAGGCTGCTCTCGCGGTACCAAATATACTAGGGTCTAGACTGGTCAGTACAGACTGCTTGCATGCCTCAAGATACTTCTTTAGTGTCGTATTGATTCTACAGCTTGATCAATGGCTGAACCAACCCTCAAATTCAAATGTCAGCTAAAACTAGTTCGAAAGGATTCGAGAAAATCTTGGTCCTATAATGAATTATTCAGCCCTATTTTCACAGGTTTATGATGATCTAGGGTCTTGGACGACCTCTAAAGACTGATCGAAAAATGCCAGGAACATTTCGGGCTTTAAATATCTACTAAAACCTTTTCGCACCGTATCCTGAAGATATTGGTCTTCCACCAATTCTGAAATATCTGATCGGAAAGCTTAAAGAGAACTTCAATATTTTTATGATCGCTGCATATTGATCGCACTTTTCAACAGAGAACTCTTTGCTTAGATGAATGATATAGCCGCGCTACCCACCGATCGCCAGGCTCCAGGAAAATTTCGGATGTGGAATCAACGCTACCGCTCAATCACGCGGCTAAAGGAAGAACTCGGGTTTTGAATGGCCGATATACAGCAAGATATTTTGGCTCAAGGAATATCTCGGGTCGAAGATATATGTCGAAGCTTGATATACTGGTCTCAGGAAGATCTCATATCTTGGATTCCTGATAAAGCCTGATTACATGGCTTCAAGAAACTCTTATTTTTTTAATGGATGCTACAGTTTGATCTCGTGTGGCTCAAGGAAGAACTAGGATTCGTAAATGGTCGCTACAACCTAATCGAATTGTTGTGTGTGGGACTTAATGAAGATACCGAATATTAGATGAATTTTACCACCTGACAGCATAGCTCCGGATGTATCTCGGGTCTTATATGATCACAACAGTTTTATCGCATGGCATCATAGGGATATCAGAACTCGTATGGATGCGTCCATTGATCGCATATCTCAAAGATGACCATGGATTTTGATTTACCGCTACAGCCTGATCACATGTCACCAGTGATAAATCGGATGAATATCAACACTAAAGCCTGATAGCACGGTCAGGAAGATCTCAGGCCTCTGATGGATTCTAGAGGCTGATTGAACAGCTCAAAGAGGACCTCTTGTTCTGAATGTCCGCTAAAACCTGATCTCACGAGTCATGAAATATATCAGGGTCTAGAATGGCCACTACAGTCTGGATGCATGGCTTCAAGAAACTCATGGGTCTGATATAGATGCTACAGCCTTATCAAATGGCTCTACATAAATAATTCACAAATTATAAAATTTCGATTATGAAACTTTAAAGAATTCTCTGTCCTAAGAGAAATTCTATATCCTGATCGCGCAGATTTAAAAAATCGCAAGACTTAAATAGTTTATACACTTAATCGCTGGACTCCAGGAAGATAGAAGGGTCGCGGATGACCTCTCCAGCTCGATCGCACGATTCAATGGTAACTTGCCTGCTTGAACGGCTTATTGATTTCAGTCTTGGATGATCGCTAGGACTTCATCACGCATCTCTTGAAAACTCTTGATTGTCGAATGAAACTGCTCGAAACTCCTTGAGGATGATCTCTTATTCTAATTGGCCGCGCTACATCCTGATAGAATTGGTGAATGAACCTATCGGGTCTGTAATGAATGCTAGAGCCTGAACTCGCGGCTACAGAAATATCTAGGGTCTTGGTTGTCTGGTACGTCTCGAATGCACGCTTCAGAAAGATCTTCGGTCTTGGAAGGATACCACCCACTGATTGCCCAGCTCCAGATAAAGGCTGTTAGGTCTAAGATGTACGATACATCTCTATAATCACGTCTCCTGTTTTAAATGCTCACCCCACCTATAAACAAAATATTTTTATCTAAAAAGGTCACATTATCTCATCATATTCATTGGCTCTGCGAATAAAGATTCTAATCTTAAATTGAGCAGCCATTCTGCACACCTCCTCAAAAAACTGCGAATGTGGGATGATTGCAGCAATTAACTTTCATGACTCCAGAAAAAGTGTCTGGGGCGGTTACTTCAGCGTTCCACCAGTCAAAAGGTTTCGAAAATATAAAGTATGGATAGCATAATTCAGGCCGCCGATCCTACTCTGAATACATGAAGGCCCCGAGGAGTCTAGAATGGGCAATACGGACAGCGCAACACTTCTATCTATAAGAATACCTCGAGTCGAGAGTCTAGAAAGATGGCTACAGTCCTTCCTAAGCTCACCGAGATATATTCGCCATTATTAACTTTGCACAGCTTCTGATCTGGCTCTACAGGAATTGAATCTATAGAAGATTTTTCAAGTTCCTTTGTGAAATGGAAGGTAGGTATATCTCCACGTATATTATATAAAATCAATATTCAGTATAATGCATAATGTCTGCTCACTTTAAACACATTATTATATATGATAGCATTCCTTAATTGAAAAATATTCAATTAAATAATTTAGTTAATGACTTACAATCACACCCGCATATAATTATTTCAAAAATTTATTAGTTTATTGCGACAGTTGGTCAATATTTCTGCTTTTATTCATAGTACCAACTTCTCTATTATAGACAAAAGAAAAGAGAATATATGTAAAATAGAAACACAATAAATACTAAAAATTAACAAGTAATATTTAACAAGGTAATAATAGAAATTGTTATAAAACTATATTATTACATAGATGAAGATTTAAATAGGATTTACCTCTCTATTTGACAATTATAAAGAATGTTTAGCGCATTTTTCATAAATGCAATATTTGCCAAGTGGTATTCCGCACACACACACACACACACACACACAAAGAGATGTATTCAGATGTTATATATAGTCAATTAACCTTTCATATTAAAAAACCTATTAAATAGATAAATTCAGTAATAATGATAAAAATATAGAAATAATCGTGAAATATACATTTAGAAATATGAATATACATATCTGGAATTGATTTATCGCACAGAGATGTGCAATTTTTAGATGTCGCAAAAATTTCATTTAACTTCGAAGTAGTGTAATTGATGGAAAACATTGGGAATGTCATTCTTACCAAACCGTTGTGCTTGTGTGTGTGTATGTGGTGTATCAAAACAACTTCATTCTTTGAAAATAACTGCACATATTTCAATAGCTCGAGAAATAGACTATATACAGCTTTAAACTTCAATATTGTATAAGTTTAGGATGATTAATAAATAAATAAGCGTAGCAGTTTTTATCTTTCTGAATTTATCCTAAACTGGAGTAGAAGAATGTCCCAAATTGTACAGCTTGATCTTCATTTTTAATTAATACTGTTACCATACATCCAGTTAATCAGGTGTTTAATAGGTTCCGAAGTTGGGCTGGCCAAAAGAGATTCCTAGGAAACATCGTTTATATAAAAATTATTTTAATATTTACCTAAACTTTTATAACTATAATTGTTGATTGGTTTTCTCATATCTAAAGAAATTTTAAAACCCATAAATGAGTGTCATCTTGATATATCCAAAAAAGAGTACTCCTTTATTTTATATTTCATTTTACTGCTTTCAAAATATAACCTGGCACATATAGAACAATTTTTAAGACAACATCAACATCCTGGAATAGCTAACAATGGGGGATAAATTGTGTACAGATAGCTCCGGAATACCTTGGTCGAGGAAGCAGAACAACACCATCGCAGCAGTGCCGAAATAAAACTCACGTCGCATTTCGGATTTTATTTCTTTTGTCCACAATACTAGATATATCTAGCACTGAGTCTAGTATATATGTTTCAAAGTTGTTTAGACAGGACTGATTTGTGAAAAGAATATCGGGGAGTAATTTGTTTTATGAGTCATTCTAATATTACAGAAAGGAAAGCATTTCAAAGGCGAAGTTATATCGACTTCAATTTCTATTCTATAAACAAAATATAATATTATATATGCAACACTACTAACCTTATTGAAATAAGAGAGAACTATTTGAGAAGACTTGTCTAATTCCTGGTGAATTCTCTCAGTTGTTTCGCCAAATTATTCAACTAACCGCTCTAATTTTAGAATCTTTCGCTGGAAGAGTGAATATATATTTTTAAATTTTCGATTATGAAATGTTAATATTTTTAACCCAGGGTATGTTTTAAATAGACTATGTTTTTGAAATATAATATGTGAGTGTATGTGCTCTAACATATAATCTATTTAAAGATAAAAAGTTTATCATAATTTTATGACAATAATAAAATCTGTTTTGAATTTGTAAGTTGAAAATTATTATGTGAATTTGATTGAAAAAGAGTTATAATGAATAGCTTTAAAGGTGTGAATGCTTTGGTTCTTTATGCTATAAAAATAAATTATAAGTAAACATAAAACGTGTAAAATATCAGATAAGTTATTTTGATCATATATTGTTCTATCCGAAGGATGAAGTAGTGGAAAATCTTCATTAGAAAATAATATAATTTTATTGAGGTACGCGGGAGTATGAGCATGTATAGTGGCGATGTAATGGTCTAGATATTATTTACTTAACATAAAATGTGGAAGAACAGTTAAAACTACACACTCTCTCTAATGTAAAAACTAGAGGGCGTTTAATATTTTAAGCATAAACTATTCCTTCTTCTTCTTCTTTCTTATCTCCACTCAATCCTATTAAGGTATCAAGCTTGTAAAGCTTGAGACTTTTGATGGGGTCTGCCGGGAAAGAGTAGAGCTCATCATTGGATGAGTCAATACAGTCAACAATATGTTTTGGGGGTGCAGGTTAAGAATTGCACTTAGTACTTAGTGGGAAACCTTGCAACCATTCTGGAAAGTCATTGTCCGTAGATGACCAGACTTAAGTCTGGAAATCAAAGACTGTTGTTCTCTTGGGAGGACAGAACCGGTGCTTGTCCCTCCTGGCTCTGCACCAGTCATATGTGCAGCATTAGATTTCCATTCCTGCAGGCATTGGGTTTTGATGGTACGGAGGAGGTCTCTTTCGTCTAGTTGGATGGTAGATTCTCTGGCTTCAGATAGGCCAAGAGCTCCAGCCTTTGCCAGAGAGTAAAAACTATTCCTTATTTGCTTATATTGAAGCGGTTTTCCTATACATGTAAATTCGAATGTGTTTTCCTTAAAAAAATAAAATAAATATATACATCCTGAAAGGTACAACTTTCTTAAGCTTTTCAAAGAGTTTTATTTCATTTATTTCTCAAATATATATCATTTTGAAGAATCACACTTTTTATTTATTTTTCCATTTTGCAAAACATAAACATGTCAAAAAAATGATGTGTGTGTGTGTGTGTGACAATTTTTTTTTTTTTTTGACAATTGAAAAATATTTATTGTCATCTAGACAATTTTACAATTCAGCGAGAGAGAACAAGAGAAATATATACAGAGGAGAATGAAAAATAAAATATATAATTTTCACAAAGTGATGATGGAGGATGAAGGAAGGCATCCCCTGCGCACGAGGGTCCTCGTCCAGGCGATGAGCGGGTCCTCCACTCCACCGAGCCCAACCTGGACAAAGTGGCGATAGACGCGCAGCTTTGCCGACGCCAGGATGGTCAGGGCGTCGTCCTCAAAGCCGGACCCGCCGAAGATCCAGGCCTGCAGGTCAGGGGGCCGCCCGATGATGTTGAAGGCCTCTCTGATGAGGGGCCTGATGGAAGAGCAGCTCCAGTAGCGGTGGCCGAAGGAGCGGTCGACGGACCCACAGGCAGGACACGAGGGGACGGCCGAGGCAGGATGGGCCGGATGGGGTAGAGCGTGGAGGGCCAATTTGAAGGCGGCATCGGCCTCATGCCCCGAGAAGGCGCAGCGCCGGAGCGAGGCCCAGTCGATCCTGGATGGTGGGCTGATGGTGGGTGCCCATCTCGCCAGGAATCGGGAGATCGGCGTGGCCGCGAGGCGTGGACGATCCAAGGCCCGTCGGGCCGAGCGCGTCGTGAGGCCGTTGAGGAACGGCGTGGCCGTCCCGCGCAGCACCACAGCCGCAGCTAATGAAGGTGAGGAAGAAGATGGAGACTCCCCCCCGAAGCCCACGGCGTTCTCGGAGGTCAGCCTCCGACAGAAGGCGCCCAGGGTCGCGGCGTCAGCCAGGGCCGAGCGCGTAGGGCGGGCGATGAGGTGTTCCTCCTCGATGAGGTCCCGGACTCGGGCTCCGCGCCAGGGGGCGGGGGCCAGGAGGTCGGGAGGGCGGAGGAACCGGCAGCCGCCGATGATGGGGAGGTCCAGCAGCTGAGCAGTGGGGACCGCCCGGTGGTTGAGGCCCAGGATGTTGGAGGCCTCCCCCCAGAGCTTCAGCAGCCGGAGGCGCCGGGGCTGGAGTGTGGTGCCGTCCGGTGGAGGTCTGAGCCAGGCCTCGCTAGTCACCAGCCAGGAGAAGCCGTTCCTGCCCCCGCGTAGCGCGACCTGCACACCCTTGAGGCAGGCGAGCTGGAGTTGGGTTGCCAGGTCGAGGAGGCCGAGGCCTCCGATGGCGACGGGCCTCGCCATGACGGCGGCGGGAAGCCACGCCGTGTGCTCGGGCCCCCAGACGAACCTCGCTAGTCTGGCCTGCAGCTTGGCGATGGTCGGGGGTGATGGCAGGTACCCGTGCAGGTGATGCTGGATGGTGGAGCCCACCAGCGAGTTCGCCGCTCTAGCTCGTCCGACGAGGGATAGGCCGCGGGTGAAGGGCGTCCATCTGCGACAGGCGGACTCCAGGAGGGCGAGAAGATGCTGCTCCTGATGGGCTACGGAGCTTCTGGGGGCGATGTCGAGCCCGAGGACCCTGATGGAGGTGGTCGACCAGGAGGCGCCGAGAGGGGAGTCGCCGCGGTTGCGCCAGGCTCCGCACCAAAGGCCCGCGCTCTTGCCGAGGTTGACGGCGATACCAGAGGCCCGCTTGAAGTCCCCGAGGACGGTCGCCACCCGCTCGAATTCTTCGTCGCGATGGAACAGGAGGACGATGTCGTCGGCGTAGGCGATGACGTTGCCCACGCCGAGGATCGTCTCCAGGCGACGCAGCAGCGGTCCCGTCGCGATGCTGAAGAGCGCCGCGCTCAGAGCGCAGCCCTGTCTCACGCCGTTGAGTAGTTTGAAGGCGACGGTCTGGAAGCCCCCGACCTTTATTGTGGCGTCCGCCCCGGCGTAGAGTAGAAGAGTCCATCCCACGAAGGCCGGTGGGAGGCGCAGGTGGGACACCAGGAGGGACGTTAGATACCCGCGGTCCAGGGAGTCGAAGGCGGACTGCAGATCCACGGAAACCGCGGCCAGCGGCGTGCCTCGGGCAGTAGCCTCCTCGACGGCGTCTGTGACCCGCGCGATGTTCCAGGAGGGGGACCTTCCGGGGACGGCGTACGTCTGGCACTCCGGCACCAGAGTTTACAGGTGGGGCCTGAGGCGGCCCAGCAGGATCGATTCGATTACCCTGTAGTCGGCCGAGGGCAGGGAGATCGGTCTGTAGCTGTCCAGACCGCGACCGCCGCCGCGGGCCTTGGGGACCAGGCAGATCTCGCTCCGGCGCATCGATGGAGGCAGGGCACCTCGGAGCTGAGACTCGGCGAGCACACGTCGCAGGGCGACCGCGAAGAATTCCTCGAAGGTGCTGAGGACCTCGCAGGGCAGACCGTCCCAGCCGGGGGCTCTAACGCGAGGGAGGCGGCGGATGGCAGCGGCTACCTCAGCCTCGGAGACCTCAGCCCGGTGGAGTGGATCCTCTTCTCCTAGTTCGATAGGAGTGGTGGTCGTAGCTCCGATGAAGGCCGCGTACTCCGCCGGGTCGCAGCTCGGGCGGGCGAAGCGAGGCCGGAAGATGTCCAGGGCCTTTCGCCGCAAGACGGGGCCCTCGATGACCTCGCCGTTCTCGTCCCTGATGGTGGTGACAGCTGGGCGGCGGTGGCGCGTGAGGCGCGCGAGGTCCGGGAGAGATGGGTAATCCGCGTTCGTCGACGAGGCCTCAACCTGAACCCTGATGTAGCGTTGGGCCCTGCCGATGTAGCCGTCGTCGCGATCGTGGTGGCGAGGATCGTGGAGCGAGCGGGCCTCCGCGAGGATGCCGGCCTTGATTAGTGTCCAGCGGTCCCACAGTTGAGGCGCATCGAGCAGGGATATTTCCTCCGCGATGTCCACCAGGTAGTTGTTCATGTGCTCCTGGGCCAGCCCGGAGCGGAGCGTAGCAGCCACGCAAGGTTGGGAGGGGGCGGCTGGAGGGCCCACTCGGAGCAGCACCATGCGATGATCGGAGAGGTGGAAAGGAGCAATCGCATATGATGTTGAGACCTCCAGAAAGCGCGCCGGAGCGAGGATTCTGTCGAGGCGACTGCTCTCGATCAGGTCGCCATGTGCAGCGACTCTGGTGGGAAGGTGGGCGGCGTCAAACTCGGGGGCGGCATCCAGGAGCGCGGCGGACTCGCAAAGAGCTCCGAGGGCCGCCATGGAGATAGAGTCGCGGTTCCTGTCGTCCCTGATATTAAAGTCCCCGAGGACCCAGGCTTCCTCCTCTTCTTCAACGGCGGCTGCCTCGATGACTCGGAGTTGCTCGATGCGCTCGCGCTGGTCGTGCGAGAGGTGGACATTTATGACGGTCATCTCCTGGCCGTGGACATTGAAGGTGGCCAAGACGATGTGGCCCGGCCACAGGATGCGGTGTCGCGAGACGGTGACGCTCGGCGCGTAGATGCAGGCGAGGCCCGAACCCGATATTGCGTCGGGTGGGGCAGTAATAGCATCGTAGCCGAGGCAGAGGTCTTGGGCGCCGTCGAGGTGGTGGGTGTTAGTTTCTTGCACAAGCGCAATGTCCACGCGGTGTTGTCTCAGGAGATGGCAAAGGCTTAGGCTCTTGTTCCTAATAGCGAGCCCGCGCGCGTTAATGGAGGCGATGGTGAAGCCTATGATGAAGTCCCTTGATGGAGCAGGGGCAGGGCCTGGCGAAGGCGTTTGTAGATGGAGCCGCTGGAGTCGAGCCTCCTACGTAAGAGGGCCTGGACCAGCTCGTACAGGGCAGTCCTCTGGGCGGGTGTAAGGTAAGGGAGTTGCTTTTTGAGGTGCGGTGTGGAGACGAGGAGGCTACAAACCCTCTCCTTTTCGAGACCCGCTTGGTTGGTTTTGTCAAAGATTGTGGAGGGGGCCGGCCGCAGGCAGGCATCTAGCTCTTTCCTGATTTTATTCTTTCCTTCCTGGGTGGAGCCTGTGCCTTCCTCCTCAAGCTGAGCCACCTCCATTGGCTCGGCGGGCACCGGTGGAGGCAGGGCTGGTGTGGTGGGCGGGTCGGAGGCTGAGCAGGTGTAGCTCGGCGCCTCTCCAGGCGGCAGGGGAGGACGCGCAGGATGGAGCGCTGGGGCACCCGGAGCAGCAGCAGCGGGCGTCACTGGGGCATTATTAGGTGCCTCCTCCGATGGAGCTAGGGGCGCTGGTGGAGAGGGAACGGGTGATGGTGGACCAGTTCGCTGAGGCACGGTGGGAGAAGGAGAAGAGGCCTGGATCTGGGCGGGGGAGTCCACGCGCTTTGGGGCGTCGAAGTTCCGCCTGGCGAGCGATGGGCAGCTAGCTCTGCGGTGGCCCTGCCTTCCGCATTTGGAACATTTGATTCCGAAGGAGAGGTAGGCAGATAGGGTGTCTCCCTTGGACTGTATGGTCAGTCGGGTGGGCAGGGTCTCCAGCCTGACTCCCTCGTGGAGCAGGATGAACGCCTCCCGGCGGCCGTCGTTGAAGGCGAACTCCCCCAGCTTGATCAGGATGGGGGCGATGGAGGTGACCCTCCCGTATTGGCCCAGGGCGTTCACGATGGTGAAGTCGTCCACGAAGCCTGGCAGGCCGGCGACGACGATCCGTTCGGCCCTTTTTCGGTAGGGGAAGACCCTAAGGGTCGTTCCCCCGATCTCTAAGTCGCTCTCCACCAGAAGGCGCGCAAGATCTTTGGTTGCCAAGCCCACGAGGAAATGGCCGTTCATTTTGCCGAAATGTGTGATTTTATCCGGCCCCCCGACCAGCCTGGACATTGCCTTGAGGTAGGTGTAGTCCGGGATCTCTGGGCACCGCTCCACGAAGATGTAGTGCTCGTGGTTGGTTGCGGCCTGCCTCTTCTTGGCGTCAGCGATGTTGGCGCGTGTCGCCTTGATCTCCCTAGGCGGCACTGTTCTCGGCCCTGTCGGCCGCCTCAGCTGCTGGGCTTCTCAGCAGGCCTGCTAGGCTGCTTGGCGGCGCGCTCCGGCGTTGTTGAAGTGCGGCGCCGCTTCTTGTTCTTCACAACGGTAAAACCCTCGTTGTTGTCCACGTCAACCATCTCGCTGTCGGCCCAGTTGAGCGAGGCCGGGCTGGGTGTTGCAGCGCTGGAAGAGGCAGCAGTCGGTGGCGCGGTGATGTCACGCGCGGCGGCCGGATTTACATGCACGTCGCCTGCCGGCGGATTTGCATGCTTTGTTTTTTCTTGATTTTCTTCAGAAGAATTCTTCTGAAAAGCGAAGAATTCTTCTTTTCGCTGACATCTCAGCACTGGTTGAAGATTTCGAGCTGAGCCTTTCAGGCTCATGAGCAGCTCGTTCAGGGCTTTCAGCCAATGTCACATTCGACACACCTTTCGGCATTTTTACACCTGCCAAAGGTGAAAAACGGCGGAGCTAAAAATTGCGTGGCCGCTCGATAGGTGTGTGTGTGTGTGACAATTAAAAATTATTTATTGTCATCTAGACAATTTTACATCTCACATGAGAGAGAGAGAAGAGGAAAATATATACATATAGAATTAAAAATATACAAATATGGTCAAATTTACAGAGGGGACGAAGGTAGGAGACCTCGGCGCTGGAGGGTCCTGGACCAGGCGAAGAGCGGGTCCTCCACTGCTTCTCCGAGCCCAAATGATTTCAACAGGAGGTCAGGGCGGCAAGGCGGCCCTAATCTCAGATAGTCCCCTGAGAGTAAGGGAGTCCAAGTCCCGAGTGGAAAGCTTATCCAGGATTTGGGCGAGAACTTTCTTGTCCCCCGGCGAAAATCTCCCGAGGAAGTCCTCCCTATCCTCAGGGTATAACACCGCTTCCACGAGGTCAAGCTCGAAAGAGATGAATTGGGACATGGGCTTCGGATTGAATTCCTTCATCAATTCAAAGGTCAAAAGTTGCAATTCCTTGCAACGTTTATCAATTGGATCAACCTCCATTTGGGCAGATGGGGGAGGCGGAGGTGTGGCCATGGCCGGCGTCGACTCCCTCTTTTGGGGAGCGGGTGGTGCTGGCTCAGCAGGCCGAGGCGCAGGCAGTGTGGTTGCTGGAGGCACTGCGGCTGTACCGGTCGTCAGCTCCGACAAGACCTGTCGCAGGACCTTATAAATAGTACTATTACTATCTCCTCCGGGCCTTAGGTTGAGGATTTGATTTACCAGGCCGGCAAGAGCATTGCTCTGCGGAGGGGTCAGATGGCGACCGCGCTTATGTGCCTTGGTCCTTGAGGAGAGGAGGTCCAGAACCTCCTCCCGCCCAAGGCCAAGGGCGTCAGTTCCAGCGAAGGACACGCTGGGACTTCTCTTTATGAAGGCTGCGAGGTCAATTCTCGTGCACTTCTTATTTGATGACGCGGAGGGAGGGATGGACTCCTCCACGGCAGTCATCTCGATGTCTTGAGCGATGTTTGCAGGCCCGAGGATCTCCTGGGATGCGGGATCACTAGGAGCCTGCGATGACGGATCAGGGGTCACAGGTGGAGGTGCAGGAGGCGTCTCCTCCGTAGGTGAGGCCGAGGGCGCTGTTGGTGATGGTCGGGGTGCGCCTGCTGGGTGGATTGCAGCTCGGGGCGCGGGCGAGGCACCGGAGATCTCCAAGGGAGGCGCCGGTGCTGAATGCTGGGGCGTGGGCCGTTGAGCCGGTGCAGGGGTGGTAGTTGGTGGGAGGCCGGCAGGGGAAGCTGGTGGGGCCGATCTGGTGGCGTTGACCCGCCCTGCAAGCAGGGGGCAGTTGGCCCTCCGGTGCCCTTGTCCGTGGCATCTGGAGCACTTGATGCCCGAAGATAAGTAGGCGGGCCAGGCCTCGCCTTTGATGGTGATGTTGAGGCGGGTGGGGAGCCTCTCGGTGGTCACTCCTTCGTGGAGGACGATGAACGCCTCACGGCGGCCGTCGGTGTAGGTGTAGGGGCCGGCCTTCATCATTTTGGGCGCGATGGATGTAATGCGCCCATAGGGCCCAAGGGCCTTGATGATGGCTGAGTCCTCCACGAAGAAGGGGAGGTTGCCCACCGTTATCCTCTCCGCTCTCTTGCGGAAAGGGAAAGCCCTGAGGAGAGTGCCCTCAACCTCAAGGCCGTTGTTTATGAGGCGCTCGGCGAGGCCTCTGTTGGCCAGACCCAGGAGTTGGTGGCCATTAACCTTGGAGACTTGAACGACTCCGGCGGTTCCTCCAAGCAGCCTGTCCAGCGCCCTCAGATAGTGGAAAGGCTGCAGTTCAGGGCCGTGCTCTAAGTAGACGCAGTGCTCCTCAGCAGAGGACGTCTGCCGCGCCCGGGCCTCCGCGATGTGGGCCCTGGTTGTCGGGATCTCCTGTGCCCGGGGCACCGATCGCGCCGATGATTGTACTCGGCGACCACTCCTGGCGCCTCCGCTGTTGGAGGATGGTGTAGCGGCCGTAGGCGAATCCGACGATTCGCGGCGCCTCTTCTTGTTCTTCACGACGGTAAAGTCGTCATCTGTCCCGGGGTTCATGACCTCGTCACAATCTGCCCAGTTCCTGATGGTAAGGGCAGCGCCATTAGATGACGAAGCAGCCGCCATGCCGGACGTGACGTCGACGCGCGCAGCGGCCAGATTTACATTTCCGCCGTCAGCCGGCGGATTTACATATTCGCGAGAATTAGATTTTTCTCCATAGATTTCTCCATGAAATTCGTTTTTGGACGAATTTTCGCTACCGGTTGGAGTTAGGATGCTGGGCCTTCCAGGCTTTTGTCCAGCGGATCCTGGGCTCTCCGGCGATGTCGAATTCGACATGTTTAAGGTAACATTACAGCTCGCCAGAGGCGAATATCACGGAGCTCGTGCGACGCGTGGCCGCACGGTCGGCGTGTGTGTGTGTGACAATTTTTTTTTTTTTTGACAATTGAAAATAGTTTATTGTCCTCTAGACAATGTTACATCTCAAAGAGAAAGAGAGAAGAGAGGGGTAAATACAATAGGTTAGCGCTGGCCGCGGTGACGTCTAGTCTTGGGAGTCAATGTAACAACTCAACCAGGAGGGTGAAAAAGAAATATTTACATTTGACAGTTGTCAGGAATCAAGGCATCGCCGCCTAAGACTGGCCAAATCGGAGCTAACATCGGGATGGTTGCCCCGAGCCGGTTCTATGGTCGCGCTGAGGAACTCAGCGAGGACTCCCCTCATCGCAGGTGTCAGTCTCGCCATGAGGGACTCTCTTTCATCGATGAAGAGAATGGCATCCTTGAGGTCATTCGGTTGGATCTCTGATTGATATAAGGGCCTCAGGCAGGTTAAGTGCTTCAGTTTCTTGAGGATTTCAATAACCATACACTCCTCCCTCATGATCGGCGTCATCTCCTCCTCGTCGGGAGCAGGTGGTATCGGCCCGGCAGGCTGAGGCGCAGGCAGTTAGAGTGTTGAAATCACTGCGGCTGGTGAGGATGCAGAGGTCTCCTCTGTGGTGATCATGTCGTCATCTGGTGTATGGGTTGCAGGCCCGAGGGTCCCTTGCGCAGGCAGAGGGCCACACGGGGTAGTGAAGTCCGGCCGGGCGGGAGGCGTCGGCTCAGTCGCCGCCGAGCGAGGGCTCGCGGGGTGCTCGGGTGCAGGGGCCTCTGGTGGAGGGGCAGGAGCCGCCACATGCACAGATGAGGCCGGAGGCGCTGGTGTAGTCGGCCGGGGCGCCGTAGAAGGTGGGGAGACAGCTCGGGCATCTGGTTGAGCGCCGGAGAGCCTGATAGCTGGGCTGGTAGGCGCCGGCGGAGTTGGCGCGGCCGGAGACGGTCCAGGCAGCCCAGGTGCGGTCGATGGTGGAAGGCCGGTGGTAAAGGGCGGTGAGGCTCGTCTGGAGGTGGTGGACTGCCCATGGAGGAGGGGGCAGCTGGCTCTCCTATGTCCCTGTCCGTGGCATCTTGAGCATTTGATGCCATAGGTGATATAAGCCGGCCAGGCCTCACCCATGATTTTGATATCGAAGCGGGTGGGCAGCTTCTCGACGGTTATGCCGTCATGGAGGAGGATAAAGGCCTCCCGGCGGCCGTCTGTAAAGTCGAATTCGCCCACTTTAAGTTGTTTGGGGGCGATGGAGGTCACACGCCCAAAGCGTGCAAGGGCGTCAATCACAACGGCGTCCCGCACGAAGAAGGGCAGGTTCCCAATTGTGATTCTGGTAGCGCTTCTCCTGAAGGGGAAGGTCCTTAGGAGGGTACCCTCAACCTCGAGGCCTTCCCGGATTAGTTGTTCCGCCATTGCTCTGCTGGTGAGGCCCACCAGGTACTGGCCGTTCACTTTGGAGAATTGAATGATGTTTTTTGTTCCTCCAACAATACCTCCAATAGCCCTGAGGTATTGGTAAGTCTCGTAGCCAGGGCAGTACTCCAAGAAGAAGCACTGCTCCTCGGTACAGGTCGCCTGGCGAGCCCTGGCCTCCGCGATGTGCGTCCTCGTGGTCCTGATCTCCTGGACTCGAGGAATGAGTGGAGGCGAGGATCTTTGTCGCCTGGCTGCCGTTCCAGCACTGTTGGGCTGTGCGGTCGTGACGCGCGGTGCTGCTGTGTCGCGGCGTTTTCTTTTATTTTGAACGATGGTATAATCGTCTTCAGTTACAGGATTATGATCCATAGGTAAGGTTTTCCGTTTCTGTTGACCTAGAATTACGCCAGAAGAAGGCAACGCAGTTGCAGAATCGCGCGTAGTGGCGGAATTTGCATGTCTTTCGCCAGTAGGCAAATTTGCATAACTGGCCATTTCTTGCATTTCTTCCGAGTTTTGTAACTGGAAATAGTTTTCCGCAGATAACTCTGCTGAGGTTTGTGGTATCAGGCCGTACCTTGCAGGTAATTCATCGGCGTTGAATGGGCTATCCGCCCATACCAAATTTGTCGCTTCCAGCGACAATTTTCCGCTTTTTAAAGGCGAAAACGGCGGAGCTCGAAAAAGCGCGGCCGCACGCCCGAGTGTGTGTGTGTGTGTGACAATTGACAATTAAAAAATATTTATTGTCATCTTAGACAATATTATACATTTTCAATCATAGGGAGAAAAAAAGAAAAAAAGAAGATGAGAAGAGAAGAGAAAATATATACATATATGAAACATATTTTACAAGATGGTGATGGGAGATGGAGGAAGAAAACCTCGGCGCTGGAGGGTCCTGGACCAGGCGATGAGCGGGTCTTCCACTGCTTCTCCGAGCCCAACCTGTACAAAGTAGCGATAAATTCGCAACTTTGCCGACGCCAAGATGGAAAGGGCGTCGTCCTCAAGGCCGGACCCGCCGAAGATCCAAGCCTGCAGGTCAGGGGGCCGCCCTATGATGTTGAAGGCCTCTCTGATGAGAGGCCTGATGGAACGGCAGCACCAGTAACGGTGGCCGAGGGAGCGGTCGATGGACCCGCAGGCAGGACAGGAGGGGCCGACCGAGGCAGGATGGGCCGGATGGGGCAGGGCGTGGAGGGCCAACTTGAGGGCCGCGTCAGCCTCGTGGCCCGAGTGGGCGCAGCGCCGCAGCGAGGCCCAGTCGATCCTGGATGGTGGTGGACCGATGGTGGGCGACCATCTCGAGGTAAACCTTGAGATGGGCGTGGCAGCGAGGCGCGGGCGATCCAGGGCCCGTCGGGCCGAGCGGGTCGTGAGGACGTTGAGGAACGGCGTAGCCGTCCCTCGCAGCACCACGGCCGCAGCTAAAGAGCTAGATGAGGGTGCAGACTCCGCCCCGAAGCCCACGGCGTTCTCGGAGGTCAGCCTCCGACAGAAGGCGCTCAGGGTCGCGGCGTCAGCCAGGACGGAGCGCGTAGGGCGGGCGATGAGGTGGCCCTCCGCGAGAAGGTCCCGGACTCGGGCTCCACGCCAGCGGGCGGGGGCCAGGAGGTCGGGAGGGCGGAGGAACCGGCAGCCGCCGATGATGGGGAGGTCCAGCAGCTGAGCCGTGGGGAGCGCCCGGTGGTTGAGGCTCAGGATGTTGGAGGCCTCCTCCCAGAGCTTCAGCAGCCGTAGACGGCGGGGCTGGAGACGGGTGCCGTCCGGTGGAGGTTGAATCCAGGCCTCACCGCTTTCTACCAGCCAGCTGAAGGCATTTCTGCCTCCGCGGAGCGCGACCTGCACCCCCTTGAGGCAGGCGAGCTGGAGTTGGGTTGCCAGGTCGAGGAGGCCGAGGCCTCCGATGGCTACGGGCCTCGCCATGACGGCGGCGGGAAGCCACGCCGTATGCTCGGGCCCCCAGACGAACCTCGCTAGTTTGGCCTGCAGTTTGGCGATGGTCGGGGGTGATGGCAGGTACCCGTGCAGGTGATGCTGGATGGTGGAGCTCACCAGCGAGTTCGCCGCTCTAGATCGTCCGACGAGGGATAGGCCGCGGGTGAAGGGCGTCCATCTGCGGCAGGCGGACTCCAGAAGGGCGAGAAGATGCTGCTCCTGATGGGCTACGGAGCTCCTGGGGGCGATGTCGAGCCCGAGGACCCTGATGGAGGTGGTCGACCAGGAGGCGCCGAGTGGGGAGTCGCCGCGGTTGCGCCAGGCTCCGCACCAAAGGCCCGCGCTCTTCCCGAGGTTGACGGCGATACCGGAGGCCCGCTTGAAGTCTTCGAGGACGGTCGCCACCCGCTCGAATTCTTCGTCGCGATGGAAAAGGAGGACGATGTCGTCGGCGTAGGCGATGACGTTGCCCACGCCGAGGGTCAACTCCAGGCGACGTAGCAGCGGCCCCGTAGCGATACTAAAGAGAGCGGCACTTACGGCGCAGCCCTGCCTTAGGCCGTTGAGGAGGGGGAAGGCGGTGGTGTGAAAGCCTCCAGCCCGGATCGTTGCGTCCGCCCCGGCGTACAAGATGTTAATCCAGCCCATGAAGGCCGGCGGGAGGCGGAGGGACGTCATCAGGGACTCCAGGAAGCCGCGGTCCAGGGAATCGAAGGCGGACTCCAAGTCGATGCCCATGACGGTCAGCGGCGAGCCCATGGCGGTTGCCTCCTCAACAGCATCCGTCACCTTAGCGATGTTCCAGGACGGGGACCTCCCGGGGACGGCGTACGTCTGGCATTCCGGCACAAGGGTCCGCAGGTGGGGCTTGAGGCGCCGGTGAAGGATGGCGGCCAGGACCCTGTAGTCGGCCGAGGGCAGCGCGACAGGCCTGTAGCCATCAAGGCCGCGACCTCCGCGGGCCTTGGGCACGAGGCAGATGGAGCTGCGCCGCGTCGACGGAGGTAGGGCACCGCGGAGCCGTGAAGCCGCGAACACCCGGGCCAGAGCTTCCGCGAAGAAGTCCTCGTTGAAGGCGACGAGGAGTTCGCACGGCAAGCCGTCCCAGCCGGGGGCCTTTCCGCGAGGGAGGTGCTCGATGGCGTTGGCGATCTCGCTGGGGCTGATGTCCGGCCGGTGGAGCGGGTCCTCCTCACTCAGCTCGCAGGTGGTGGTGGGCGCGCTGCTGGCGATGAAGGCAGCTCCCGCAGCTGGATCGGTGGTGGGACGGGCGAAGCGGGGCCGGAAGGTCGCGAACGCCCTCCGCCGAAGCTCGGGGCCCTCGATGACGTTATCTTCGTCGTCCCTGATGACGCTGACCGGGCGTCGGAGGCGGATGGCGCGTGCCAGGTCCGGCAGCGATGGGTAGTCGGCCCGGATGGAGGAGGCCTCGAGCTGCGCCGCGATGTAACGTCTCGCCCTGTAGACGTAGCTGTCGCTGGCAGCGTGGCGTGGGTCGTGCAGGGATCTGGCTTCCGCTAGCAGCCCCGCCTTGATGGAGGTCCACCTATCCCAGAAGGTCCCGTCGTCGTCATCGTGCGCTGCGTCTTCCTCCAACTCCCGGATGTAGCCAGCCAGATGTTCGAGAGCAAGGCCCGAGCGGAGCATCGCGGCCAAGCGAGGCTGGGTGGGGGAGGAGACGGCGGTGGTGGGCGGGCCCACCTGGAGCAGCACGAGGCGGTGGTCCGAGAGGTGGTAGTGGCTGGTCGCGTAGATGGACACGCGATCCAGAACTCCAGCAGGGACGAGGATCCGGTCCAGGCGGTTCGATTCGACTTGGTCGCCGTGCATGGCGACTCTGGTGGGCAGGTGGGCGGCGTCGAACTGGGTGGCCACGTCGACCAGCGCGGCCAGGTCCAGAAGAGCGGCGAGGGCATCCGATGATGATGATGATGAGGGGCCCCGATCCCTGATGTTAAAATCGCCGATGATCCAGCAGGCCCCCTCCTCCTCCTGTGCCGCTGTCGCCGCCAGGAGCTCCAGTTGCCGGTTTCTCTCCCGGGGTTCATGCGCCAGATGAACGACGATGGCCGTCATCTCCTTGCCGTGGACATCTATGGTTGCCAAGGCGATGTGGCCCGGCCACAGGACGCGCTGTTGTATCACGGCTACGCCTGGCCCGAAGACGCAGGCGAGTACGGATCCCGAGATGGCTACGGGATGGGCCAACACAACAGCGTTGTAGCCGAGGCAGAGGTCTTGGCCGCTGCCCAGATGAAATGCGTTTGTCTCCTGGACAAACGCGATGTCCACGTGATGTTGCCTTAGGAGATGACAAAGGGCAAGGCTACTCCCCCGAGTGGCGAGCCCTCGCGCGTTGATGGTGGCGACGCGGTAGTTCATTGGCGCTGTTGGCCTCGCAGGAACTTCCTGGTCTTCTGGAGGGTCTTGCGGATGGTGGAGTTGGAATCTGGGCACGAGGCCTTGAAGGTTTCGTGCAACTTGTTGAGGGTGGCGACCTGTTCCTCTGTCAGCGTGGGCGCTATCCTCTTCATGGTGGCTTCAGAGGTGAGGAGCTGCTGTGCGTTCTTGCAGTTAAGGCCGGGCAGCTTGTCCCAGTCGATGGAAAGGGTGGGGGTCTCCTCGATGTGCTTCAGCAGCTGTTTGAGTGCGGATTCTCCCCGGGCAGGCGTGGAGGGAGGTGAGGTCATCTTCTCCAACGCCATCTTGTGGTCGAGCGAAGGGATGCCAGGCTCGAGGGGCCGCGGGGCAGCCAGGAGAGCAGGGAGGGCGGCAGGGGCGGGCTGGGCGAGATCCATCGGTTCGGCAGGATGGGGCGCCGAGGGGATCGCCTGAGCCTCGGTTGAAGTCTTCGCCGGTGTTGCGGGCGCAGGTGCCGGCTTCCTTGGTCGCTGAGGAGGAGGGAGGGGGGGCCTTGCGTCGGTGGGAGACGCTGCTTGCCTGGGGCTGCTGTTCCCTTGCCTGGCGAGCGCTGGGCAGTTGGCTCTGCGGTGGCCCTGCTTGCCGCACTTGGAACACTTGATTCCAAAGGAGAGGAAGGCCGACAGGGTGTCTCCCTTGGAGTGGATGGTCATTCGGGTGGGCAGCGTCTCCAGCCTTACGCCCTCGTGGAGCAGGATGAACGCCTCCCGGCGGCCGTCGGTGAAGGTGAACTCCCCCATTTTGACCAGGATGGGGGCGATGGAGGTGACCCTCCCAAACTGGCCCAGGGCGGTCGCGATGGTGCTGTCCTCCACAAAGCCGGGCAGGTTGGCCACGACTATGCGCTCCGCCCTCTTGCGGAAGGGGAAGACCTTGAGGGTCGTTCCCTCGATTTCTAGGCCGTCCGCGACCAGATGGTTCGCATGTTTCTTGTCCGCAAGACCCACGATGAAGTGGCCGTTCATTCGATGGAATTGCGTGATGCTCCTTGGCCCCCCGAGTAGCGTGCTCATGGCTTTGAGGTAGGAGTAGTCCGGGATGTCTGGGCACAGCTCCACGAAGACGTAGTACTCGTGGTTGGTAGAGGCCTGCCTCGCCCTGGCGTCGGCGATGTTGGCGCGCGTCGCCTTGATTTCCTGGAGCGGCACTGCTCTCGGCCCTGTTGGCCGCTTCTGCTGCTGGGTGCTGCGCTGGTTTCCAGGCTTGTTGGGCTGCCTTGCAGCGTGCTCAGGTGAAGTTGAGCCGAGGCGCCTCTTCTTGCCCTTCACGACGATGAAGCCCTCGTTGTCATCCACCTCCGCCATCTCGCTGTCGGCCCAGTTGAGCGAGGCCGGGCTGGCTGGAGTTGCGCTGGTCATAGCAGCAGTCTTCGGCGCCGTGACGTCACCACGCGCGGCGGCCAAATTTGCATGCAAGTCGCCTGCCGGCGAATTTGCATTTTCTTTATTTTCAGAGTTTTCTAGAGAAATCTTTCTCTGAAAGCCGTTTTTCGGTGATAAATTTTCACCTGTTTGGGACAGGACGCTGGGCCTTCCAGGCACTAGATCAGCAGATTCTGGGCTCTCCGCCGGTACCAATTTTGGCATGTCTAACGACATTTACACGCACTCCAGAGGCGAAAACGGCGGAGCTCGCGAAAGCGCGGCCGCACGCCCGAGTGTGTGTGTGTGTGTGTGTGTGTGTGTGTGACAATGACAATTGAAAATTATTTATTGTCTTCTAGACAATGTTACATCTCAAAGAGAAAGAGAGAAGAGAGGGGTAAATACAATAGGTTAGCGCTGGCCGCGGTGACGTCTAGTCTTGGGAGTCAATGTAACAACTCAACCAGGAGGGTGAAAAAGAAATATTTACATTTGACAGTTGTCAGGAATCAAGGCATCGCCGCCTAAGACTGGCCAAATCGGAGCTAACATCGGGATGGTTGCCCCGAGCCGGTTCTATGGCCGCGCTGAGGAACTCAGCGAGGACTCCCCTCATCGCAGGTGTCAGTCTCGCCATGAGGGACTCTCTTTCATCGATGAAGAGAATGGCATCCTTGAGGTCATTCGGTTGGATCCCTGATTGATACAAGGGCCTTAGGCAGGTTAAGTGCTTCAGTTTCTTGAGGATTTCAATAACCATGCACTCCTCCCTCATGATCAGCGTCATCTCCTCCTCGTCGGGAGCAGGTGGTATCGGCCCGGCAGGCTGAGGCGCGGGCAGTGGGGGTGTTGGAGGCACTGCGGCTGGCGAGGTCTTGAGCGCCGCCCTAAATGTCGATGTCTCCTCGATTGACATCTCAACGTCCAGTGTAGGGACTGCAGGCCCGTGACTCCCAGGAGCCCGCAGGGACGGAGCAGGGGCGACAGGTGGAGGGGCAGGAGGCGCCATCTCCGTAGGTGTGGCCGGGGCCACTGGTGGTGATTGCCGGGGTGCTGCAGGTGGAAGCGCAGCTCGGCTTGTGGAGGGCACTTCGGAGACCTCCATGGCTGGACTGGGGGACGCCGGTGGTGGAGGCTGGGCGGATGGCTGCTGAGGCAGGCCAGGCGCAGACGCTGAAGGGACGCTGGTGGGAGAGGTAGGTGTGGCCGGTCCAGGAGCGTTGGTTCGCCCCGCAAGCAGGGGGCAGTTGGCCCGGCGATGTCCTTGGCCTCGGCACCTGGAGCATCTAATCCCGGAGGATAGGTATGCGGGCCAGGCCTCGCCTTTGATGGTGATGTTGAGACGGGTGGGCAGTCCCTCGATGGTCATTCCTTCGCGGAGGATGATGAACGCCTCTCGGCGGCCGTCGTTATAGGTGTATGGGCCCGCTTTCATCAGCTTGGGGGCGATGGATGTAACTCGCCCAAGAGGTGTAAGGGCGCTGATGACGGCTGCCACCCCCACGAAGAAGGGGAGGTTGCCCACCATTATTCGCTCCGCCCTCTTGCGGAACGGGAAGACCCTGTGGAGTGTCCCCTCCACCTCGAGGCCTTCGTTGACGAGGCGCGCGGCCATGCCTCTGTTTGCCAGTCCCACCAGGAAGTGGCCGTTCATCTTGGTCACTTGGAAGACCTCCCTGGTGCTCCCAAACATTCGATCCATGGCCCTCATGTAATGGTAGGGCTCCAGTTCAGGGCTGCGCTCTACGTAGACGCAGTGGTCTTCTGTTGAGGACGCCTGCCGCGCCCTGGCCTCCACGATGTGCGCTCGGGTAGTCCTGACTTCCTGGGCGCGCGGCGCCCATCCTGCCGAAGATTGCGGACGGCGGTTAGTTCTGGCACCTCCTAAATTGGAAGAAGGTGCGGCCGCTGGAGACGAATTCGCCGAGCCGCGACGTCTCTTTCTTTTCTGGACAATGGTGAAGTTGCCCTCATATTCGGAGTTGCTATCCTCCGTTAATTCTGCCCAGTTTCTATGGGCTTGGGCAGCAGCCTCAGAGGAAGAAGCAGCGGCAAAGTCGGTCGGCGCGGCCGGATTTGCATCCTTGCCGCCGGTAGCCGGATTTGCATATCTTTGATTCTTCGTCGATTTCATTGAAGAATTGAACTTCAAAGCGTTTCTCGCTGGTAACTCCGCACTGGGCTGTGCTTTTGAGCCGAGCCTTGCAGGCTTTTCCTCGGCTTTTGAAGGGCTTTCAGCCCGTGCCAAACTCGGCGTATTGCCGGAACTCATACATCCGCCAGAGGCAAAATACGCGGAGCTCGCGCGACGCGTGGCCGCACGGCCGAGTGTGTGTGTGTGATAAATATAATTTCTAAAATATTATTTAAAAATCACATAAATATATTTAATTACTAGCGGATGTGTACCCGACTTCGCCCGTTTTTTATCCGAGTGAAAGTTTGCCTGAAGAATATTATTGATAATAATATTCGGGAACACACAGAATATTATGATAATATAATTCGTTATGTCATATAATTATATAATATATGAAATTTATTTTTCGAGCAAACATATCCACTCTCTACTGAATAGATTTTTAAAAAGATATACATAAATAAAAATATCTAGAGATATACTACATGATCTTAGCCAAAAGGCCGAGAAACGATATTTTATATATAGAGATGACCTGGCTTCGTGTGTCTTCTGCTCGAGTGAATGTTTCGCTGGTAGAATTTTGTTTCTGCCTACTATTAATCATTATCTGGCTTTACCCGTTGTCTGCTTTAGTGAATATTCCCCAAAAGAATTTTTTAATGCAATCAAGCATGATACGGAAATATTGTCATCATCATTTCTGACTAAAAAATATTGTTGCTCAGTACTTGGTTAAATATAATTTTTATTGGTTAAAGTGCGACAACAAAACTCTTCCAGATTTAACTCTCTGTCCTGTTCAAAATTCAGCGAGATTAGTTACATATTGAGGGCGTGCATAGCCGACAAACATATATATATATTTATATGTTCCCGGCTTCGCCCCAAGTAAAAGTTTGCTTAACAAACATTTGTTAAAACGATTCTAGCAAACATCCAATCCCTACTGAATCTATACTTGTCTACCTTCTCGATAATTTTTTCCCGGTCCCTTGAAAAATACTCGATAAGTTGAAAAAAATCAGTATTAATTGGTCCACTCGGTAATTTGAAGTTGAAGGAATAGTATCTTGCCACAAACGAAGATTTGTAAATAACTGTATTAAGCGAATGTACCCGGCTTCGCACAGTTTTTATCCAAGTAAAAGTTTGCCTAACGAACATTTGTTAAAACGATTCTAGAAAACATCCAATCCACCTATATATTTATTTATAAACGTATATAAATATGAATATTGTTATATGCATTTAAATATATTTTTGAAACACATAATTTTTTGAAAACATTTATTACATTTTAAATAAGATATTGTCACTTTTGTGAATTTGATAATTAATTATTTCTTTTTTCTCGATGAATTAAATATATTAATTCAAAATTTCATTTTTGTTATCATCATCACATACAATGTAATTTTTTTATATAAACAAACGATAATAAACAACAACAATTAGGGGCTCAAAAATCATTTATTATGGTTAGCAGATCCGTAAATAAAGATATTTTCACAACAACAATATTAAAGTTGCATCATCATTTTTATAAAACAACAGCAAATTAAATTAACAATGTAAAAATATATTTTAACATTACATTTTAGCATTTAACACAAAATCGTTACAATTTTTTTTTCTTTAAATATATATTAATATTGAAATGCCAAGTATTTTTACGTCATTTGAATATTATATTACTAAATTCTCAAATTAAATTTATTATACTTGGAAAACATTTTAAGCATTGTTACAATTTATAAATTTAATTTAACCAGACGCCGCTAGAGGCGCTGCTTGCGAGTGAAAGTAGAAAATTTGCAAATAAAATTGCAAATAATATTTATTTCAAATCAAATTCAAACCAGAAATCTTCCCAGTAGTATAGAAAATAACTTCCTAAAGTTTCACGGCGATTGGATATTCTTACCTTTTAAAAACATTCATCGTGTGAACAAACTAACATTCATCGTGTAAACAAACCACGTGTTAATTATTAACCAATCAAATTCATTTATCGTCGCGACCAGTGCTGCGCCCAAGCGGTAAAAGACTGGAACTAACGCTTTTTGGTTTTTTATTTTTTAAAAAAAGCACATTAACTTTTTTAGTTTTTTGAATAGCCTATATGTTAAACGAAATCTTCAGCTACCTACATGCGAAATTCCATAATGATTGAGTCAGTAGATTTTGCGTGAACCGATAACAAACATCGATTTCGCATTTCATTTTTATATATATAAGGATTGTGATGAATTAGCGCGCCATCTGTTATGAAAATTTGAAACTATTATAGACGCCTTTGATTATTTTAATTATTAAAAAAATCATACGTGTATATAATAGTTTCAAATTTTAATATTTACACATTATTAAAAAATTATAAAATATAAAATAAACACTAAATAAGTGTAAATAATACAATGTTAAAAATACACTTGCAGCATTAAAACATAGCTTACACAACGTACAAAAGAAGTCATCCCATAATTCATTGTCCAAACAAGAATTGGCCTTTGGTGATAACATCGCTCCAGTGCAATCCTCAAAGTTGCTGCTAAATTTCTATCTGATGTGAACGATGCAAAAGGAGGTAATAAAATTCAACAAATAGTTTTAAACAAGGTGAAGTTGAAAAATATCTCTATACGCCACTGTTTCTCGATACTAATCTATTATTATTTGTCGCCGACCCGAGGTTGCTAGTTTGCGGCGACGGTCAATAAATAGCGTCTAGTTTTTACGTTTATTTCGACAGGATAGGTGACCTTTATTTTAAAGATCAATATATTTTCGGAAAATTTCCATATAATCTTTTATTAATAGTATATATCCCGACAACACACAGTTTAAATTTGTTGAAAAGTATAGCGTATGGAATAATCTGGTGCTTAAATAAACTATCTTGGGCAACAAATTAAGTGAAAAAATTAATATATATAGCAGAATATAATAAATGAATGAGATAATGGGGTTCATATGTTGTATATAGATGTGTATATATACATATGTAGTTTATAGATCTCTAAAAGTAGTTTTGTAAATTAAATTGGCTAAAACCGCTGGGAGGATTCCCTACTGATAAGCCAAAAACTGCCAATTTTTTCCATCGCAGTAAGGTGATTCTAAGGTTTGTTTCATTTGAAAAGAAACAGTCGTGCTTATGGTCGCATTTCTTGTGTTTAGATGACAGGTTATTACCCCTATGGTTAACATAGAGGTAAAAGCACACGTGCTCCTGGTCAGGATATTCCTTTTTTTATTTTTAATAGAGGTATATATTAAATATGAATTTGAGTGATATATCTGAAACTAATGCTATCACACACACACAAAATATTTGTTAACAGAGCGGGGTTAAAAAACCTAAATGTGGTTAAATAACTCGAATTGAAAACAATAACTCAGCTGAGATAACATTAAATGGGATGTCAAGTATAAAATATAGATTGAATAAGTAGAATATCCACCTATATTTTTTAATCTGGTCAAATAAACCTTATTTAACATAATACTTTGGCATTGACACGTTACATATGAGACTAATAAATTCGAGAAAATTTTCACTGTTATCTTAATTTATAGTCCATGAATTTGTCACACCAATTAACTTTATAAAACATATTTGCATCATCAGACAATAAAATCATGAATAAGCAATTTTGAATTTCAATCTCGGAATTCAATGCTGTTTATAAAGCCTTTAGAAATATTTAATGCAAAGTTCAATTAATTTCGTGTTATTTTCGCAAAATAATTATTAGTAGATTCTTCTTTATATAATGCAATTTTTCTTTTTATTAAAATACTTAGAAGCCTTCACTGTGATATAATACACTTTCTTCTGGAAATCTGAGACATTTTTCTGCTCTTTGCTAATCACACATGGAAAATAAAATGTTGGTATAGGTTAAAGAAAAAAAGAGGGGTTTAGGCTTTTGTTTACATTTAAAAACCACTGATTTTAATATTTATTTTAAAACTACAAACAATTCTACCCCATGTTGCTAGGCTGGTTCCCACAATTATATCAGACACCAAACAAACTAAACGCCAAAATGTGCGGTTGCTTTAGCATGTGCAAGTTTTTCAGACGAAACAAAAGGTAACCAAGCCCGTCAAAGGTCAATTGCTGAAGAAGATTAATTTGATAATCTAATATTCATTACAATATTTGAATTTGATAAAGAAATGATATAAAAACATCTTTCTTTCCATGATATATACTTTGAATATCTAATTTTTGAAAGCGATTCCATTTATTTTATTACTATTCGAAAGAGTCAAAGTATATGGAAAATAATTCCCAATTCATACATGGCAATATTTTATTTTAAAATCAAATTATTAGTGACACGATACACATTTAATTGTATTAATATATACTTTTTGGAAAAGACAAATTTACGAATATACATTGATCTACCATTGCTACCGGGATTGTTCGAATTGTAAAAAAGTTAGTTAAAGATAAGACCAAAAATCTTAATAAACGATCAATGTCTGTGACAAACACACCTATCACATGCTTCAACATTTACAAATTATCTATGTGTTAGTTTAAAATATGAACTTATATCTTTGCTGTATATGTGATATATCGTTTGTTATTTGTTTAATAAGATAGACGGTAGTCCTGAAGATGAAGACACGGCCAGTTGTCATAGACAGGACAGGTTAAAGTCAGTGCAGCAATGTTTCCATTAGGACAACAAGTCTAGATCCAAGTCTAGGGATTATTCATCCATTGCCTATTGCCGGGGGCGAATTGAGGCGATATATTGAAAATATGTTTACCTCCGGTCAGCCATATATCCACCTATGATATGTTTCTATTATATGTGTAATGATACAAATATAGAGCTTTTCAAATAGTCAGAATGATAGGATATATGAGATCGTAGCTCTCTAGAATCTTCTTTGAGAGAAGGTCAGAAGACTTGAAAAAAGTCACCATCCTTCTTCTGTCATGGTTTGGTGGGGAGTTAGCTACCAAGGTGTAACAGATCTCCACTTCTGTGCCAAAGGGGTAAAAACTACAGCTAAAAATATCAAGAAGATATTTTGGAACAAATAGTAAAGTCTCTAAATACAAATATCTTTCAAGGAGAACATTGGATATTTCAACAAGATTCAGCTACCGCTCACAAAGCTATGTCAACTCAACAATGGTTGGAAACGAATGTTCCGGAGTTCATAAAGGCCAATGAATGGCCATCTGGAAGCCCTGATTTAAACCTCCTTGATTACAGTTTGTGGGCATATTAAGAGGAGAAGGTGTGCTTTAAAAGATATCATAATTTGGATCAATTAAAATCAGCATTAGTGAGAGCATTGAAAGAAATACCCTTATAAAAAGTGCGTGTCGCCATAGATCAGCGTCCCGAACGTTTAAGATCCTATGTCAAAAATAAGGGAGGACATATTGAATGATTGTATATATTTAAAATCTATGTCCAATTGGCTAATAAAATATGTATTTATATTCCATTAGTTTTTGTTCTTAATCATTTAATTTATAAAATTGTTTGTAACAGAATTTATGGTAAGAAAGTGGTCTTTGATGTCGCCGGTCGTCTATTTTTTTTCTGAAGAAGAATCAGTGGCAATTTTGTTCACACTTGGTTATCTCGTGTCTAGAATAGAGGTCACTGTGTATCAGATATCTTTCAGAGCTATTATATGATTCCTGATATACATACTAAAAGGTACAACTTCCTTAAGTTTGGTCCATTAGTGTGCATAGAAATAAGTTCCACCAGATAACGCCTTGGAAATTTAGAGCTGTGTGACAAAGTTTTGTATTTACAAGCATTATTTAGGATTGTTGGGTACAACATATGTATCAAAATACGAAACTATTATAAACGCGTATGATTCTTTTTAAAATAAAACAATTTCTACTGTCCTTACTGCAATAGAAAAATTAGTAGTTGTAGTAGTAGTAATTGTTTTATTTTAAAAAGAATCATACGCGTCTATAATAGTTTCGTATTTTGATAACAGATGGCGCGCTAATGCATCACAACATAGGTATCAACCAGCGATATGTTACGGAGGAACGTAGGAACACTTGCGAACACACGGAAAAGAGAATGGATATCACAGTAACACCTCAAAACTCCCAAACTGACAGATTCATAGAACAGCTCCTCGGATCCTGCTGAACTACTGTGTCAACCGTCGCCACAAGCAACTCATATCACCCAGATCTCTCCCACCACGTTGTAGTCAACCTGGGTGTCCTTATCTAATTATCTCACGTCTTCATACCGTGTCGTCATCTGGGAATGATATGGGACTCATGAACAAAACTTAAAGAAATGTAAGGACTTTAATGTCGCTTTTCGTCTATTAAAAAAATATATATTTTTGAGGAGACAGAAGCAATTTTGTTTATACTTGGTTATTTCGTGATTTTCAAATAAGGTCACTGTATATCAAACATCTTTCCGAGTCATTGTGTCTGAATCTCGATATACATGCTATGACTTCCTTAAGTTTTGTCCATGAATGTATACATACCAAAATTACCCTGTTAAAGAGTAAAGGATGAATTGAAACCATGTTATTTTGGTTTATCATCTGCAAGTACAGGATGGTGTGATGGGGATGAAGAAAGCGTCACAACATCAATTTTGGCAAATTCAGACAAGAGCCAACCTGTGTATGCCGGAATTATTCTGAGGATGATGGAAAAAAAACGTAAAACCTTAATAAAAGTGAAGCTCTTTCATTCCTTGAAGCTAATTAATATAACCACACAAGAGAGAGATAAAATCTCAGATACAACACTTAAGCTAAATAAAATAGCTATACGCAGCTCTCGCCTATCCATAAACTGACCTAACCTATCAAGCTCTAACACACACTCAAAATGTTCTAATATACGTGTGTACTATATATGTGATGAGGTTCTTTTGACTCTTGTAGAAACCTGTCGACTAAAAATGTGATGAGGTATCCAGTCGACTTAATCTATGGTGTACAATCCTGTCGACTCTCGCTATACTGTGTTGACGGAGAGGAACAGTCAGGATGGGGAGTTTTCCAGTACCTCTCTGCACCTTGTAAGACCTTTAACAGTTCTCACAGAGTGCAGGCAGTCGTGGTCGAGGCAGAGTGGAAAGCTTGGGAATGTCCATACACAAAAAACGAAGACACAGTTGCACTAAGAAAGTTCCGTGAACAGATAAAAGTTGAGCTAGGAGCGAAAGATGGAGATAAAAGAGTACTTACCGGTCTACATGGTGGATGAGGAGGACATGGGGTACAACCGACGAGGGCTCACGCAGATGGTGAAGTGACTGTCAAGTGACTGTATTTATAGGTTAAGGCGGGGGCCTTATATATCTTTCACGAGAAAGGGAGTATTGCATTTCAACAGATGCGAAGAGTGTGGATCGTCTGGCGAAATTGGACAATGGCGCGGTGGCAGTTTCCATATTTAGACCTTGTTTTGGGACTCCTAAATCTATCTCGATTTTAGACGTTTTTGACCTTTTGCTTTAGCTCAACTCTTAAACTATTACAGAGTTTTATTTATTTATCCTCAGTTTATACAAAGTACATTACATATGATGATGTAATGACACATGTCAATCAAGCGTATATTCATTTACAGATGTGTTTCTATTATACAACATGGAAATCTTGTTATAAGTTATATTTAATATGGGGTTGTTGGTTTAAATTACCATATATATGTCATAAAAAAGATGTATTTTAGGTACGTTACCAATTCATTCATGCAGTCGTGGATTGAAGTGAAATGATAACTTTTATATTCAAAATTGTATTTTTTTTAATGATTATATTTTAAGAACAAAAAGTTTGCATACATATAATTTTATAAATATAATCTAAGTATATACAAAAAAACATCTTGGGTTGTACTCCTTTTGTTAAGGATTTTAAAGAATTAACTCTGTGTTAATTCTATGATTATTTAAATTATAATTATATTAATGAATAATAAAAATCATATTTTTATTATGTCATTTCTTCCCTCCAAGGATAAAAATTAGGGAGTAATTTTCAAAGTAAAAAAAAAAAGTATCATTATTATTTACATAGATTATCAATTAAGATGGAGGATACCAATTGAAACTATATCAATGATGCTCTTTATTCCTTCTACATATTCCTATTGGTACCTTTTTTCTTGACAGTAGCTGAAAATTATCCAATCTTATTTGAATTTATAGGTGTCTCCTTCCTATAATTCATAAGGGGATTTACCTCATGAATTGAGTAGGCCTTCTCAGGCTCTCAAGATTCAAAAGGTATTTTGCCACATGCCAAAAAAATATATTTTTGAAAATCACAAATTTATTTCTCATAATGACAAGTGGTATCCAACATCTTGTTTCACATTTATTTGGTTTGATCAGAATAAAAACATAAAATAATGGGTTATTTACTTCCACATAATGAAAAATATTTACACATGAAGTTTTACTATTTACATAAAAAAAAAAGAATGTTCGAATATGAAATGTTCCATATAAAGTTTGTGAGGGAAAAATATATAGAATCATATGAGTGAATTTCTCAACAAATAAAATCAAAATGTAAAATATTTACAACAATTGAAAAGAAAAGTGTCAAGTTATATCTTATGTGTGCACAAAAATTATATTCTCAAGGCTTAATTTTTAGGCGTAGTTATTTTTGGTATTGTCTTATTTATATTAAGATTTCCCTACCATTATTTAGTAAGAAGAGGGATTCTACTTTTCACTACCTTAGGTGCCACTTGTTGGTTTGTTTTTTTCTCTAAAGTGGGTATTTTACTTTTTGTCAGTTTTAACTCAAATCCTTCTTTTGAGTAGTATGGCCTCAATTTGGATGAATGAATTACCATGGTAGTTTTTCCTAAATTAGATTGGGGTTTATCAATTTCATAATTGACTGGGGATATCTGTTTTAAGATTGTAAATGGCCCAGACATTGGAGGCATTAATTTTCGGTTATCTGGATGGTAAAAGGTTTGTAACCAAACTTTATCGCCTACTTTAAAGGTGGAAGGTTGATAATGTTGATCATATCTAATTTTATTTATCTGATGAAATTTTAATGTATTATTATAGGCATTTGTTCTGGCAGTGTCTATAGGGGGGTAAAATTCTGATTCTTTTAAGGGGGGATCATAAGGGAGCTTACCATACAAAAGGTAAGTAGGAGTATAGCCTGTTATGGAATGGGGAGTATTATTATATTCATTTAGTACTGAATCTAACAATTTTGTCCATGGTATTGATTTTCCTTTCAAGTTATTGAATTTACATCTTAACCTGGTTATTATAGTTTGGTTAAGTCGTTCATTTAACCCATTACACTGAGGTCTTGATGATGAAGTCAATAATTGTTTAATGTTATTGTTAATCAAATATTTTCTAAATCTTGGTGAAGTAAATGATGGTGCCCTGTCACTTAAAAATTGTTTGGGTTTTTGTATTTGAAAAATTTTGTTTAGGCAATTTATATATGAGTCAGTAGTTTGACTTTTCGAGGGGAAAGCCCAAATGTATCTAGTAGCATGATCTATGATGATGTGAAGGAATTTCTTTGTGGAATTATAGTAATTTAGTCCACCTACTGTGTCTATAGACACAAGATCAAAAGGATCCTTAGCTGGGGGGAGACTTTCCAACAGACCAAATTTCTTCTGGTGAGATATTTTATTGAGTTGACACACCTCACAGTGTTTTACATAATTAGAAATTTCTTGAATTAGGTAGGGCCAATAATAGATAGGGGAAATTAGATTTAACATTTTAGATACTCCTATATGGCCGTAATCTTGATGAGCTCTTATTAATACTTTTTCTCTTAATGATGGTGGAACAACACTTTTGATTAATCCTTTTTTCTTTATTGTTAAAAGTCCATTAAATTTAGTATATTTCCTATCATTGATGTTATCATCAAATTGAGCTTGTTTTAGTTCTGGGTCAGAAACAAAATGAGCTATGGGGTATCTGCTGAGAAAATCAGCTTCTTTATTTTCAGTTCCTCTAATGTGTTTTATCTCAAAGTCAAACATTGAGAGCTTTAAGCTCCATCTAAATAATCGTCCTTTTGGGTTCTTTATGTTCTTCAAATACTTTAGACAAGCATGGTCTGTATGGATGGTGAAATGCACGCCATCTAAGTAGGGTAAAAAGAAATCCACAGCATCAATAATAGCAAGGCATTCTTGCTCAGTTACACAATAGTTTGATTCATAAGATGTCATTCTACGGCTTCTATACGCTATTGGCTTTAAAAGCCCATCGGGTTGTTCTTGTTTTAGGATAGATCCGATCTGTTCTTGGCTAGCATCCGTGTAAAGGTGTATAGGATATTTGGGATTATAGATAGCTAATATAGGTTTTGAGGTTATCATATTTTTTAATTTAGAAAATGCGGTTTCGCATTCTTCATCCCATTTCCATTTTACATCTTTTTTCAACAAATTATTCAAAGGGAGTCTGAGTTTAGCATAATTAGGGATAAATTTCGAGTAAATGTTAATAGATCCTAAAACTCGTTGTAAATCCTTTTTATTCCTTGGGGAATTCAATTTTCTAATCGTTTCTATATTATTAGTGCTGGGTGAAAATTGATGGTTTGATATTTCATATCCTAGAAAAGAAATCTGATAAGTAGCGAATTTACATTTACTTAGTTTTAGCTTAATATTTTCCTTTATGCAAATATCTAAAATTACTTTTAAATGGGTCAAATGTTCCTGAAAATTATTTGAAAATATAATGAAGTCATCGAAGTAATTCATGCAAAAATCAACATCATATTTATTTAAAATTTGCCTTAAAACTCTTTGGAATTGACTTGGACTATTTTTTAATCCAAAAGATAATTTATTAAATTCGTAAAGTCCGTGAGTGGTAGTAAAAGCTGTGTATTCTTTATCATCTGGGTGTATATCTAAATGGTGATAACCTGATAAAAGATCTAGTGTAGTGAAGATATTAGCTTCTGAAAGCTTATCTAATATAGAATCTATTCTTGGTATGGGCTCAGAATCTCTTTTTATTATATCATTTAATTTTCTGTAGTCTATTACTAGTCGAATTTTACCTTCATTTCGCTTATTCACCAACATAGCAGGGGATGCATAGGAGGAATAAGATGGTCTAATGACATTATATTTTAAAAGTTCTTCAATCTGTCTTTTAATTTCAATGTTGTCTGAGAAGGAAGGTCTAAAAGGCTTTAATGAAATAGGTGTTTGTGAGGTAAGTTTAATTCTAATTGGATCTGCTTTAATATGTCCTATATCCATTTTATGGGCAGCAAACGCTTCCTTATTTTCCTTAATTAATTTAATTAAATCAGATTTTTCATATGGTGAAAGTTTTTCATCAAATTCTACACTATTAAAATTTCTAAAATCATTTTCATTAGGAGGAATAATAGATTTAAATAAAGGAATTACATTATGATGTGTATAATTATTATTATTAGGGTTATGGTAATTAACATTAAGAATTCTACCAAATTGAGTAATTGTAAAACTTTGAAAATCAATGTCTAATTTAAATAATCTTATATGGTGTAAAGAAAGCAATACATATGGCAAATTAATATCAGAGGAATAAAAATCAATATCTCTAGTAATAAATCCTATAGTTGTATTAACATTAATTTTTGAATTTATATTTAGCATACCGGATGTCTGTTTAATAAGAGGTAAATTATTAAAAACAACATAGTTTGGTTGAATCTTATCTATCATATATTGAGGAATTATAGAGAAGGTACAGCCAGTATCCATGAGAGCTACAATACTGTTATTATTCACATTTAGATTTATATACAGACCTTGGCGTCAGGAGTGTTGAGGCGGAGCTGGTCGGCATTCGCTCGAAGGGGCTGTTGTCTGCGTCAAGGTGTCCATGGATCGAGACGGCACGGACATGAAGCTTGCAGCGGGGGGGGGGGGGGCTTGCACGGCCCTCTCGCGAAACCAGCACCTATTCTCAGGATGGAAGCGTCCGGCATGTCCCCGGTTCAGGCAAATTCGGCAAGGACGTCTTTTAGAACTATAGTCCATAGGGCTTCTACCTGGATGTCCCCATTGCTTTTGTTGTACTTCCATTCTTGGGGCTGTTTCCCTTTTAATAGATGACTCCTCCATTTCCTTATGTGATTCCCTTCTTATTGAATGTTTCTCCACATTTGCATCTTTATTTGGCAAATTCTGCAAGCTTTTTGCGCGAATTTCTAGAAATTCCATTAAATCCTTAATTGAAGGCACAACCCTTGGGTTGTTCTGCAATTCCCACTGTTTTCTTGTGGTTTTATCAAGCTTATCTTGTATGATCTCGACGAAAAACACATCAGATAAACTATCGATTTGGTAACCTAATACCTTCACTGTTCTTACTATCTCGTTGCAACTATCTAGAAGTTTAAACATTGACTTATGGTTGTCATCGGCTAACTTTGGTAATCTTAATGCATTATCTATTTGGGTGAAAATCAGATCCTTTGGATTATCATATCTTGTTAATAAGGTTTGCCAAACCTCAACATAATTATCGGCTGTAATTGGAAATGCGTTGACCAGTCTTAGGGCTTCGCCTCTCAGTTGGCCTTTCAAATATTGTAACTTTTCAATTTCCGGTATTTGTGAATTAGAACCAATTGCAGAATAAAATAAATCCTTAAATGAAAGCCATGATTCTAATCCACCATCGAAAGTTGGCAATTCAAGTTTAGGCATTTTAACATGTAAATTTACTTTTTTTTCAGATGTTTCTTGCCCATTATGCCTTAAATCCAATTCACACTTTAATCTTATACACTTATCTATGCAATTTTCCACTTCGTCATTCAAATCCTCATCCTCAAGTTTCTGCAAGAAAATATCACTCATTTTCATCAAATCATTATTTGCATACTCTAGTTTGCATTTCGTTGCATTTACATCTACCATAGACACAATGGATTCGATATTTTCTTCAATGCCTTTTATACTTTTTTTTTATCCTTTTTAATTTCTTAATTAAAGTTTCGACTTCCATAATTGCTATTCTTTTATCTATATCTTTTCCCAAATATCTTAGTTGCAATATATGGCTTGGAAATCTATTGGAATTCTTCTCGTACAGGGTTAAAATACATCCTGTCGACTATTAAAAAAGATGTCATAAAAAAGATGTATTTTAGGTACGTTACCAATTCATTCATGCAGTCGTGGATTGAAGTGAAATGATAACTTTTATATTCAAAATTGTATTTTTTTAATTATTATATTTTAAGAACAAAAAGTTTGCATACATATAATTTTATAAATATAATCTAAGTATATACAAAAAAACATCTTGGGTTGTACTCCTTTTGTTAAGGATTTTGAAGAATTAACTCTGTGTTAATTCTATGATTATTTAAATTATAATTATATTAATGAATAATAAAAATCATATTTTTATTATGTCATATATATATATATATATATATATATGTAGTAATGTAGATTGTTATCCTGTTGGATGAATGTAGTGTGGCATGTTGGTTGCAGTCGTGGTGGCCACAATGTTTAGAGTGGATTCAGGCGTGATTGGGATTACACAAAAGGACGAGGCATGTTGGATGTCACCACAGAGATGGCGAGAGAGTGAGTGAAGTCGACGCCGGTCAGGGCAGATCTGTAGAGACGGGTCTGTCAATTATCGTGTCTCAAAGCGGATTGATCTGTTTTAGCAAGAAGGGGGCACATCTGGTTTCCCGACATGTTTTCGGACCTTTTCCTGTCCTGGCGCCAGCTGTCACTCAATCGAATTTTATTTTATCGTGCATTACATGATGGCCGAACTGGCCAGTTGAATTTTGTTTTTACAGTTTTGGTTATTATACTATATTACATGTGATATATAAGTAAATATATGAATATATTACAACATATATATATATATATACCCAAGAAAATATGCAAATTAGCATAGCAAACAATATTGTTGCGTTGTTGGTTGACAAAGAATAACTTCCGTGGGTACAGAGGATCTTTAGAACTTTATTTAAAAAAAACCTAATAAATAAAATAATTTACAGAATAATACAAAAAAATAAATAAAGAAAACAGCAGTTACAAACTCACCAACTGCAGCACAGTCAAGGAAGGTAGGAGCAGAACAGGAGACAGAAGTTGGTAGAACCTTCTAGAATCCTTCACGAAGTACACCGACGATGGCGGTAAGCAGCACTCCGACCTTTTGAGATAGCAGCTCGTGTTTGCTTGGAGTCCACCACGTAGCTTCGTTCTTCTACTCTTTTTCTTCTCTTTCTTCTCACCCAGCATGAGCTCCTCATCCCTATATATACCGGACTAGATCTTTCCAGAACGGACATGGCTGGTCAGCCAATCAGAAAGCCGCCATCACTAAGCCTTGCGCAATCGCTTTAGATTGGCCAATGAGTTGTTCTCCGATTTTACTACATTATTTTTGGACGTTCAAAAACATTTTCTATTCTAGAATGTGCTTTCTATTCCACGTAGCAATATGAAGCATTAGCACGCCATCTGTTATAATATATTTAAACTATTTATACCCCCGTATGTTGATTTTTAGAATAAAACAATTTTGTACAATCCTTACTACACTGGTAAAATAATGGGAGGGCCCCTGGTTCATCAGTGATGAGTCCTCCCAATGGTTGTGGCCAGTTTAATCAACACACAATACCTTGAATTAGGATATATCACTTTCAGAAATATACCTCAATAGTAGGTATTATATAAAAATGACTCAATATCCCAAAAAAAGTAACAGCTCTGTGTGTGTGCAGGTCAAAGACCAAGGGAAAAGTAAATAAGGGCACACAGACCCCTCCGGCTCCTATATTTTTCAATGCCATAAACCCACCAGAATACTTTGACAACCCACAAGGTTTCATCAGAAACACAATTTTTTTAAAGTTGTCATCTAAAAAGTCCCTCCCCAACCCCCCATATTCCCCAGAGCTTTTCCCAGGTTTCCCTTGCCCACAGCATAAGTTTGTCCTCCCCCCATTAGACTTCCAAAAAGTGACATCGGCGCCCTGTTTCCCCAGGCCTGCCTCCCCCCAGCCCCGCGACCCCCGTTCAGCTGCGGCTGTGGCTGCACGGGAACGCGGAGCCTGGGTCGCGTTAACACTACTAACCCCATTTCTTTACCTTACTAACCCACACCCATATATAACCACCTTTCTAAATTATATTTAAGGTTATAGGACGTCCACAAAATATTGGGGGAAAAAAACTAAAATATCGAAAAACTAAAAAAAAAAGAAAAAAAAATATTAAAAAGCAAAAAAAAAGAAAAATATTAAAAACAAAAAAAAAAGAATAAAACTATAAAAAAAGTCAAAAAATAAAATAAAATATTGAAAAAAAAACAAAAAAATGAATAAAATGTTTAAAAACAAAAAAAAAAGAATAAAACTATAAAAAAGCCAAAAAATAAAATAAAATATTTAGAAAAAAAACAAAAAAATGAATAAAATGTTTTAAAAAAAGAATAAAAATAAAAAGAAAAACTAAAAAAAAAAAACGTTATATACTCACATTATATAATCTGAATCAAACGACTTCTACTCAATGTGGAACAAAAAAAAAAGCGACGTGAAAAGGTAAGCCAAGCATTTGTAACTGACTTAGCTAGCGGGGAAATGTCAACAATAATATAAATAGTATATGATGTTTATTGTAATTTGTCTTTCTTTGACCAATAAATGTGAATATTTTGTATTTTTGAGTTTATGCTTGTGATAAAAATAAAATCTGACTGATTTATACAAAGAATGCAAAAATGTTTCATCCCTCAGGCTCATATTATCGTTAGAAACAAAAGGGGGTTGGAATGAACAATCGTTTTTATTCACATTATAATTTTTAAAACACATTTTTTTTATAGAGGCTTCCTCACAGACAGCGAAGTGTGGAATAGCAACAAATGCAACAAAGATATGTCTAGCGATATTTCAACATCCTTCCATAATTGTGAAGAAGGAAACTAACCATGATATATCAAATCAACAAATTATTCACAAAGAAATACAATTTACCTAGAGTTGTAATATATTTAAAGGTATCCTAGAAAAAAAGTAGAATGTATAGGTTTAAGCTTATAATAATAAAGATGTTTATTCTGTAAAAATTAAAATTCTCCCATAGTATTTTAAAATGCTATCTGAGTGAAGAAATTGTATTCATTAATGTTAGGAGTGTTAAATATGATGATTGATTCTATTATATATTAATATTAAAGATAAAATGGCATATCTTGACCTCTCATATAAGCTTTTTTTAATGGAAGAGCGCCACCTAGTGGAACATAAATCAACTAAACGTTAATTTAACTTGTTCCGTGATATTTGGCCAACCCAATTTATTGATAAATCAAGAAAAGTCAACCACGTGCGTTTTTCGGGTTGTTGACCCTCGTCAGCGTGGTGCAGACTGTACCTCTACGTTCAAAAATTTAGTCCCAGAGGCTTCCAGTGATGGCGTATATATATATTTTCTAATAGAGCAATCCATGTATATGTTTTTGGGTAATAAAAAGACATTTTTTGGATTGAATAAAAATCTTATTTGCCAATATTTCGGTTGGCTGAACGCCAACCTAGGTCAAGACAAAAAAAAATTAATTTTAAGAGAGTTGGTTTATATTGCATTAATTTTAATATGAAAAATATTGTATATTATTTATATATAGAATATTGCTTTCACATTCAAATAGAAAAATAACATAAAACAATATTTTGTTTTAAAAGTTAAAATAGTTTTTAAAATGTGTATGCAATAAAGTGAAAGCTCTAAAAAATGTGCAGAGTATTTTCGAGAAAGAACAAAATTTAATACTGTTCAGATATTTTCAACATACGGTCTTATATTTTGGTGTTATAGTAAAGGTTTAGCAACCAAAAATCTATACTTTAGAACGTATAATGCTCATCTTACTTATCTACATCTATTATGTTGGCTAATGCTGAAATTTTCTCTTCAAATTTTTTATACTCGAATATTTTACACTTTATAAGATGAATTTGATTTAAAAGAAAAAATATTATGTTGTGTAGGTATAAATTATGTGAAGAAACTCATAACGCAATTAAACTTGGTTATTATTTGAATGAAAGGAATATTGTAGGATCTCTCTATCTCTTAGAGCCTCAATTTCTAAATGAGAGATGCTTTTCAAAAAGGGTTTTGAATGTTATTTGACGTTTTAAATATTTATAAATACAATTCAAATATTTTAAAAAATGGGTATAAATATACGTGTTTAACCACTATCTTGTGCACAGGACGCAAGAAAATGGCAACTGCTGCTGAAACGTCTGCCCTTAAACTGGAGATTTGAAGGATCTTTGGTCTAGAGCGACCCAAACAAGCTTTGCACCTGGTTCTAAAGTCAAGATCTCTTAAATAGAGCAGTCAAAAAGTCTTATAATTGATATAGTCTTATTATATGGCACCACAAAGACCTCGTGTCTTGAAAAGACTACTACAGTCTGTTCGCACAGTTTGAGAATGATTCCAGGTCCTTGATGGATGCGACAATCGAATTTCACGGCAACAGGACAATCTAAAGTCTTGGAAGACCGTGACAACATGAATGCAATGATCAAGAAAGATCGTGTAACTTGAATGGATTATACAAGCTGATATACCGACTCAATATGAACACCGGACTTTGAATGGGCCCTACAGCCCGATCGAATGACCCCAGAAACATCCCAAATCAAGTAAGAATGCTACATGCTCATCTCATGGCCAATGCAGTTCGATACATCGACTCCGAATATCTCGAATTTTTATATGGATGCTATAACCTGAATGTCTGGTTCAATAAAATATAAGCTTTTACATTAATGTTATAATCCAAAAATGTGCATTTAGAAAAATTTAGGTTGGATCCTACAGTCAAATCGCTAATCTACACGAAGACTTCGTGTTCTGCATAGCTGCTACAACTTTATTGCACAGCGCATCCTGAAAAAAATTGATCTTGAATGAAAGTACCTCTCTGGTCGAACAGCTCAAAGAGAAATTCAAGTTTTATATGGCCACTACTGCCTGCTCTCACTTTTCAAGAAAATTATCGGTGCTTGCAATGGTTACAGAAAGATCTCGGATTTTGGAAGAAAGCAAACAACCTAGCGAATGGCTTAAGGAAGCTATCTGATCTCAGATATATGCTAAATCCTGATCGCCCAGATCAATGAAAACTTGAATATTGAACAGCTGCCACAGCTCGATCGTATATTCCCAGGAAGATCTTCGCTCTAGATTATATACTAACACTAATAACCTGGAATTTTAAAAGTTTAAAAATCGGATGAATGCTACAAGATTATCTCGGGTCTTGGATGGCCTCTACAGACCGATCGCAAGATTCCAGGAAGATTTTGGCCTTGAAAAGCTATCAGAAAATGTGCCTTATCGTACAGTATTCTGTAAGTATAGGGCTTTGAAGGAATTCTAGATTCTCTGATCGTAAAGCTCAAAGAGTACCTGATCAGGCCTGATCAAACTTTTAAGAAAGATCTCAGTGTATGGGAGGATGTTATTGCCCAATCGCACAGTTCCCAGAATATCTTGAGACTTGGATGGCCGTAGCAGGCTGATCAGAAAGCTACCGAAAGATCTCGGATCTAGAATGAATATGACAAAAATGAATGCACATTTCCTGTAAGATCTTGGTTTTGAAATACCCACTCTCTACACAGTCCCATTGCATAGATCAAGAAAGACTCATATTTTAAGATGGCTGCTATAATCTTTTTGCATGCGGGAGCAAGAATATATCTCGTTGCTTATTGATCAAAACGCCTGGTCGCACGGCTCTATTAAGATCTCGGGTGTTGTATGCATTTTGGAGATACATCGAATGGTTTCAGGAGCATATTCTTCGAATTCCGCTACAGTCTGATGGCATGGCTTCAGGAATACCATGGTTCTTGGATGATTAATACAGCCTTATCTCACAGCTCAAAATAACTTAGGATTTTGATTGTCCACTATAGCCCGATTTCACTGATTAATGTAGATTGCGGGTGTGGAAAATGATAAAGTCTGTTCGCAAAACTCCTAGACTAAATCCTGTCTTGATCTTGATCCAATACAGACCTATCGCACGGTTACAAAAAATATTTGGCTAGAGAGAATCAATGCTACAGCACCCCATATCGAAGCTTCAAAATTATATTTCAGGATGGCCGCTACAACTCTCTTGCACATTACCATGAAGATCTCAGCATTTTGTTTATCAGATACAGACCAATCTCGCGGCTTCACGAAGAATCCTAGCTTGTATGACCTTTAGAACAGGATTGTATGGATCCAGGAGGAGTTCGACCTTTGAATCCAATTTCAATACAATCGCACAGCTCTGATAATATCTCGTGTTTTAAATAACCGCGACACACTGGTCGCGCGGTTTCAAAACGATCTCGAGTTATTTATTGAAGCTATAAATTGATTGCACTTCTTACAAAAACTCAGTCCTGAAAATATATGCTATGGGCAGATATCATCCTCAAGGAAGAGCTCGAGACTTGGGTGGATGTACAACCTGATTGTACAACTCAATGAAATTTTTAAGTATTTGATGGCCATTGTATCAAGTTGCAAAATATTGATGGATTATTCAGGTCATGGATGGCCTCTACAACCCGATTGCAACGTTCCAACCAAATCACATGGCTCAATGAAGACCTCGAATTTTGAATGGACAAGACCGATTGCACGACTCCAAATTTTTGATTGATTCTATAGCTTGATAACAATTTTCAATAGAAACTTCGATTTTGAACAGCTGCGTCATATCAAGAAATTCTCTGGTCTAAGATGAGTGTTTCAGCACGATCGCATAATTCCATTAAGTTCAAGGATTTAGAATGAAAAATACAGCGCCCTATCGCATGATTATGAATGCCCTCTATAGTACGATCGTAGCTTGGTCAAGATATTCTTTTAGGATAAACGTTACCACCAAAGCTCCCGCTTCATGAATATTTCAGGGTTTGACTAAATATCAAAAGCTGTTTTCACATCTCCAAGAAAAGACTCTTGACTGACTGATACAGCCTTTTTGCTATGCTTCAGGAAAATCTCAGTTCTCAAATGAATGCTACAGACGCAGCTCGAGGAGAAACTCGAATTTTGAATGACTGTTACAGCCAGGTCGCCCGCGGAGGATCTCGGAACTAGGTTGAATTCTACAGCCAGATAGCACTGTCTTAAGAATATTTAGTGTCTCGAATGAACAAAATAGCTTGATAGCATTACTCCAGGAAGATCTCGAATGATATGTTTTGGATGATACAGCCTAACTGCATGTATCAAAAATGACCTCGGACTGTTAATAAAAGCTTCAGCGTCCAATCGCACTTCTGGGCCAAGATCTTGCGCATAGAATGACAATTAATGTATTGCTACAGGAAGATATCCTGTTCTTGAATGACCATTGCACCTCTATCGCATGGTTCAAGGCAGATATCGGGACTGGAAAGGCCTCTGCGGCCTAATCACACGTCTTCATGAAGATCGTTGGTTCAGGAGAAATGGCACATTCTGATCGCACAGCTCCGGGATAATCTCGAGTAATTATTGAGGTTGACTGCGGCCTCTCTAACTACACGGTCTCACCAAAATCTTGGGTCTTGAAGTGCATCTAATCTCGATTTCGTGGGTCCAGGAAGACATCGGGTGTGGATGGTCGCTTAAAACCTGAAAGTCTGGCTCCAGGAATTCTAGAGTAATAGTTCAATGCTACAAACTGATCGCACGAATCAAGTATAACTTCAGGTTTTGAACTTCCACCAGATCGCTCGTCTCCCGGAATATCTTGGGTCTATGATATAAGCTGCAGCTTTTAGAATGGTTCCTAATAAGTCTGGCATCTTGGAATGCTGCTATAACCTGAAAAAACAGCTTCCAAAATATTTCTGTCCTTGTATGGATGCTACAGTATGATTTCATGATTCAAGAATAACTATGGATTTTTAAATAACCACTACACCCGATGGCATGACTCCATGAAAATGTAAGTTTATAGATAAATTATACAGCATGAAAGCACAGCTCCAGGCGTATCTCGGACCTTAGGATGTACGCAACAATCTTATCGCATGTTTTCAGGACGAACTAGTATTGATGCTACCATTGATCACACAGCTCAAAGAAGACTCGGATTTTGATTTGCCGCTGCATCGCTATCGGAAGTCTGAAGGAATATTTCGGATCCTTATAGAAGCTACAGCTTGATCGCGCGGCTCATTGAGGACCCTCGGAATTCTCTGTGCCGCGACATCCTGATCGCACTTCTCCAATAAGAAATCGGGTGTAGGATGGATGCGACAGCTTGATCGCAAGGTCAGGAAGATCTCGGACTCAGATAAATGCTAGACAAAGAGGATCTTAAGCTTTGATTTTCCTCTACAAGCTGCTCTCGAGGTTCCAAACATACCAGGGTCTAGACTGGTCAGTACAGACTGCTTGCACGACTCAAGAAATCTTTCTAGTGTCATATTGATTCTTCAGCTTTATCGATGGCTAACTCAACCTTCAGATTATAAACGTCAGCTAAAACTGGATCAAAAAGATTCGAGAAAATTTTGGTCCTATAATGAATCATACAGCCTTATTTTCACAGGTTTATGCAGATCTAGGGTCGTGAACGACCTCTACAGACCGATCGAAAGACTACAGGAACATTTCGGGCCTTAAATATCTACTAAAACCTTTTCGCACCGTAACCTGAAGATATTGGGTCTTCCACCAATTCTACAATATATGATTGAAATCTCAAAGAGAACTTCAAGTTTTATATGGCCGCTGCATATTGATCGCACTTTTCAACAGAGAACTCTTTACTTAGATGAATGATATAACCAACCGATCGCCAGGCTCCAGGAAAACCTTGGATGTGGAATTAACGCTACCGCTTAATCACATGACTAAAGGAAGACCTCGGGTTTTGAATGGCCGATATACAGCAAGATATTTAGGCTCAAGGAATATCTCGGGTCTAGGGTGTATGTCGAAGCTTGATATAACGGTCTCAGGAAGATCTCGTATCTTGGATTCCTGATAAAGCCTGATTACATGGCTCCAAGAAAATCTTATTATTTTAATGAATGCTACAGTTTGATCTCGTGTGGCTCAAGGAAGAACTTGAATTCTAAAATGGTCGCTACATCCTAATCGAAATGTTGTGTGTGGGACTTCATGAAGATACCAAATATTAGATTAATTTTACCACCTGACAGCATAACTCCGAATGTATCTCGGGTCTTAGATGATCGCAACAGTCTTATCGTATAGCTTCATTGAGATCTCGGAACGCGTTTGGAAGCGTCCATTGATCGCATATCTCAAGGATGACCATGGAATTTGATTTACCGCTACAGCCTAATCTCATGTCACCAGTAACAAATCGGGTGAATATCAACGCTAAAGCCTAATCGCACGGTCAGGAAGATCTCAGGCCTCTGATGGATTCTAGAGGCTGATTGAACAGCTCAAAGAGGACCTCTTGTTCTGAATGCCCACTACAGCCTGATCTCACGTGTCATGAAATATATCAGGTCTAGAATGGTCACTACAGTATGGATGCATGGCTCCAAGAAACTCATGGGTCTGATATAAATGCTATAGCCTGATCGAATGGCTACATAGATAGCTCCAAAATTTGAAAAGTTTGATTACCTGTCTCCAAGAAATTCTCGGTCCCAGGAAAATTTCTATATCCTGATCGCGCAGCTTTAAGAAATTTTAGATGGGTTATATGGTTAGATCGCCGGACTCCAGGAATATCTAGATAATAAAATGACCTTTTTAGCTCGATCGCACGGTTCAAAAGAAACTTCAGGTTTTAAAATGCGGCTAGATCCTGCTTGAATGGCTTAATGCGTTCAGTATTGGATGGGCGCTAAAGTCTGATCAAGCATCTCCAGAAAACTATTGATTATCGAATTAATTTAAGCCTATCAAACTGCTCGAGGACAATATCCTGTTTCAATTAGCCTCTACATACTGATAGAATTTTTGAATGATCATTTTGGATTTATGATGAATGCTAGAACCTGATCCCATGGATGCAGAAAGATCTAGGGACTTGGTTGTCTGGTACGGCTTGATTGCACGGTTCGTGGAAGATCTTCGGTCTTGGATTGCATAGCTCCAGGAAAAGGTTGCCAAAACTAAGACGCACGCTACATATCTAACATCGCGTTCCCTGTCTTGTATGCTCACCCCTATTTATAAACAAGACATTGGATCTAAAAAGAGATCGCACTATTTCACCTCTCTATTGGCTCTACAAAAAAAGATTCTAATCTTAAATAGTGCAAAGTCATTCCGCACATCTCGGCAAAAAAAAAAAAAGAACGCGAGTCTAGAATGAATTTGAAAATCAAATTCAATTGCTCCAAAAAGATAAAGTTTATGGCGCTGGCTTTAGCCTTCTACCCATCAAATATTTCAAGGATTATGAAGTCTGGATTGCATAATACAGTCCACAGATCCTACTACGATTACTCCAATGCCTCAACGACTCTACGCAATATGGCCAGGCCACAACTTCTACCTATAAGAAGACATTGAGTCTAAAGACTAGAAAGAACGTTCCAGTTCATCCTATGCGCACCGAAATATGTCCGCCAATATTAACCTCGCTCAGCTTCTGCTATGTTTCTACATGAATTGAATTCATAGAAGATTTATCAAGTACCTATGTGAAATGGAAGGTAGGTATCCCTCCATGTAGATTTTATAACATCAACACACTCACACAGTAGAATGTATAAAGCCTGCTCATTTGAAACATATTATTCTATGAGATAGTATTCCCTAATTGTGAAAAGTATATTCTTCAAAATGATTTAGTTAATGACCTTCAATCACCCACATATATAAATTTTATTATACAATATTAGTACTCATGGAGATATATAAAAATAAAAGAGGCATATCCCGAACAGAATCACATGAGCTTTTCTAGATGGCAGATAAATCATCAAGAAATTGGGTTGGCTAAATATCAAGGAACAAGTTAAATGAACGTGTAGTTTATTTTTACTCCACTAGATGGCGCTCTGCCATCTAGAAAAGCTCATGTGAGTCTGGTCAAAATATGCCTATTTTGTTTTTAATATCAACACCTGGCCTATTTTATATTTCATATATGAATATTATTAACCTCCCTTAATGGCAATTATAAAGAGTGTTCAGCGTATTTCCCATGAATACAATATTTGCTAAGTGGTATTCTGCAAAAGGAAGCATTCAGATGAACTGACCAATATCAATTTTTATATTAAAATACTTATAAAAGAGACAAATGCGGTAAAAAATAATGATCAAAATATATAGAAATAATCATGAAATATAATGATGTAAAATTCTTAGATATCGCCAACTTATACAACAACAAATATCCATTCAACTTCGAAGAAGTGTAATTGATGGAAAACATTGAGAATCTCATTCTTAGCAAACCGTTGCATCAAAACGACCGAATTCTTCAAAAAGAACAGCACAGATTCAATAGCTTGAGAAAAAGACTATATACAGATTTAAACTTCAATATTGTATAATTTAGGATTAATGTTGAATATATATCATGCGTGTGTGTGTGGCTCTTTTTATCTTTCTGAATTTATCCCAGACTCTTGGAATAGACAGATGTCCCAAATATTCCAGGTTAGACTTCAGTATGAAGTACTAGTGTTAACATACATTCATTTGATCAGGTGTTTCACAAGGTTGGGCAAGCCAAAAGAGATTTCTAGGAAACTTCGTTCAAAATTATTTAGATTTTCATCTAAACCTTCATTACTATAAGTGTTGATTGTCTTTCTCTTATCTCAAGGAATTTTTAAACTGATACACGAGTGTCATCTTGATATAACTATAAGAAAGTACTCATTTATTTTAAATCCTATTTTACCCACTACAAAACATAACTTGACACATAAAAATCCTATTTTCAACAACATCAACACCCTGGAATAGTTAACAATGAGTGATAATTATGTACAGATAGCTCAGAATACCTTGGCCGAGGAAGCAGAACAACACCATCGCCGCAGTGCCGGATTCGAAATAAAACTCACGTCGCATATCGGATTTTATTTCCTTTGTCAACACAATGCTAACTAGAATTAAGTATATTGTGTTCATTTCAAGGTTGGTTTTCAGATAGGACTGCGATTCATGAAAAGGAATATCGGGGAGTAATTTGTTTTACGAGTCACTGCACTCTTTTACAGAAAGGACAACATTTCAATTGAACCTTTAGGACAATGACGAAACTATATCGAATAAATTGCCTCATTACTAGTGAATCCTCTCAGTGATTTCGCAAAATTAATCAACAAACCGCTTTAATGTTGAATTCTTTCGCTGGAATATATAGTGATTATTTTAAAAAAATATCGATAGCTTATTCATATTTTTAACCCTTGGTCTGTCTTAAATTGACTAAGCTTCAAAAATATAATATGTGCTATAACATATAAGTAATGATAGTTTATCATAACCAATACATATATAACGACAATAGACTCTTACTTGTTTTCAATATGTAAATTTATAATTATTATGAGAATTTGATTAAATGGAAGTATCAATAAACATCTGTAAAGAATTTCCTTGGTCAGATTGAAGTATAAATTTAGAGAGCTTCTAGATTGTTTTTGGTTGTTTTAGAATCCTTTTTCCCCATTGATTGAGATGACCGCTAGTGAACTAATCATGGTACTACCTGATATTATTCCAACCCTCTAGGCGTGAGTTGAAATATTATCACAGACAATAAAATAATTTCTATTAATAATTGTGAATAAAATATGAAGCATTTTATGATATATTTGCAGGAAAATTATCAATATTTCGTGCTCTTCTAATATTTAGCAATATTAAAATTCTTTAACGAGTAGTTGATGCAATAGGTGCTTAATTTATCAACACCATATTTCATTGTGATAGTCAATTTTCTTCCAGAGAGATCTCTGCCTGAGACATTCTGCTGATAGTAATACAGAGATCAAAAGTTGAGCTAGAGTCATTCAATGTTATATTTAAATATAAGGTCCAGATTTTTGTTTGAAAATTGAGAGCTATCGATTTAATCATTTTATTTAGAACAACAAACAATTTCTAGATCATGTTGCTAGGCTGGTTACCACAATTATCTCAGACACCAAACGAACTAAACGCAAAAATGTGCGGTTGCTTTAGCATTTGCAAGTTTTTCCGACGCAACAAAAGGTATTCAAACCCGACAAAAGCCTATTGGTAGATGTTGAAAACAGATCAAATTGATTGTTTAAAAATCATAAAATTTTGATTGGATATTTCATAAAAAATATATATATTCTCTGATACTGGGAAATTCTGAATATTTCATTTTGAAATCTATTCTATTTTTTACTATTCGAATGGATCAAAACATTCAGATGAGAATTATCTTAATATTTTTTTTCATATGGCATGCAGTACCGAATAGATATACTGTATTAATTTATAATCCAAATAATTAGAATCTCGATACTTAAATGCTAGCATACACTTTAAAGAAAAAAACATATGAAAAATCAACTTAAACATTATTGAACATTGATCTATCATTGCCACACCGGTACCTGGAGAGATGGGCAGCTACCATCAGCCCACCGGCCAGGGTCGACAGGGCCTCGCTACGGCGCTGCGCCTTCTCGGGCCATGAGGCCGATGTCGCCCTCAAGTTGGCCCTCCATGCTCTACCCAATCCGGCCTATTCTGCCTCGGCCGGCACCTCTTGTCCTGCCTGCAGGTCCGTCGACCGTTCCCTGGGCCACCGTTACTGGAGCTGCCAGTCCATCAGGCCCCTCATCCGAGAGGCCTTCAACATCATCGGGCGGCCCCCTGACCTGCAGGCTTGGATCTTCGGGTCCGGCCTTGGGTACGACGCCCTGACCATCCTCGCGTCGGCAAAGCTGCGGATCTACCGCCACTTTGTTCAGGTTGGGCTCGGTGGCGTGGAGGACCCACTCATCGCCTGGAGGAGAACACTCGCACGCCGAGGATGCCTTCCTTCATCATCTGTCATATAATTTACTTTTTTTATATATTTTAATTTCTCTATTTATTATTATTATATTATTTTCTTATCTCAATATTTCTACTAAATAACTCTTGTTGAGTGTAAAATTGACAAGATGTCAATAAAATTGTTTTAATTGTCAAAATTGTCACACCGGGATTGTCCCAATGGTAAAATGAGCTGGTTTAGAGAAGGCTAACATCTCTTGGGCAACGATTGCTATATATGACAGATGCACCTCGACACGTACTTCAATATTTACCAAATATGTGATTTCAAAATATAAACTCTGAAATCGTTGACGTATACATGAAATATCGTTTGTCAGTCGTTGTATGGGAGATACGAGATTGAATAAACGGCTAATTGTCATAGACGGGACAGTTTAAGGTATGTATAAAAAAGGTTTCACTTATCTTATATTTAGATCCTACAGGAACTGCGATAACTGTCACAACACTCAAAACACTCCGGACCATATATACAGTTGCCCGGACATCCTTGCAGCCCTCTATATGGCAGACATCAATCCAGAAGAGGACATCCATACGAACAGAACACCTCAGTTGGCCGGTATTGTGATCAGGGTGCACGGACCGATCTGATCTGCTCGATGGACAAGACACCACCACTGAACTTATATGTGTTAAGTTACAAATATCCAGGAATTCCAGAAATTTTATTTCCAGGGAAATATATGGGCACAAGCAACCACAATTTAAAATTCACTCTTTTAATCTTTCAAAATGGAGATTATGTTTATATTTTAAGCACACATTATCACTGTTATGATGAGTAAGCTGGGTGCTGACAGAGCTCTAAGAAAAATCCGCGGAGTTTTGTCATTAAATCCGTTGAATTGAATGGAAGAATTGATACTAATATACATAAATGTATAAGAAAAAATAAACAATGTTTCAAAATACAGAACTAGCTGACTTGCCAATTCATCGAGTTTTCTGAAATAAATAGAAATTACATTGACAGTCTATTTGATCTGTAAATTATAGGTTTTTTTTCTGTCAACGCAGTAAAATCTGCAGAGATTATATTTGGTAATATACACTCATTGACAAAACGTAAGAAAGTAGTCTTTTTGATGTCGCCGGTCGTCTATTTTATATTATTTCTGAAGGAGAGACAGAGGCAATCTTTTTCACACTTGGTTATCTCGTGTCTTCAATAAAGGTCATTGTGTATCAAATATCTTTCAGAGTTATTATCTGATTCCTGATATACATGTTAAAAGGTACAACTTCCTTAAGTTTTGTCCATTAGTGTGCATAGAAATAATTTCCAGCAGATAACACCTTGGAAATTTATAGCTGTGTGATCAAGTTTTGTATTTACAAGCATTATTTAGGATTGTTGGTACAACATATATATCAAAATACGAAACTATTATAGACGCGTATGATTCTTTTTAAAATAAAACAAATTCTACTGTCCTTACTGCAATGGAAAAATTAGTAGTTGTAGTAGTAGTAATTGCTTTTAAAAAGAATCATACGCGTCTATAATAGTTTCGTATTTTGATAACAGATGGCGCGCTAATGCATCACAACATATGTACCAACCAGCGATATGTTACGGAGGGATGCAGGAACACTAGCGAACACACGGAAAAGAGAAAGGATATCACAGTAAAACACCACAAAACGCCCAAACTGACAGATTCACAGAACAGTTCCTCGGATCCTGCTGAAATACTGTGTCAACTGTCGGCACGAGACACTCATATCACCCAGATCTCTCCCACCACGTTATAGTCAACCTGGGTGTCCTTATCAAATTATCTCACGTCTTCATACCGTGTCGTCATCTGGGAATGATATGGGAGATAGACTCATGAACAAACCTCAAAGAAATGGAAAATCTTTGATGTAGCTGGCCGTCTATTTAAAAAAAAATATTTTAGGAGACAGAAGCAATTTTGTTCACATTTGGTTATTTCGTGATTTTCAAATAAGGTCACTGTATATCAAACATATTTCAGACACATTGTGTCTGAATACCGATATACATGTTATTACTTGCTTAAGTTTTGTCCATGAATTTATACATACCAAATTTACCCTGTTAAAGAGTTGAGGATGCATTGAAACTGTTTATTATTTTGGTTTATCATCCACAGTATGATGTGATGGGGATGAAGAAAGCGCCACAACATCAATTTTAGAAAATTCAGACAAGAGCCAACCTGTGTGTTAGAATTATTCTGAGGATGATGAAAAAACGTAAATCCTTAATTAAAGCGAAACTCTTTTATTCCTTGAAGGTAATTAATATAACCAGGAAAAAGAGATAAAATCTCAGATACAACACATAAGCTAAATAAAAGTAGCTATACGCAGCTCTCGTCTAACAATAACCTGACCTAACCTATCAAGCCCTAACACACATTTAAAAGGTTGCAATATACATATATATACCCAAGCAAATATGAAAACTAGCATAGACAACAATATTATTGCGTTGTTGGTTGACAAAGAATAACTTCCGTGGGTACAGAGAATCTTTAGGACTTTTTTTTAAACCTAATAAATAAAATAATAAACAGAATGCAAAATAAAATAAAAACAATAAAGAAAACAGCAGTTACAAACTCACCAACTGCAACACAGTCAAGGAAAGTAGGAGCAGAACAGGAGACAGAAGTTGGTAGAACCTTCTAGAATCTTCCACGAAGTACACCGGCGTCGGCGGTAAGCAGCACTCCGACCTCTTGAGACAGAGCTCGTGTATGCTTGGAGTCCACCACGTAGCTTCGTTTTTCTACCCTTTTTCTTCTCTTTCTTCTCCCCCGGCATGAGCTCCTCATCCTTATATATACCGGACTAGATTTTTCCAGAACGGTCATGGTTGGTCAGCCAATCAGAAAGCCGCCAGCACTAAGCCTTGCGCAATCACTTTAGATTGGCCAATCAGTTGTTCTCCGATTCTTCTACATTATTTTTGGACGTTCTGAAACATTCTATTCTAGAATGTGTTTTCTATTCTACGTAGCAATGTGATGCATTAGCACGCCATCTGTTATAATATATTTAAACTATTTTCACGCGCGTATGTTGATTTTTAGAATAAAACAATTTTCTACAATTCTTACTACACTGATAAAATAATGAGAGGACCTGGTTCATCAATGATGAATCCTCGCAGTGGTTTGACCAGTTTAATCTACAATACCTTGAATTAGGATATAGCACTTTCATAAATATACCTCAATAATATAACTAGATAAAAATGACTCACTATTCTATGAAGGTAACAGCACTGTGTGTGTGCAGGTCAAAGACCAAGGGAAAAGTAAATAAGAGCACACAGACCCCACCGGCTCCCATATTTTTCAATGCCATAGACCCACCAGAATTCTTTGATAACCCACAAGGTTTCATTAGAAATACCATTTTTTTAAAGTTGTCATCTAAAAAGTCTCTCCCCAACCCCCCATATTCGCCAGAGCTGTTCCCAGGTTTTCCTTGCCCACAACATAAGTTTGTCCTCCCCCCATTAGCCTACCAAAAAGTGACATCGGCGCCCTGTTTCCCCAGGCCCGCCTCCCCCCAGCCCCGCGACCCCGTTCAGCTGCGGCTGTGGCTGCACGGGAACGCGGAGCCTGGGTCGCGTTAACACTACTAACCCCAATTCTTTAACTTACTAACCCACACCCCCACATATATAACCACCTTTCTAAATTATCTTTAAGGTAATAGGACGTTCACAAAATATTGGGGGAAAAAAACTAAAATATTGAAAAACTAAAAAAAAAAAAGAAAAAAATATTAAAAAGCAAAAAAAAAAGAAAAATATTAAAAACAAAAAAAAAGAAGAATAAAACTATAAAAAAGCCAAAAAATGAAATAAAATATTGAAAAAAAAATGAATAAAATCCTTAAAAAAAAAAAGAATAAAAATAAAATGAAAAACTAAAAAAAAACTATATATACTCATATTATATAATGTGAACTAAACAACTTCCACTCAATGTGGAACAAAAAAAAAGAAAGAAAAAGCGACGTGAAAAGGTAAGCCTAGCATTTGTAACTGACTTAGCTAGCGGGGAAATGTCAACAATAATATAAATAAGTAAAAGATTTGAAGCGTACGAGGATACTTTTCTTTTAATCTTTAATAAAGATTCGAGCTTTCGGGCGAAAACAGCCCTTCTACAGGAACATTAGAAAAACAATTTCAAATAGTAACGTTTGTAAACAAATAAATGGTATCTCTATTTGATCTTGTATTGCGTGAGTGAATAATATAAATAGTATATGATGTTTATTATAATTTGTCTTTCTTTTACCAATAAATGTGAATATCTTGTATTTTTGTGTTTATGCACGCGATAAAAATAAAATCTGACTGATTTATACAAAGTATGCAAAAATGTTTCATCCTTCAGGCTCATATTATCGTTAGAAACAATAGGGGGTTGGAATAAACAATCGTTTTTATTCACATTATAATTTCTAAAACACATTTTTTTATAGAGGCTTCCTCACAGACAGCGAAGTGTGGAATAGCAACAAATGCAACAAAGATATGTCTAGCGATATTTCAACATCCTTCCATAATTGTGAAAAAGGAAACTAGCCATGATATATCAAATCCACAAATTATTCACAAAGAAATACAATTTACCTAGAGTTGTGATATATTTAAATGTATCCTAGAAAAAAGTAGAATGTATATGTTTAAGCTTATTACAATAAAGATGTTTAAACTGTAAAAATTAAAATTCTCCCATAGTATTTTAAAATGCTATCTGAGTGAAGAAATTGTATTCATTAATGTTAGGAGTGTTAAATATGATGAGTAATTCTATTATATATTAATATTAAAGACAAAATGGCATATCTTGACCTCTCATATAAGCTTTTTTTAATGGAAGAGCGCCACCTAGTGGAACATAAATCAACTAAACGTTAATTTAACGTGTTCAGTAAAATTTGGTCAACCCAATTTATTGATAAATCAAGAAAAGTCAACCACGTACGTTTTTCGGGTTTTTGACCCTCGTCAGCGTGGTGCAGACTGTACCTCTACGTTCAAAAATTTGGTCCCAGAGGCTTCCAATGATGGCGTATATATATATTTTCTAATAGAGCAATCCATGTATATTTTTTGGGTAATAAAAATACATTTTTTGGATTGAATAAAAATCTTATTTGCCAATATTTCGGTTGGCTGAACGCCAACCTAGGTCAAGACAAAAAAAAATAATTTTAAGAGGGTTGGTTTATATTGCATTAATTTTAATATGAAAAATATTGTATATTATTTATATATAGAATATTGCTTTCACATTCAAATAGAAAAATAACATAAAACAATATTTTGTTTTAAAAGTTAAAATAGTTTTTAAAAGGTGTATGCAATAAAGTGAAAGCTCTAAAAAATGTGCAGAGTATTTTCGAGAAAGAACAAAATTCAATACCGTTCAGATTTTTTCAATTTTTGGTTTCATAATTTGGTGTTATAAAAAAAGGTTTAACAACCAAAAATCCACACTTAGAACGTATAATGTTTATCTTACTTCTCTACATCTATTATGTTGACTAATGCGGAAATTATCTCTTCAAATTTTCTGATACTGAATATTTTACACTTTATAAGATAAATTTGAATTAAAAGACAAAGATAATATGTTGTGTAAGTATAAATAATAGTTATAGAGCAATAAAACTTGGTTATTATTTGAATGAAAGTAATATTGTAGGGTCCTCTAGTTAGAGCTTCAATTTCCAAATGAAAAGAGCTTTTCAAAAAGGTGTTTTGATTATTATATGACGTTTTGAATATTTTTAAAAATATAATTAAAATAATTTTCAAATTGGGTATAAATATGCGTGTTTAACCACTATATTTTGCAGGACTAGCGCAAGAAAATGGCAACTGCTGCTGAAACTTCTGCCATCAAATGAAGAGCTAAAAGCCAAGGTGAACAACTAACTTTCCGAGATAGAAAATGAGCCCCAGCTTACCTGATGTAACTAGAGTGTTATCAAGCAATGGCCGAAGATTTGAAGGATCTTTGGTATAGAAAGACCTACACCAGCTTTCCACCTGGTGCTAAAGGCAAGAACTCTCAGATAGAGCAGTCGATTAGTCTTTCCCATATTCCAGGTGGACATGGAGACTTGAAAAGTTGCTACAGTCTCATCGTATGGCACCAGGAGGCCTTCGAGGCGTGAATAGTTACTACAGTCTGATCGCCCAGTATAAGAATGATTCTAGGTCATTGATGGATACTACAGTCCAATTGGATGGAAACAGAATAACCTTAAGTCTTGGAGGACTGTTACAACCAGATTGCAATGCTCGAGAAAGAACGTGTGACTAGGATGAATTATGCAAGCTGATCTACCAACCCAATAAGAATATCGGACTCTGAATGGGCCCTACAGCCTGATCGGTTGACTCCAAAAAGACCCCAGATCTAGTATGAATTTCATCTTGAATGAAAGTGCCTCTATGATCGTACAGCTCAAAGAGAAAATCAAGTTTTATATGACCACTACAGCCTGATCTCACTTTACAAGAAAAATCTCAAGAAGAATACGGATTTTGTAAGGATCAAAAACCGAGTGCTGGGCTCCAGGAAGCTTTCTGATCTCAGAGATATGCTAAAGCCTGTGATCGCCCGGATTAATGAAGGCTCGAATTTTGAACAGCATTCACGGCTTAATTGTATAGTTTCAGGAAGATCTTGGCTCTATATTAAATACAAAAGACTAATGACAGGAACTGCAATATTTAAAAATATCGGATGAATGCTACAAACCTATGTAAGCCACAAGATTACCCGGAGTAATGGATGACCTCTACAGACCTATGCAAGACTCGAGACTGGTCTTTAAGAGTTATCACAAATGGTGCCCTATCGTACAGTAATCTGAAGATATAGGGCCTTGGAGAATTTCTACATTTTATGATCGTAAAGCTCAAAGAGAACCTGATCAGGCCTAATCAAACTTTTAAGAAAGATCTCGGTGTGTGGGAGGATGTTATTGCCCACATACAACGCACGGTTCTCAGAATATCTCGAGACTTGGATGGCCGCAGCAGCCTGATCAGAAGGCTACTGAAAGATCTCGGATCTAAAATGACAAGATGAATGCACGTTTCCTGTAAGATCTTGGTTTTGAATATCCACTCTCTACAACCCATTGCATAGTTCAAGAAAGACTTTTATTCTAAGTTGGCTGTTATAATCTTTTTGCATGCGGGAGCAAGAAGATATCTGGTTGCTTATTGATCAAAACGCCTGGTCGCACGGCTATATTAAGATCTCGGGTGTTTATGCATTCTGGAGATACATTGAATGGTTTCAGGAGAATCTATCTTCTTCGTATTACGCTACAGGTTGATGGCATGGTTTTAGAAATATCATATTTCTTGGATGTATGATACAGCCTCATCTTACAGCTTAAATATAACATAGGATTTTGAATTTACACTATTGCCCGATTGAACAGATTAATTAAGATTGCGGGTGGGGAAAATAATGAATAATGTTCGCACAACTCCTAGGTGATATCTGGCCTTGATCTTGATCCACTACAGCCCTATCGCACGGTTATAAGAAAATCTTTGGTTAGAGAGAATCAATCCTACAGCACCATATCGAAGCTTCAGAATTATATTTCAGGATGGCCGCTAAAACTCGCTTGTACATTACCAGGAAGATCTCAACATTTTGATGACAGAGACAGACCAATCTCGCGGCTTCACTAAGAATCCGAAGCTTGGATGACCTTTAGAACAGGATTGTATGGATCCAGGAGGAGTTCGACCTTTGAATCCAATTTCAATCCAATCGCACAGCTCTAATAAGATTTTGTGTTTTAAATAACCGTGACACACTGGTCGCGCGGTTTCAAAACGATCTCGAGTCCTTTATTGAAGCTATAAATTGATCGCACTTCTTCCAAAAACTCAGTCCTGAAAATGGATGCTATGGGCTGATATCATTTTCAAGGAAGAGCTCGAGACTAGGGTGGATGTACAACCTGATCGTACAACTTAATTAAAATTTTAAGTATTTGATGAGGCCATTGTATCAAGTTGCAAAATATTCATGGATACTTCAGGTCATGGATGGCCTCTACAAACCGATTGCAACATTTCAACCAAATCACACGGCTCAATGAAAACTTCGAATTTTGAATGGACAAGACCGATTGCATGACTCCAGGAATATTTCGGTCAAGAAAAAATGCCACAGCCTGATTGCAAGGCTTGAGGACGACGTCAGGTTTATGTGATAGCTAGAAAACCATTGCATGGCTTTGAAAAGGTTTAGCTTGAAATGTCGTTACACTCTGACAGCCTGACTCCTGGCAGATTTCAAATCTTGATTGATTTTATAGCTTGATAGCAGTTTTCAATAGAAACTTCGATTTGGAATAGGTGCCTCAAATCAAGAAATTCTCTGGTCTAAGATGAGTGTTTCAGCACGATCGCATAATTCCATTAAGTTCAAGTACCTAGGATGAAAAATACAGCGCCCTATCGCATGATAATGAATGCCCTCTATAGTCCGATCGTAAAGCTTGGTCAAGATATTCTTTTAGGATGAACGTTACCACCAGAGCTCCCGCTTCATGAAGATCTCTGGACTTGGCTAAATGTCAAAGACTGTTTGCACATCTCCAAGAAAATACTCTTGGCTGATGGATACAGCCTTATTGCTCTGCTTCAAGAAAATCTCGGTTTTCATATGAATGCTACAGACGCAGCTCAAAGAGAAACTCGAATTTTAAATGACTGGTACAGCCAGGTTGCACCGCTTTAGAAGTATCTTGGGACTAGGTTAAATTCTACAGCCAGAGAGAATTTTTTAATGAATGTTTAGGGTCTCGAATGAACAGAATAGCGGTGATCGTATTACTCCAGGAAGATCTCAAATGATATGTTGTGGATGATACAGCCTAACTGCATGTATCAAAAATGACCTCGGATTGTTATTAAAAACATCAGCGCCCAATCTCACTTTTGTAACAAGATCTTGAGAATAGAATGACAATTAATGTATTGATACAAGAAGATCTCGGGTTCTGGAATGACCACTTCACCTCTATCACATGGTTGAAGGCAGATTTCGGGACTTGAATGGCCTCTGCCATTGGTTCAAAAGAAATTCCATAGTCTGATCGCACAGCTCAAGGATAATCTCAAGTAATGATTTAGGATGGATACGGCCTCTCTGACCACATAGTCTCACCAAAATATTGGTTCTTAAAGTGCATCTATATCTCGATCTCGTGGCTCCAGGAAGACATTGGGTGTGAATGGTCGCTTAAAACCTGAAAGTTTGGCTCCAGGCATCTAGGCTGAAAGATGAAGGCTACAGACTGATCACCCGAATCAAATATAACTTCAGGTTTTGAACTTGCACCAGATCGCTCTTCTCCAGGAATATCTCGGATCAAGTATATATGCTGCAGATTTTAGAATGGTTCCTAATGAGTCTGGCATCTTGGAAAGCCGCTACAGTCTCAAAAACATTTTCCAGAATTTTTTTGTCCTTGTATGGATGCTACAATATGAATTCATGACTCAAGAACGACTTTAGGTTTTCAAATAACCACTACAGCTCGATTGCATAACTTCTTAACCATTTTAGTTCTTGGATAAATTGTACAGCCTTGAAAGCATAGCTCCAGGTGTATCTCGGGCCTTAGGATGTCATTCTTATCGCATGTTTTCATGAAGATCAGGAATGAAGGCTACCACTGATCATACAGCTCAAAGAAGGCTCGGATTTTGATTTGCCGCTGCACCGCTATCGGAACTATGAAGGAATATTTCGGGTCCATATGGAAGCTACAGTTTGATCGCGCGGCTCATTGAGGACCCTGGGAATTCGCTGTGCCGCTACATCCTAATCGCACTTCTTCAATAAAAAATCGGGTCTAGGATGAATGCGACAGCTTGATCTCAAGGTCAGGAAGATCTAGGGCTCGGATGAATGAAAGAAAAAGAGGACCTTAGGTTTTGATTTTATGCTACAGCCTGCTCTCGCGGATCCAAATATACCAGGGTCTAGACTGGTCAGTACATACTGATTGCATGACTAAAGAAATCGTTTTAGTGTCGTATTGATTCCTCAGCTTGATCGATGGCTAAATCAACCCTCAGATTCAAATGTCAACTAAAATAGATCGAAAGGATTCAAGAAATTCCTGGTCTTATGATGAATTGTTTCTTTATTTTCATGGGCTTATAGAGATCTAGGGTCTTGGACGACATTTACAGACCGATCGAAAGACTCTAGAAACATTTCGGGTCTTATATATCAACGAAAAACCTTTCGCACCGTATCCTGAAGATATTGGTCTTCCATCAATTCTGCAATATCTGATCGGAAAGCTCAAAGAGAACTTCAAGTTGTATATGGCCGCTGCATATTGATCGCAATTCTCAACAGAGAACTCATTGCTTAGATGAATAATATAGCCGCGCTACCCATCGATCGCCGAGTTCCAGGAAAATCTCGGTTGTGGAATCAACGCTACCGCTTAATCACACGGCTAAAGGAAGATCTTGGATTTTGAATGGCAGATATACAGCAAGTTCCTTTGTCTCAAGGAATATCTGTCGAAGCTTGATATAATAGTCTCAAGAATATCCCATATCTTGAATTCCTGATAAAGCCTGATTACATGGTTTTCAAAAAATCTTATTCTTTAAATGGATGCTACAGTTTGATCTCGTGTGGCTCAAGAAAGAACTTGGATTCTTAAATGTTCGCTAAATTCTAATCGAATTGTTGTGTGTGGGACTTCATGAAGATACCAAATATTATATGAATATTTGCACCTGACAGCATAGCTTCAGACGTATCTCGGGTCTTAGATGATCGCAAGTCTTATCGCCTTTTTTCTTAGAGATCTCGGAACTCGTATGGATGCGTCCATTGATGGATTCGCATATCTCAAGGACGATCATGAATTTTGATATACCGCTACAGCCTAATCACATGTCACCAGTAATAAATCGGGTGTATATAAACGCTAAAGCCTGATCGCACGGTCAGGAAGATCTCGGACCACTGATGGATTCTAGAGGCTGATTGAACAGCTCAAAGAGGACCTATTGTTTTGAATATCCACTACAGCCTGATCTAACGTGTCATGAAATATATCAGAGTCTAGAATGGTCACTACCGTCTGGATGCATGGCTCCCATATGCTCTTGGGTCTGATAAAGATTCTACAACCTGATCGAATTGCTACATAAATACCTCAGAAATTTGAAAAGTTTGATTACCCGACTTCAAGAAATTCTCGGTCCAAGAAGAATTTTATTACCTGATCGCGCAACTTTGAGAAATCTTCGATAGGTTTTACGGCTAGATCGCCGGACTCCAGGATGAATTAGAGTAGAGAATGACCTCTTCAGATCGATCGCACAAAACAATAGAAACTTAAGGTTTTTAAATGCTTCTAGAACCTCCTTGAATGGCTTAATGCGTTCAGTATTAGATGCGCGCTAGACCCTGATCAAGCATATCTAGAAAACTATTGATTCTAGAATGAAAATATTAGCCTGATTAAACGGATTGAGGACAATATCCTGTTTCAATTAGCCTCTACATACTGATTGAATTGTTGAATAATCAATTGGATTTATGATGAATGCTAGAAACTGATCCCACGGCTGCAGAAATATCTAGGGACTTGGTTGTCTGGTATGGCTTGATTGCACGTTTCGAGGAAGATCTTCGATCTTGGATTGCATAGGGCCAGAAAAGGTTTCCAAATTTAAGACGTACGCTACATATATAACATCACGTTCCCCGTCTTGTATGCTCACCCCTATACAGAAACAAGACATTGGATCTAAAAAGAGATTGCACTATTTCACCCTCTATATTGGCTCTACAAAGAAAGATTCTAATCTCAAATAGTGCAAAGTCATTCTGCACATCTCCGAAAAAAAAAACGCAAGTCTAAAATGAATTTAAAAATCAAATTCAATTGCTCCAAAAATAGAAGGTGTAAGGCGCTGGCTTTAGAATTCTACCCGTCAAAAGTTCAAGGATTATAAAGTCTGGAATGCATAATACAGTCCACAGATCCTACTCCGAGCACTCCAAGGCCTCAAAGACCCTACGCAATATGGCCAGGCTACAACTTCTTCCTATAAGAAAACATTGAGTCTAAAGACTAGAACGTACCAGTTCATCCTACGCGCACCGAAATATGTCTCCAATATTAACTTCGCTCAGCTTCTGCTATGTTTCTACATGAATTAAATCCATAGAAGATTTATCAAGTACCTATGTGAAATGGAAGGTAGGTATTCCTTCATGTAGATTTTATAACATCAACACACTCACACAGTAGATTGTAAAAAGCCTGCTTATTTGAAACACATTATCCAATGAGATAGCATTCCCTAATTGAGAAAGGTATATTCTTAAAAATAATTTAGTTAATGACTTTCAACCACCCACACATATAATTGTTATTATACAATATTAGTACTCATGGAGATATACAAAAATAGAAGAGGCATATTCTGAACAGAATCACATGAGCTTTTCTAGATAGCATATAAATCAAGAAATTGGGTTGGCCAAATATCAAGAAGCAAGTTAATCAAACGTTTAGTTTATTTTTGCTCCACTAGATGGCGCTTTGCCATCTAAAAAAGCTCATGTGAGTCTGGTCAGGATATGCCTCTTTTGTTTTTAATATCAAAACCTGGCCTATTTTATATTTTTTATATGAATATTATTAACCTCCCTATTTGGCAATTATAAAGAGTGTTCAGCGTATTTCCCATGAATACAATATTTGCTAAGTGGTATTCTGCAAAAGGAAGCATTCAGATGAACAGACCAATATCAATTTTTATATTAAAATACTTATAAAAGAGACAAATGCGGTAAAAAATAATGATGAAAATATATAGAAATAATCATGAAATATAATGATGTAAAATTCTTAGATATCGCCAACTTATACAACAACAAATATCCATTCAACTTCGGAGAAGTGTAATTGATGGAAAACATTGAGAATCTCATTCTTAGCAAACCGTTGCATCAAAACGACTGAATTCTTCAAAAAGAACAGCACAGATTCAATAGCTTGAGAAAAAGACTATATACAGATTTAAACTTCAATATTGTATAATTTAGGATGAATGTTGAATAAAAATATCTTGTGTGTGTGTGTGGCTCTTTTTATCTCTCTGAATTCATCCCTAACTCATGGAGTAGACAGATGTCCCAAATTGTCCAGGTTGGTCTCCAGTATTAAGTGCTAGTGTTACCATACATTCATTTGATCAGGTGTTTCACAAGGTTGGGCAGGCCAAAAGAGATTCCTAGGAAACTTCGTTCAAAATTATTTAGAATTTCATCTAAACCTTCATTACTATAAGTGTTGATTGTCTTTCTCTTATCTCAAGGAATTTTTAAACTGATACACGAGTGTCATCTTGATATAACTATAAGAAAGTACTCATTTATTTTAAATCCTATTTTACCCACTACAAAACATAACTTGACACATATATATCATAGTTTCAACAACATCAACACCCTGGAATAGTTAACAATGTGGAATAATTGTGTACAGATAGCTCAGAATACCTTGGCAGAACAACACCATCGCCGCAGTGCCGGATTCGAAATAAAACTCACATCGCATATCGGATTTTATTTCCTTTGTCAACACAATGATAACTAGAATTAAGTCTATTGTGTTCATTTTAAGGTTGGTTTTCAGATAGGACTGCGATTCATGAAAAGGAATATCGGGGAGTAATTTGTTTTACGAGTCACTGCACTCTTTTACAGAAAGGACAACATTTCAATTGAACCTTTAGGACAATGGCGAAGCTATATCGAATAAATTGCCTCATTACTAGTGAATCCTCTCAGTGATTTCGCAAAATTAATCAACAAACCGCTTTAATGTTGGATTCTTTCGCTGGAATATATAGTGATTATTTTAAAAAATTATCGATGGCTTATTTATATTTTTAACCCTTGGTCTGTTTTAAATAGACTAAGCTTCAAAAATATAATATGTGCTATAACATATAAGTTTTGATAGTTTTTCATAACCTATACATATATGACTACAATAGACTCTTACTGGTTTTGAATATGTAAATTTATAATTATTATGAGAATTGGATTAAATGGAAGTATCAATAAACATCTGTAACGAATTTCCTTGGTCAGATTGAAGTATAAATTGAGAGAGCTTCTAAATTGTTTTTGGTTGTTTTAGAATCCTTTTCCCCCCATTGATTGAGATGACCGCTAGTGAACAAATGATGTTACTACCTGATATTACTTCAAACCTGCAGGCATGATTTAAGATATTATTACAAACAATAAAATAATTTCTATTAAATATTGTGAATAAAATATAAACATTTATGAAATATTTGTAACGATTCGCCGCCAGGAGGCCAAACTGCAAGCAGCACGTGCGTTCGCTCCCGGTAAATACACTTTTAATAATCTTATTTAATATTTAATGAACCTAATTTTAAAGATATAATTAACTTAGTAATACTATACCCTAAATATAATCTTAGCAATTACTGTTAAATCTTACTTTTTTCTAAAATCAGACACCAAGAAATAAAAGATGAAATTTACATGCATAGTACTTGCATTGTTGTTTATTGTTAGTATTAAAAAGCCTGAATTTCTCGTTGAGAAGTACGAGGAATTTAAAAAACTATCTTATAATTACAAAATGTACCCACCCTGTCACCTTACGTTAACTCAAAAGTATTCTGCTGCTTACTTGATAAGAGTGATTGCCATACTACTAATCATTGGTGGCGTGGAACTTAACCCCGGGCCCCCTACAAAAAAGCAAACAACTCTGTCCACTGTACGAACTCCTGAGACAAAGGAAGTTATGGAAGATGATCTTAAATCTATTGTTATACAAATCCATACAGAGCTAAGGACTTTAGGAGCAAGACTAGAATCTAGATTACATAACATTGAACAAAAGTTTGATGAATGGGATCAGAGATTGACCGTTATTGAAACTTCCCAGAAAACATGCTTGGAATTAGCCACAAAAAACGATTTAAGAATAAAAACTCTAGAGGATCATGGTGACATGCTGGACAGGAAAACAAGGGAAAACAACCTTATATTTTACGGTATAAAAGGGCCCGAAGCCGAAAACTCAGATGAAACCTTATGCAAATTGGTTACGGCGATAAATGAAAAGATGCAAATACAAATTGAATCGGAAATAATGCGTTGTCATCGGCTTTCAAAGAAAGCTAACGCGCCAATTTTGGTTGAAATTCCGAAACAAACCACAAGAATTGCACTACTTAGGAATTCTTACAAACTCAGAGGTGATAAAATTGTTGTAAATAAAGATTACACTCTGAAGACCCGAGAACAACGCCGCTTACTGATTATTAAGAAGAAAGAACTATCCGAAAAAGGAATACATTCAAAATTAAGAGACAATAAGCTTTTTGCAAATGGACAAAAATACGAAGTCGTGGATGGTAGAGTGGTCGGTGAAAAGGGCTCTACATCATAGCAGTTGACGCAGCCCCGAAATGATGTTGACAACTCAGAAACTTTACAGAATAAATTACAAAATAAAATACATATAAATAAAGATTCACAAAAAAGTTTTAAGACTATTAGCATTAAAAATCCAAAAGTTACGGTAGACACAATAATATGCTGGAATATAAATGGACTTTTTAGGTTGCTCTCTGTTTTTCCACTTCTCGAGTACATTAAAAATTACGAGATTTTCGCTATACTTGAAACATGGTGTTCAAACCTCACAAATATAACATTAAAGGATTTCCAAATTTTTGAACAGCCGGCAACTAAGACCACAGGAAGGGGAAGGGGATCAGGAGGAATAATTGTGGGCGTCAAAAAAGGGGGGAATTACAGGTTGCACAGTACAGAAAAGGATAACATCTGGATATCGATTTTTTTATCACAAAACATAGGAACCGACAAACCCACCACCTGCTTGTTATTTGTATATCTCCCTCCAAACGAACTGTACCAGAACAACTTAGTTAGATTAACTAAATATATGGAAAAACAGATAACTGACGGGAAAGAGCTAATTCTGATTGGGGATTTAAATATTAGAACTGGAGGGCTCGGGGGACTGTATAATCCAACAAATCTTCGGCTCTCTTTAGTTTCCGAAAGAAAAGCAAGAGATCTGGTGATTTCACCACTGGCTGAAGGACTCCTCGAGTTTCTCGAGGACAATTCGCTGACAATAATCAACGGACGATCAATAGGAGACAGAGAGGGTGACTTTACATATGTTTCGGAGAGAGGCTCATCAACTATTGATTACTGCATAGTTTCCCAAGGAATACTGGAAAAAATATCAGACTTCAGGATAGAAACCCAGATGTACTCAGATCACCTTCCTCTTATCCTGAAGTTAACAGTCCAAAACACCTATGAAAACAAATCTAAGGGAGAAGAATATGGTGTTACGAGATACAGATGGACAGCTGGGGGAATTAAGACATTTAAACAGGAATTAAAGGAATTGCAAGTAGTAAAAATATCAAATCTCGATAGCTCCGTAAATACTTTCACTCAAAGAATTACCGAGGCAATGTCAACATCTGGAATAATGTACTCAACTAAGGGTGCCACCGGAAAATCTAAGCCATGGTTTGACAAAAACTGTTACGATATGAAAAAGCTAACAAAAGAAAGTCTGAAGGAATTCCGTAGAACCAACAGGAAGGAAGACCTTGAAAGCTATGCTCTACATAGAAAGAAATATCTCGGTTTATTAGATGATAAAAGAAGGAAATATATTCAGGAAAAACAAGAAATATTGAGAAATATTAAAGATTCAAAGTCCTTTTGGAAGACCATTGCACTATTTAAAGGAGCAACAAAAATTCAAGGAGAAATTACTGTACAGGAATGGCACGAATTTTATTGCGAATTAATGAGTATTGAGGAAAAAGAGAAGATCTGTAATATAGAAGTGAGGATCTCGCCGAGCGACCCAATACTTGATCCAGAGATAACTTCTGAAGAGATAGGCAGGGCAATCAGAGATTTGAAAAATAACAAGGCAAGTGGACCTGATGACATCCCCAATGAAATAATAAAAGTACTCCCAGACTCATACATGGGTTTATTAGAACAATTTTACAATAGAGCTCTGATAATGGGACACTATCCTACAATATGGACTAAATCGATCATACATCCAATCTTTAAAAGCGGTGACAAAGACAACCCTTCAAATTATCGTGGTATAGCACTGATAAGTAATTTTTCGAAACTTTTTACAACAATACTAAGATCAAGACTGAATGAATGGGTAGAAAGAAGAAACGTCATTCCAGAAAATCAGGCAGGTTTCCGAAGGGGCCGATCGTGTGTGGACCTGATATTCACGTTGACCTCTCTAATACAACTTTCACTGAGGAAAAAGAGAGGAAAATTATATGTATTTTTTGTTGATTTGAGAAAAGCATTTGACACAGTTCCTCACTCATTACTCAGGAAGAAATTAACCAATCTGGGCGTGAGCTATCAATTTATACATGCAATTAGAAATTATTACGAACAGGCGACTGTGGCAGTCAGATGGAGGGGTTCAATTACAGAAAATATTAAGATACATTCGGGCGTTTTACAAGGAGAGCCACTATCGCCATTACTTTTTATATTATTTATGACGGACCTGATTAAAATGTATGACAACTCAGATCTGACGAGTGTATACCTTCCGGAATTTGGTGATGTTCACCTGCTGATATATGCAGATGATATTGCTATTATAGGGGAGTCGAGGGTAAACCTCCAAAAAAAGATTAATTTATTGAAGGAATATCTTGGTGTGAACGAAATGACACTGAACGAGTCCAAATCGAAGGTTATGGTATTTCGCAATGGTGGTAAACCCTCAAGAGAAGATAGATGGTACTGGAATGGTAAACCTCTGACGGTAACAAGAAGATATAATTACTTGGGATACCCTCTGGTCAGTACAACTAAAACCACTCAAGCCGCAAACTTTTTCAAAGGAAAAGCACTTGCGGCAATAAATGCTACAACCCCAATATTGGCGAAATCAAAAATTAATTCACTAAACTCTGCAATGAAACTGTTTGACTCAATTGTGATGGCTGTTTTGATGTATGCTGCTCCAATTTGGGCAACAGAGTATAAAGATTTATTAGACCATATACAAGATACATTTATTCGTAGGTTTTTGAATTTGCCTAGATATACACCAGGATACATAATAAGACCAGAAACAGGCCGCGTCTCATTAATAATAACAGCTCTGAAATTGACCTTGAAATATTGGCTGAGGGTGCTGAGTATGGATACAAATAGACTGCCTCGAATTTGTTTAACTAGAATGAGGCAATTATCCTGTGCTACAGGTGCGCCCATCGGTTTTATAAAACAATTAAGCAATTTACTTAATAATAACGGATCCTCGTGGCTTACTTATTGTAATGATCCTGACTCACTAAGGAATGCTATCCCTGGAATATTAAGAACTGCGATAGAGCAAACAATACAAAACGACCTAACAAGAATAACCCAATCAAAGTTATATTCCCACTATAGAGACATATATACAACCTTTACCACCGAAGAATACTTCTTAACTGAACTCCCTTTTCCTATCATCAGATTAATTGCACAATTTAGAACCCTTTCAATTTTTTTCAGAGAACACCATTTGATTTTATTGAAGCGTGAAGACCTGAAATGCACTTTCTGTGGATCAGGAATAACAACGGAGATGTTGCATTACTTATTTGACTGTGCTGCTCTGTCTGAGGAAAGACGAAAACTAAATGATAAAACGGGGCAACTTTGTCCTTCATTTCCGGCACTGATTAATGAAATATCAAAGAATAGGTATATAGCGATGGCGATATTTGGATTCCACAAGACTATATCCCGGAAAAAGGCCTCACAGTGTTCTCCCTATCCCTTGTGAACTGGCGAATCCTGTATAGGGCGAGTGGCCCTAAATAAAGGCTTTTTGTTGTTGTTGTTGAAATATTTGTAGGAAAATTATCAATATTTCGTGCTCTTCTAATATTTAGCAATATTAAAATTCTTTAACGAGTATTTGATGCAATAGGTACTTAATTTATCAACACCATATTTCATTGTGATAGCAATTTTCTTCTAGAAAGATCTCTGCCTGAGACATTCTGCTGGACCTTGCTAGTAATACAGAGATTAAAAGTTGAGCTAGAGTCATTCAATGTTATTTTTAAATAGAAGGTCTAGATTTTTGTTTGAAAATTTGAGCTATCGATTTAATTCTTTCATTTAGAACAACAAACAATTTCTAGATCAAGTTGCTAGGCTATTTCTCACAATTACCTCAGACACCAAACGAACTAAACGCAAAAATGTGCGGTTGCTTTAGCATTTGCAAGTTTTTCCGACGCAACAAAAGGTATTCAAACCCGACAAAGGCCTATTTGTAGATGTTGAAAACAGAAGATCAAATTGATTGTTTAATAATCATACGACGATGATAGAATTTTTCATATAAAATATATTTCTTCTCTGATACTGGGAAATTCTGAATATTTTATTTTTGAAATCTATTCTATTTTTTTACTATTCGAATGGATCAAAACATTCAGATGAGAATTCTCTTAATTTTTTTATATGGCATACAATAACGATTTGATATATTCATTTGTAATCCAAATAATTAGTAGCCTCATACCTAAATATTAGCATAAACTTTAAAGAAAAAAAAACATGAAAAATAAACTGACACATTATCAGACATTGATCTATTTTTGCCACACCGGGATTGTCCCAATGGTAAAAGGAGCTAGTTTAAAGAAGGCTAACATCTCTTGGGCAGTGATCGCTGTATATGATAAATGTATCTTAACGCGTACTTCAATATTTACCAAATATCTCTATGTGAGAATTTAAAATATAAACTCTGAAATCATTGATGTATAGGTGATATATTGTTTGTCAGTCGTTGTATGGGAGATACGGGATTGAATAAACGGCTAATTGTCATAGACAGGACAGTTTAAGGTATGTAAAAAATGTTCAATGATCATATATTTAGATTCTACAGGAACTGAAATAGCTGTCACAACACCCAACACATTCCGGACCATATATACAGTTGCCCGGCCATCATTGCAGCCCTCTATATGGCAGAAATCAATCCAAAAGAGGACATACATACGGACAAGGCACCTTTGTTAACCTGTATTGTGATTAGGGTGCACGGACCGATCTGTTCTGCTCGATGAACAAGACACTACCACTGATCTTATATGTTACAAGTTACAAATATCCAGGGATTTCAGAAGTTTGATTTCCAGTGAAATATATGGGCACAAGCAACCACAATTTAAAATTCACTCTTTTAATCTTTCAAAATGGATATTATGTTTATATTTAAGCACACAAACTATCACTGTACATATATTCTATAGAAGTATTTAGAAAGAATGTTATAGAGAGGGAATGATAATTAATTAATGATTTGAAAGATGAGTTTTACCTCAATTTTTCCCATTTATCCCCATCTATGAAGGCTCAAACCTTTTACGAAGGTTAATTTATAGGTCATTAGCTGAAAGGATCTGGCTTCGCCTGAGTTCTTCTCGAATGAATGTTTGTCAGTAAATATTGTTTTTAATAAATGTTTTAAATATCAAGATTATTATTATTATCTCTAGTAGAGTTAGAGAAGTCGAGAAAAGTATAGTGATGATAGGGAAATAAAAACTTCGACCATAAGTCCTTACTTCAGGTTGAGGTAGCAGTAACAACATATATATCCCATAGGTGCGCCAGACAATTTGTGGTGGTGGTGGTGCTTATCTCCATGGTTAAACCAATTCCTGAAGTCCACTCCTCTCCAATTTTGCGATGGTAGTTATAGGCCTGGAAAATAGGTCTATTGTCAATTCTGAGAAAGACAAAACATGCTCCGGAAAAACTTCTGCACTATTTCATTTCAAGCAGTTATTGAAGGTTTTTTGTCCATTTTAAAATTTGAGGTTTTTATATGCCCCCTTCTTAGTCTTGCTAAAGTTGTTTGTTGATTTCTATTGAGTTACAATTTGTAGGTAGCTTATCTGTTGTAGTTCATTTTTGGTATTCTAATATATAGAATTTTGAGGTTAATTTCTTCACTGAAACATCGAAAAAATTTATTGTTGTTTCTGCCCTCATAATGTAACTGGAGTTATGATGAGTAAGCTGGGTGCTGACAGAGCTCTAACAAAAACCCGCGGAATTTTGTCATTACATCCGTTGAATTGAATGGTGAACTTGATACTGATAGGGAAGAGTTAATATACATAAATGTATAAGAAAAAATAAGCAATGTTTCAAAATAGTATGAAATGGTGTCATCTAGATGACTTGCTAATTCATCGAGTTTTCTGAAAAATAAAATTACATTAACAGCTCTATTTGATCTATAAATAATAGTTTTCTTTCTTTCAACGCAGTAAGATCTGCAGAAATTATATTTGGTAATATACTCTCATTGACAAAACGTAAGAAAGTAGTCTTTTTGATGTCGCCGGTTCGTCTAAATATTTTTTTTTTCTAAAGGAGAGACAGAGGCAATTTTTTTCACACTTGGTTATCTTGTGTCTTCAATAAAGGTTACTGTGTATCAAATATCTTTTAGAGCTATTATCTGATTCCTGATATACATACTAAAAGGTAAAGCTTCCTTATGTTTTGTCCATTAGTGTGCATAGAAATAAGTTACACCAGATAACACCTTGGAAATTTAGAGCTGTGTGAACAAGGTTTGTATTTACAAGCATTATTTAAGATTGTTGGGTGCAACATATGTATCAAAATACGAAACTATTATAGACGCGTATGATTCTTTTTAAAATAAAACAATTTCTACTGTCCTTACTGCAATGGAGAAATTAGTAGTTGTAGTAGTAGAAATTGTTTTATTAAAAAAAATCATACGTGTCTATAATAGTTTCGTATTTTGATAACAGATGGCGCACTAATGCATCACAACATATGTATCAACCAGCGATATGTTACGGAAGGACGTGGGAACACTTGCGAAAACACGGAAAAGAGAAAGGATATCACAGTAACACCACAAAACGCGTAAACTGACAGATTCACAGAACAGTTCCTCGGATCCTGCTGAAATACTGTGTCAACTGTCGCCAACTGAAATTACCCAGATCTCTCCCACCACGTTGTAGCCAACCTGGATGCCCTTATCTGATTATCTCACGTCTTCATAGCGTGTCGTCATTAGGGAATGATATGGGAGATAGACTCATGAACAAAAATTAAAGGAATGTAGTCTTTAATGTCGCTTTCGTCTATTTAAAAAAATATTTTTGAGGAGACAGAATCAATTTTGTTCATACTTGGTTATTTCGTGATTTTCAAAAAAGGTCACTGTATATCAAACATCTTTCAGAGTCATTGTGTCTGAATACCGATATACATGCTATGATTTGCTTAAGCTTTGTCCATGAATGTATACGTACCAAAATTATCCTGTTAAAGAGTTAAGGATGCATTGAAACTGTGTATTATTTTGGTTTATCATCCACAGGATGATCTGACGAGGATGAAGAAAGCGCCAAAACATCAATTTTGCCAAATTCAGACAAGAGCCAACCTATGTGTTGGAATTATTCTGAGGATGATGGAAGAAATCGTAAAACCTTAATAAAAGCGAAGCTCTTTCATTCCTTGAAGGTAATTAATATAACCAGGAAAGAGAGAGATAACATCTCAGATACAACACATAAGCTAAATAAAATAGCTATAAGCAGCTCTCGCCTATCAATAACCTGACCTAACCTATCAGACTCTAACACACACTTAAAAAGTTGTAATATATATATATATATGTGATATCTTGGGACCTCTGGGACCAGTGTTACCTGATGCTAGACGAACCTCGATGTCACCTCTACCGTGCAGTCGTGGTGGAAGGCGACACAGCTGGGCCAAAGGTGAAATAAACAAACAGAGATTCCACTAAGAAGCGTCTGAACGTCAAGAAGGAATGGGACGAGGAGATTTCTGCCAGGAAAGGGTTTACCTCTATCGGAGCGGCTTGCGCGGACTGGGGCTGAAACAAAGACTGAAGATTAAAGACTAACTAACTGAGGCTTGGGGCCTCCTTTTATAGCTTATCTAGGTCCAAGCAGGTCACTGCCCTTTTTTGACGTAAACAGGGGGGGGGGAAGTTACATCATCCAGGAGGGCCACGACCTCGTAAAAATTGGACTGGGCTCGATAGGCCTACTTTCTTATTCTCGATTAGGCCTGATTAATTTTAACCTTAATTTTCTCCTGTTATTCTCCATTCCTTCTATCTGTACAGTTGCTATACTTTATAAGAGTCTTACGCGCTACAGAATGATATTATGTGATGCTTTCTATTTGCAGTAAATAACAAGTTATATACACTCACGTGGTGGAACATGTGGTAGAAGATATCTGGATTATTTACAACAATTCCATGGTCTTAAATAATCACATATATATATATGTGTAGTAATGTAGATTGTTATCCTGTTGGATGAATGTTGTGATGTATTGGCGGATTAGTTTAATATTTGTTTTTATTTATTTGTTGTCACAGAGTTGATGATGATAATTGTGTATATATGGATATATATAGTGTTTGTGTTTTTAGTAGTTAGTTATTTTTCTAATATGTAATTGTGTTAACTTTGTTTCTTGGCATTAAAAAGATATACTACTTTCAAGTCTTTTGTCTGGAAATATTGCATTGGCGACGAGGATTTAAGAGTAAGTACCCAAGCGATGGTATAGGGTAATATGAAGAATTTTGTTTAAAATTAAAGAATAAATAAGTTATTGGAAATTTACATAAGAAAAATTATTTCATGATGGCTCATTACCATTTTAGGGAATTTGAAGAAAAAAATGAAAATTTTTGCTCATTTATCGAGCGTTTGGAGCAGTTTCTAATTCTAGAAGAGGCTAGTGAAGAAAAGAAAAAAGCCTATTTGTTGACTCTAATTGACGGGAAGGCGTATGATACATTGAAAAATTTATGTAGCCCGAAGTTGCCTAAAGAGTATAAATATGAAGAATTGATTGAGAAACTGGTTGAATATTTTTCCCCAAGGCGATCTATAAGCGTAGAGAGATTCATGTTTTTTGGAAGAATACAAAAGGAAACGGAAAGTGTTTCAGAATATCTGGTGGAAATCAAGCGGCTAGCCTCAACGTGTGGATTTGGCGAATTTTTGAAGGAATCCTTAAGAGACAAATTGGTGTGCGGATTGAGGAATGCAAAAATTCAGAGGAGGATCTTGTCTGAAGGAGATGTGCCGTTGGCAAGAGTAGTTGAAATTGCGTTGTCGATGGAGGCAGCAGAAAAAAATACCAGAATATTCCATATCAATGAGCCTGCAGATAGCGTGGACAAAATACGCGCAGAAGTCAGGAATAGATATGATAGAGTGCAAAAGAGAAAGTGCATACATTGCGGGAGGTTGCATAAAGACTTATGCAGATTTAGAGAGGCGACCTGTTTCAGATGCGGGAAAAGAGGTCACTTGGCAACCATCTGCAGGAGCCGTGGGGAACATACAAGCGAAAGACAGGTGAGCCGGTTTCTGAACCAGAGAAAGATTAATCAAATCGAGAATCAAGAGGAGGAGGAGGAAGAATCCGTTCAAAGAATGGTCTTCATGAGGACGTATGATTATAGAGTCAAGTATGCTACGAATGACCCTCCCTATGTGATTAAAGTGAGAGTAGAGGACACTTTGATGACTTTTGAAATCGATACGGGTAGCTGTCTGACTTTAATATCGGAGAAAATTTTCAAAAGATACCTCCCAGACGTGCAGGTAAAAGAAGCGGGAAAAATTGTTAAGACCTATGACGGAACTGTGGTACCGATTCTGGGTGAAATAGATGTCAAGGTCGATTTTCGTGCAACGATCGCTAAGCTTAGAGCTGTCGTGGTGAGAGGAGAAAGGAAGGCCTTGTTAGGGAGAGAATGTTAATTTTTTTGAAATTTGGAAATTATTTTGTGAATCAGAGAGAGAGAGAGAGAGAGATGCCTTTGGAGGACACGTTGGCGGAATTATTGAGTGAACACCAGGTTGTGTTCGGGGAGACTACAGATCCAATAAAGGGATTCACATTTGCAGTGAATATTCAGGATGTAAACCCCATATTTCATAAGGCCCGACCAGTTCCCTTTGCGATTAGAACGGCGGTAAACGAGGTACTAGAAAGAATGGTGGAGAAGGACTACTTGTATCAAGTACCCAGCAGCAAGTGGGCAACTCCAGTGGTGGTTGTGCCCAAGAAGAATAAAGAGTTTAGGATTTGCTGTGATTTCAAAGTAATTTTAAATAGGTTCTTGGATACTGCGGCCTATCCGATGCCTACTCAGCAGGACCTGTTTTCCGTCTTGGCTAGAGGGAAGTATTTCTCTAAACTATATTTGAGCAATGCATACCTTCAATTAGAGGTAAACCCTAGCACCCAGCCACTCCTGACTATTAATACGCATAAGGGGCTTTTTAGGTTTAAAAGAATGCCTTTTGGGTTGGCAAATGCCCCTAGTTTTCTTCAGTCAGTTATGGATAGAATATTGGCGGGAATTAATGGGGTTATTTGTTACATTGACGATGTACTCGTATCCACGGCGTCAGTGGAGGAACATATGGCGGTATTGAAAACTATTTTTGTTCGGTTGCAGAAGCACAACATAAAATTAAAAAAGGAAAAATGTGAATTTCTGCGAAGAGAAATACAGTATTTGGGACATCTCATAAAAGAAGATGGTATTCGGCCTTTAGAGGACAAGATACAAGGGCTACAGAAAGCCAAAAGCCCGACAAATGTCTCGGAATTGAGATCTTTTACTGGGATTGGTGAACTATTATGGAAAGTTTATTCCGAATTTGCCAGAGCTGTTGGAGCCACTTCACAAGCTGCTGAAAAATAATAGTTATTGGAAGTGGACAGGGGAGTGTGAGGAGGCGATCTCGGAGTGTAAAAAAAGAATTACCTCCGAAAAATAGTGTTGGTGCCATATGATGCCACGTTACCTTTATCTTTGGCCACGGACGCATCTCAGATTGGAGTGGGGGCGGTGCTGTCCCATGTTATCGAGGGCCAAGAGAAACCAATCATGTTTACCTCACGAACACTTTCCGGGGCCGAACGTAATTATTCACAAATAGAAAGAGAAGCTCTAGCAATAATATATGGTGTGACTAAGTTCCACCAGTTTATCTATGGAAGACAATTTACCCTGATTACAGATCATAAACCCTTGGTGTCTATTTTGGGGCCGAGAGCAGGGATTCCCACTTTGTCTACTTCAAGATTGCAGAGATGGGGACTGACTTTGGCGGCTTATACATATGAAATTAAGTTTCGAAGAACTCAAGATCATGGAAACGCAGACCTTCTCTCACGGTTGCCAGTAGAGAGTGACGAAAAACCGGTTTTGAATCAAACGTTCATATTATCATACGTGGAAGATTTGCCGGTTACAGCAGCAGAAATAGGTGTGGAGACTAAAAAAGATGAAGTATTGTCAGTGGTGAAGCGCTATACGCAGCAAGGCTGGCCTGAAAGAGTTGGGGAATACCTCAGACCCTACTTTCAGAGAAAGTTGGAGTTAACTATGGACGGGGAATGCTTATTGTGTGGGGAATGCGAGTGATCATCCCGTCTTCTCTTAGGAAAAATATGTTGAGTTGTCTACACGAGACCCATTCAGGGATGGGCAAAATGAAGGCGGCTGCTAGGTCGCATTTTTGGTGGTCGAATCTTAACAACCAGATTGAATGCATGGTAAATGGGTGTAAAAATTGCCAGCAAACTCAGACAGGCCCAAGTAAAGTAAACTGGAGACCGTGGGTGTGGGCAACCAGGCCCTGGCAACGGTTCCATATGGATTTTGCATTTAAAGATGGAGTGAATTTGTTAATTGTGGTGGATAGCCACTCAAAATGGGTCGAGGCGATCCCGATGAGAGAGATAACCGCAAGAAAGACGATTGAGCAGTTAAGAAGATTGTTTTCAGCGTATGGGTTACCAGAGGAAGTGGTGTCGGATAATGGCCCACAGTTTACAGGGGTAGAGATGAAGAGTTTTTTCGAAAGAAATGGAGTCAAAGAAACTCTGATTCCAGCATACCATCCACAGAGTAATGGTTTAGCGGAAAGAGCGGTTCAATTGATAAAGATGGCCTTGGAAAAAATAAAAGGAAGTTTGAAGATACCATTCAAGATACACTGTCAAGAATTCTCCTCACGTATCGATGCACGCCGCATGAGACAACTGGGAAGACCCCATCAGAGCTGTTTATGGGTCGGTCTCTGCGGACCAGACTGACATTAATACACCAGAGCCTGGACAATAGGGTGAGGGAACGACAGGCCAGGCAGATGAGGTATGATCGAGGAAGAGGCCAAGAGGAGTTCGAGGTGGACGATAAGGTGTGGTGAAAGAATTTTAGAGGTGTCGGATGGATCCCAGGAAGAATAGTGGGCAGAAAGGGGAGCAGAGTCTATACAGTTTTGATAAATGGACAGGTGAAGACCTACCACCGAGATCAGATAAGGAGAAGATGGACTAGTGGTGAAGATGGAGATGAGGCCAGAGAGAAAAGAGAGGAGGAAGATGACCCAATATGGATGGCTCCTGAGAGTATGAGCAGCCGGAGGGACAGAGAATCGTTTTCGTCGGAAACAGCTGGACTGCCGCAGGATCCAGTGTCCGGGGACCAAGGTGTGGAGATTGAAAGCAGCCCAAGGGAATCCGCGTGTTCCTCAGACAAAGAAGCCCGGACGGAGGAAAGACCCCTGCCAAGAAGAAACCCTCCAAGGGATCGGAGACCTCCTGTGCGATATCAAAGCATGTAGGGGGAAGATGGTGTGATGTATTGGCGGATTAGTTTAATATTTGTTTTTATTTATTTGTTGTCACAGAGTTGATGATGATAATTGTGTATATATGGATATATATAGTGTTTGTGTTTTTAGTAGTTAGTTATTTTTATAATATGTAATTGTGTTAACTTTGTTTGTTTCTTGGCATTAAATTTAATTGGCAAGTCTTTTGTGTGGAAATATTGCAAATGTAGTGTGGCATGTTGGTTACAGTCGTGGTGGCCACAATGTTCAGAGTGGGTTCAGGCGTGATTGGGATTACACAAAAGGACCAGGCATGTTGGATGTCACCACAGAGATGGCGAGAGAATAAGTGAAGTCGACGCCGGTCAGGGCAGATCTGTAGGGACGGGTCTGTCAATTATCGTCTCTCAAAGCGGACTGATCTGTTTTAGCAAGAAGGGGGCACACCTGGTTTCCCGACATGTTTTTCGGACCTTTTCCTCTCCTGGCGCCGACTGTCACTCAATCGAATTTTATTTTATCGTGCATTACATGATGGCCGAACTGGCCAGTTGAAATTTGTTTTTACAGTTTTGGTTATTATACTATTTTACATGTGATATATAAGTAAATATATAAATATATTACAACATATATATATACCCAAGAAAATTTGCAAATTAGCATAGACACCAATATTGTTGCGTTGTTGGTTGACAAAGAATAACTTCTGTGGGTACAGAGGATCTTTAGGACTTTATTTAAACCTAATAAATGAAATAATTTACAGAATAATGCAAAATAAAATAAAAAATGAAGAAAACAGAAGTTACAAACTTAGCAACTGCAACACAGTCAAGGAAAGTAGGAGCAGAACAGGAGACAGAAGTTGGTAGAACCTTCTAGAATCTTTCACGAAGTACACCGGCGTCGGCGGTAAGCAGCCGTCCGACCTCTTGAGACAGCAGTTCGTGTATACTTGGAGTACATCACGTTGCTTCGTTCTTCTACTCTTTTTCTTCTCTTTCTTCTTCCCCGGCATGAGCTCCTCATCCCTATATATACCGGACTAGATCTTTCCAGAATGGACATGGCTGGTCAGCCAATCAGAAAGCCGCCAGCACTAAGCCTTGCGCAATCGCTTTAGATTGGCCATTCAGTTGTTCTCCGATTTTCTAAATTATATTTGGACGTTCTGAAACATTCTATTCTAGAATGTGCTTTCTATTCTACGTAGCAATATGAAGCATTAGCACGCCTTCTGTTATAATATATTTAAATTATTTTTACGCGCATATGTTGATTTTTAGAATAAAACAATTTTCTACAATTCTTACTACACTGATAAAATAATGGGAGGGCCTGGTTCATCAGTGATGAATCCTCCCAGTGGTTTGGCCAGTTTAATCTACACACAATACCTTGAATTAGGATATATCACTTTCAGATATATACCTCAATAATAGATATTATATAATTGACTCAATATCCCAATAAAGGTAACATCTCTGTGTGTGTGCAGGTCAAAGACCAAAGGAAAAGTAAATAAGGGCACACAGACCCCTCCGGCTCCCATAGTTTTCAATGCCATTGACCCACCAGAATACTTTGACAACCCACAAGGTTTCATTAGAAACACAATTTTTTTAAAGTTGTCATCTAAAAAGTCCCTCCCCAACCCCCCATATTCGCCAGAGCTGTTCCCAGGTTTCCCTTGCCCACAGCATAAGTTTGTCCTTCCCCCATTAGCATTCCAAAAAGTGACATCGGCGCCCTGTTTCCCCAGGCCCGCCTCCCCCCAGCCCCGCGACCCCCGTTCAGCTGCGGCTGTGGCTGCACGGGAACGCGGAGCCTGGGTCGCGTTAACTCTACTAACCCCATTTCTTTAACTTACTAACCCCCACCTACATATAACCATCTTTCAAAATTATATTTAAGGTAATAGGACGTCACAAAATATTGGGGGAAAAAACTATAAAATATCGAAAAACTAAAAAAAAGAAGAAAAAACAATTAAAAAGCAACAAAAAATAAAAATATTAAAAACAAAAAAAAAAGAAATTAGCTATAAAAAAAGCCAAAAAATAAAATAAAATATTGAAAAAAAAAACAAAAAAATGAAAAAAATGTTAAAAAACAAAAAAAAAGAATAAAACTATAAAAAAGCCAAAAAAATAAAATAAAATATTGAGAAAAAAACATAAAAATGAATAAAATGTTAAAAATAAAAAATAATAATAAAAATAAAAAGCAACAAAAAAAAGAAAAAATATTAAAAACTAAAAAAAAAAAAAACTATCAAAAAGCCAAAAAAAAAATGAAAAAAATATATATTGAAAATAACAAAAAAATGAAAAAAATGTTTAAAAACTAAAAAAAAAGAATAAAAATAAAATGAAAATCTAAAAAAAAAACTTTATATACTCACATTATATAATCCGAATCAAACAACTTCCACTCAATGTGGAACAAAAAATAAAAAAGCGACGTGAAAAGGTAAGCCTAGCATTTGTAAATTACTTAGCTAGCCGGAGATGTCAACAATAATATAAATAGTATATGATGTTTATTATAATTTGTCTTTCTTTGACCAATAAATGTAAATATTTTGTAATTTGAAGTTTTCGCGTCTGATAAAAATAAAATCTGACTGATTTATACAAGGTATGTAAAGAGAGTTAAAATCCTCTGGAGAATATAAGTATAAGAATATAATACATGCGAGGATGTGTTTCTTAAAGGTTTTAATATGGGCGAGCTTTCGGGCTATTAACCCTTCTACAGGACATCATATCTGAGTAAAACTGCATCTTATATACATATCCATATTGAGAAGATTAGCATATATACAAGAAAACTATAAACATATTAACAAATTGGTGAAAAGTAAAAATAAGAAAAATCTGCGTGTTCTGAGTATGCTAAGAAGTAAAATCAAAAATAGTTGTACAAAAAGGATACGGTTCAATTTAGGGCTGCAATAGTAAAACGATCCAAAATAAAACTCTCTGGCAATGGTCACCTAAGGTACACTATGGCAATATTGCATTGTATATATCAGGGATGTCTATGTGTCTGTTAATACTGTTATGTCTTAAAGAGAGCAACGCCTCGACGACCAACCTTCTGTATTTGTTCGTGATTCCTGAATAATATGCCTGTGGTTGAGAGGTATCGAAAGAATATGCTGTCTGTCTAATGTGTTGTACTATAAGGGATCTAGGTTCACTGTTTCTGATGTTTCTATGGTGTTCATCCATCCTATCTTTGATTCTACGGCCTGTTTCTCCTATATACAAACTATTGCAATCTGAGCATTTTAAGGAATATATGGAGTTTGTAAAGTATGGCAGGGTAATGGGAAAACTATTTCTGGTGATGGGGTTTCTAACTATTGTTTCTAATTTAGGAGTGTTGGTATAGAAGGTACGTATTCCGTGTTTGTTTTTTAAGTATCTAGCTATGTTGACACTGTGGGCAGAGTAAGGGATGATGCAAGTCGATCTATAAGTCTGACTGCTTAGCTGTTGTTGTGGATTGTAAAAGTGTCGGAGAATGAAGTTTCTGGGGTAGCCTGAGTTCATTAGGTGATTGACCACGATCTGGGTCTCTGTATGTTTAAATTCAGACGTTGAACAGTGAGTAAAAATACGTTTTGAGAGGGTTTTTACCGTATTAATTTTATGGCTAAGGGGGCAGTATGAGGTATAGTGTATATAGGAGGGATGAAAGGAGGGCTTATAGTATACGTTGGTAATATACCTTCTATTTTGTTTTGTGATCATGATATCCAAGAATGCCAAGGAACAATTGTTTTCTTTTTCGAATGTGAATTGGATGTCCGGAAATAGTGAATTTAATTTAGTATGAATACTGTCCAAGGATTCTATATTAATTATGCAGAAAATATCGTCTATGTATCTAAACCAGGTATGAATATCTGCTGGGAAGTGACTTGTAATTAAACTGTCAATTTTTCGCATAACTATTTCGGAGAGTGGTGAGGACAGAGGGCTACCCATGGGAGTACCCTTGGTTTGCCTATAGTAACATTTATTAAAATTGAAAATACTATTGCTTAGACAGATCGAAATTAAGGTGGATAACTTAGATATCATATCTGCTGTATACCCATGCGTCCGGAGGAATTCTTTGGTGCATTCTAAGATGAGGGAGTGGGGGAGACTGGGGTATAGATTGATGACATCAAAAGAGATCATAAGACTGTTGGGGACTACCGGTAATTGCTGTATATGTTCTAAGAATTTAGGTGTGGAAGAAATGGACGTCGAGGCGGCGCCCTCTTTAAGTATGGGTATGATTATCTTAGCTAAGTACTGAGCTAGCGGGGCTGTGGGGGAGAGGTGAAAAGCTACTATTGGTCTAAGGGGGATATTTAACTTATGTACCTTAGGGAGGCCGTAGATGTAGGCCTGACCATTGCCAGAGAGTTTTATTTTGGATCGTTTTACTATTGCAGCCCTAAATTGAACCGTATCCTTTTTGTACAACTATTTTTGATTTTACTTCTTAGCATACTCAGAACACGCAGATTTTTCTTATTTTTACTTTTCACCAATTTGTTAATATGTTTATAGTTTTCTTGTATATATGCTAATCTTCTCAATATGGATATGTATATAAGATGCAGTTTTACTCAGATATGATGTCCTGTAGAAGGGTTAATAGCCCGAAAGCTCGCCCATATTAAAACCTTTAAGAAACACATCCTCGCATGTCTTATATTCTTATACTTATACAAGGTATGCAAAAATGTTTCATCCCTCAGGCTCACAATACCCTTAGAATCAGGAGAAGGTGAAAACAATCCTTTTTATTCTCATTGTGATTTTCAAAACACATTTTTATATAGGCTTCCTCACAGACAGCGAAGTGTAGAATAGCAGCAAATGCAACAAAGATATGTCTAGCGATATTTCAACATTATTCAATAATTGTGAAGAAGGCAATGATATATCAAATCCACAAATTATTCACAAAGAGTTGTGATACTTTTAAATGTCCCATGTCCTATTATATGTGTAAATATACAAATATAGAGTTTTTCAAATAGTCAGAATGATAGGATATATGCTCGTAGCTCTCTAGAAGCTTCTTTTAGAAAGTCAGAAGACTTGAAAAAAGTCACCTTCCTTCTTCTGTCATGGTTTGGTGGGGAGTTAGCTACCAAGGTGTAACAGATCTCCACTTCTGTGCCAAAGGGGTAAAAACTACAGCTAAAAAAATATCAAGAATATATTTTGGAACAATTAGTAACTCCCCACCAAACCATGACAGAAGAAGGATGGTAACTTTTTTCAAAATTTCTGACTTTCAAAGAGGCTTCTAGAGAGCTACGAGCATATATCCTATCATTCTGACTATTTGAAAAACTCTATATTTGTATCATTACACATATAATAGGACAGGGGATATGATACATTTAAATGTCCCCTAGAACAAAGTAGAATGTATGTTAGAACTAGTTGTAATAATCGAGAGGATTTTTTTTTAAATCAAATTTTCCCAAAGCATTTTAAAATGTTATCTGAGTGAAGAAATTGTATTCATTAATGTTAGGAGTGTTGAAAAAGATTATTGGTTTTATTATATATTAATATTAAAGACAAAAAAAAGCATATCCTAACCTCTCATATGAGCTTTTTTTAATGGCAGAGCACCACCTAGTGGAACAAAAATCAACCAAACGTTAATTTAACTTGTTCCGTGATATTTGGCCAACCCAATTTAATGATAAATCGAGAAAAGTCAACCATGTACGTTTTTCGGGTTGTTGACCCTCGTCAGCGTGGTGCAGACTGTACCTCTACGTTCAAAAGATTTGGTCCCAGAGGCTTCCTGTGATGGCGTATATGTATTTTTTTCAAATAGAGCAGTTCATGCATATATCTTAGGGTAATAAAAAGACATATTTTGGAATGAATAAAAATCTTATTCGCCAATATTTCGGTTGGCTGAACGCCAACCTAGGTCAAGACAAAAAAAAAACATATTTATTTTTTATGAGAGTTTGTTTATATTACATTAATTTTAATCAAAAAAGCATTGTATGTTATTTATATAGAAAAAAATGACCTTGTTTTAATTAGAAAAATAACAAATAAAAAATACTTTGTTCTAAAAGTTAGAATAGTTTCAAAAAAGGTGTATGCAATAAAGTGAAAGATATAAAAAAAGTACAGACTATTTTCGAGAAAGAACAAAATTTAATACTGTTCAAATATTTTCAACATACGGTCTTATATTTTGATGTTATAAAAAAAGGTTTAACAACCAAAAGTCCACACTTTAGAACGTATAATGATCATTTTCCTTCTTTACATCTATTATGTTGGCTAATGCTGGAATTTTCTCTTCAAATTTTCTGATACTCGAATATTTTACACTTTAAAAGATAAATTGGAATTAAAAGAAAAATATATTATGTAGGTATAATTTATGTAAAGAAAGTCATAAAACAATAAAACTTGGTTATTATTTGAATGAAAGTAATATTGTAGGGTCCTCTAGTTAGAACTTTAACTTCCAAATGAGAAAAGCTTTTCAAAAAGGTTTTTTGGTTGTTATTTGACCTTTTAAATATCAATATTTCAAAAATAATTCAATTATTTTTCAAATTGAGTATAAATGTACGTGTTTAACCACTATCTTGTGCAGGACTAGCGCAAGAAAATGGCAACTGCGGCTGAAAATTCTGCCCTTAAATGAAGAGCTGATATCCAAGGTGAACAAGTTTTTGAGATAGAAAATGAGCCCCAGCTTACCTGATATAACCAAAGTGTTATCAAGAAATGGCCGGTGATTTGAAGGATATTTGGTATCGAACGATCCACGCAAGCTTCACCTGATACTAAAGTCAAGAACTTATAAATAGAGCATTCAAAAAGTGTTATCCCGTATTTAAGTACAGTATCATCGTACTACAGTACTACAGTATCATCGTATGGTGCCAGGAGGCCTTCGAGCCTTGAATTGCCACTAAAGTCAGATCGCCCAGTATAAGAATGTTTCTAGGTAATTGATGGATACTACAGCCCAATTGAATGGAAACAGGATAATCTTAAGTCTTGGAAGGCTGTTACAAACAAATTGCAATGCTCGAGAAAGAACGTGTGACTCATACTGATTATGAAAGCTGATCTACCAACTCAATAAGAACATCGGACTTTGAATGGGCCCTACAGCCCCCGATCGGATGACTCCAGAAAGATCCCAGATCTAGTATGAATGTCTCATACTGGTCACATGGCCAATGTGTTTCGACATCTCGAAATATTTTTTGGATGCTATAGCCTGAATGCCTGGATAAAAGAAACACAGGCTTTTAAATAATTACTACAGTCCATACGTGTGTATCTAGAATAATTTAGGATGGACTCCACGGTCTAATCGCGAACCTCTACGAAGACTTCGTGTTCTGAATAGCTGCTACAATCTTATTGCACAGCGCATCCTGAAAATATTTCATCTTGAATGAAAGTACCTCTCTGATCGTACAGCTCAAAGAGAAATTCAAGTTTTATATGGCCACTACAGCCTGATTTCACTTTTCAAGAAAAATCTCGATGCTTCAAAAGGTTATAGAAAGATCTCGGATGTTGGAAAGAAGCAAAAAACCTAGCGAATGACTCAAGGAAGCTATCTGATCTCAGATATATGCTGAAGCCCGATCACCCGGATCAATGAAGACTCGAATTTTGAACAGCTGCTACAGCTCGATCGTATAGTTCCAGGAAGATCTTGGCTCTATATTAAATACTAAAGACTAATAACACGGAATTTAGAAATTTTTAAATATCAGATGAATGCTACAAACTTATGTAAGCCACAAGATTACCCGGAGTATTGGATGGCCTTTACAGACCGATGTAAGAGTCCAGGAACCCTTTTGGTCTTTAAAAGCTATCACAAATGGTGCCCTAACGCACAGTATCCTGACAATATAGGGCCTTGCAGGAATTCTAGATTCTCTGATCGTAAAGCTCAAAGAGAACCTGATCAGGCCTGATCAAACTTTGAAGAAAGATCTTGGTGTGTGGGAGGATGTTATTACCCAATCTTACGGTCCCCAGAATATATTGAGACTTGGATGGCCGTAAAAGCCTGATCAGAAGGCTACCGAATGATCTTGGGTCTTAAATGAATATGACAAGTTGAATGCACGGTTCCTGTAAGATCTCGGTTTTGAATACCCACTCTCTAAATAGCTCCATTGCATAGATCAAGCAACACTTTTAAACTAAGATGGCTGCTCTAATCCTTTTAAATGCAGGATCAAGAAGATATTTGATTGCATTTTGATTAAAACGCCTGGTCGTTCAGCTATATTATGAACCCGGGTGTTGTATGCATTCTGGAAATCCATCGAATGGTTTCAGGAGCATCTTCTTTGAATTTCGCTACAGTATGATGGCATGGCTTTAGGAATATCATGGTTCTTGGATGAATGATACAGCCTGATCTCGCAGCTTAAAAAGAACTTAGGATTTCGAATATCCACTATAGCCCGATCGTACAGATTAATGAAGATGGCGGGTGTGGGAAATGATAAATACTGTTCGCTCACTCCTAGGTGTTATCTGGTCTTCATCTTACCACTACAGTCCTATCGCACGGTTATAAGAATACCTTATGTTAAAGAGAATCAATGCTACAACCAGATTGCAAGACTTCAGAATTATATTTCAGGATGACCACTACAACTCGATTGCACATTACCAGCAAGATCTCAGCTTTTTGTTGGCAGATACAGATCAATCTAGCGGCTTCAGGAAATATTCGAAGATTGGATGAATTTTACAACGCGATTGCACGGCTCCTGGAGGAGCTCGAGCTTTGAATTCAATTTCGTTCCAATCGCACAGCTCTAATAAAGTTTCGTGTTTTAAATAACCGCGACACATAGGTCGCGCGGTTTCAAAACGATCCCGAGTCCTTTAATGAAACTATAAATTGATCGCACTTCTTCCAAAAAGTCAGTCCTGAAAATGAATGCTATGAAGTGATATCATTCTCAAGAAAGAGTTCGAGACTTGGGTGGATATAAAACCTAATTTTACAACTCGAATCAAAATGTAAATATTGAATGGCCGCTGTATCAAGTTGCAAATTCTACATGGATACTTCAGGTTATGAATGGTCTCTACAATTCGATCGCAATTTTTCCGCCTAATCGCATGGCTCAATAAGGACCTCGAATTTTGCATGGACAATAAAGAGCGATTGCATGACTCCAGGAATATCTCGGTAATGCCACAGCCTGATTGCAAGCCTTCAGGACGACGTCAGGTTTGAGTGATAGCTATAGAACCATCGCACGGTTTCAAAAAGGTTTAGCTTGAAATGTCGTTACACCTTGACCGCCTGACTCCTGGCAGATCTCAAATCTCTGATTGATTCTAAAACTTGATAGAAAGTTTCAATAGAAATCTCAATTTTGAATAGCTACCTCAAACCAACCACATCCCATCAAGAAATTATCTGGTCTAAGATGAGTGTTCCAGCACGATCGCATAATTCCATTAAGTTCATGGACCTAGGATGAAAAATATAGCGCTCTTACGCATGATTATGAATGGCCTCTATAGTCCGATCGTAAAGCTTGGTAAAGATTTTTTTTAGGATGAACGTTACTACCAAAGCTCCATTTTCATGAAGATCTCAGGACTTGGCTAAATGTCAAAGGCTGTTTGCACATCTCCAAAAAAAGACTCTTGACTTACTGCTACAGCCTTATTGCTCTGCTTCAGGAGGATCTCGGTTCTCATATGAATGCTACAGACTATAGGCAGCTCAAAGAGGAATTCCAATTTTCAATGACTGGTACAGCCAGGTCGCACCGCCTTAGGAGGATCTTGGGACTAGGTTGAATTTTCATCCCTGTTTCAAGAATATTTAGGGTCTCGAATGAACAAAATAGCCTGATCGCATTACTCCAGGAAGATCTCGAATGATATGTTGTGGATACAGCCTAACCGCATGTATCAAAAATGTCCTCGGATTGTTATTAAAAGCATCAGCGCCAAATATCACTTCTGGAGAAAGATCTTTGGCATAGAATGACAATTATTGTATTGCTACAGGAAGAGCTCGTGTTCTGGAATGACCATTGCACCTCTATCGCATGGTTTCGGGACTTGAATGGCCTCTGCCGTTAGTTCAGAAGAAATGCCATAGTCTGATCGCACAACTCCAGTATAATCTCAAGTAATGATTTAGGATGGCTATGGCCTCGTTGACCACACAGACTCACCAAAATCTAGGGTCTTGAAGTGCATCCATATCTCGATCTCGTGGCTCCAGGAAGACATCGGGTGTGTATGGTCGCTTAAAACCTGAAAGTCTGGCTCCAGGAATTCTAGGGTGAAAGATCAAAGCTATAGACTGATCACCCGAATCAATTATAACTTCAGATTTTGAACTTGTACCAGATCGCTTGTCTCCAAGAATATAAACTTCAGCTTTTAGAATGGTTCCAAATAGGTCTGGCATCTTGGAAAGCCGCTACAGCCTGAAAAAACATCTTCCAGAAAGGTTTTGTCCTTTTATGGATGCTATAGTATGAATTCATGACTCAAGAACGACTTTGGGTTTTCAAATAACCACTACAACCCGATGGCATGAATTCATGAAAAATTTAGTTCTTGGATAAATTGTACAGCCTTTGCTGCTTCAGGTGTACGAATCGTATCTCGTATCTCGGACCTTAGGATGCCCGCAACAGTGTTATCGCATTTTTACATGAAGATCTATAATGGATGCTACCACTGATCCTACAACTCAGAGAAGGCTCGGATTTTGATTTGCCTCTGCATTGCTATCGGATCTCTGAAGGAATATTTCTGGTCCTTATGTAAACTACAGCTTGATCGCGGGTCTTATTGAGGACCCTCGTAATTCGCTATGCCGCTACATCCTGATCGCACTTCTCCAAAAATAAATCGGGTCTAGTATGGATGCGACAGCTTGATCTCAAGGACAGGAAGATCTCGGTTTGGATGAATGCTAGAAAAATAGGACCTTAGATTTTGTTTTTGCGCAACCGCTTGCTCTCGCATTTCCAAATATATCAGTATCTAGACTGGTCAGTACAGTCTGATTGCATGACTCAATAAATCGTTTTAGTGTCGTATTGATTCCTCAGCTTGATCAAATGGCTAAATCAACCCTCAGATTCAAATGTCAGCTAAAACTAGATCGAAAGGATTCAAGAAAATGCTGGTCTTATGATAAATTGTTTCTTTATTTTAATGGGCTGATAGAGATCTAGGGTCTTGGACGACCTCTACAGACCGATCGAAAGACTCTAGAAACCTTTCAGGTCTTATATATCTACGAAAAGCTTTTTGCACCGTATCCTGAAGATATTGGTCTTCCATCAATACTGCAATATCTGATCGGAAAGCTCAGAGAGAACTTCAAGTTGTATATGGCGTTGCATATTGAACCCATTTTCAACAGAGAACTCTTTGCTTAGATGAATGATATTGCCGCGCTACCAACCGATCGCCGAGCTCCAGGAAAATCTCGGATGTGGAATCAACGCTACCGCTCAATCACACACGTAAAGGAAGACCTCGGGTTTTAAATGGCCGATATACAGCAAGATCTTTTGGCTCAAGAAATATCTCGGGTCTAGGATGTATGTCGAAGCTTGATAAAATTGTCTCAGGAAGATCTCATATCTTGGATTCCTGATAAAGCCTGATTACATGGCTTCCAGAATATCTTATTCTTTCAATGGATGCTACAGTTTGATCTCGTGTGGCTCAAGGAAGAACTTGAATTTTTAAATGATCGCTACATCCTAATCGAAATGTTGTGTGTGGGTCTTCATGAAGATACCAAATATTAGATTAATATTTGCACCTGACAGCATAACTCCGAATGTATCTCGGGTCTTAGATGAACGCAACAGTCTTATCGTATGGTTTCATTGAGATCTCGGAACTCGTATGGATGCGTCCATTGATCGCATATCTCAAGGATGACCATGGATTTTGATTTACCGCTACAGTCTAATCACATGTCACCAGTAACAAATCGGGTGAATATCAACGCTAAAGCTTGATCGCACGGTCAGGAAGATCTCAGGCCTCTGATGGATTCTAGAGGCTGATTGAACATCTCAAAGAGGACCTCTTGTTCTGACTGTCCGCTACAGCCTCATCTCACGTGTCATGAAAAATATCAGGGTCTAGAATGATCACTACAGTCTGGATTCATGACTCCCAGAAGCTCTTGGGTATGATATAGATGCTACAGCCTGATCGAATGGCTACATAAATACCTCAGAAATTTGAAAAGTTTGATTGCGCGACACCAAGAAATTCTTGGCCCCAGGAAAAATTCTATATCCTGATCGCGCAGCTTTAAGAAATTTTAGATGGGTTATACGGCTAGATCGCCGGACTCCAGGAAGATCTAGAGTAGAGAATGACCTCTTTAGCTCGATCGCACGGTTCAATAGTAACTTCAGGTTTTAAATGCTGCTAGAACCTGATTGAATGACTTAATTCGTTCAGTATTGGATGGACGCTAGAGCCTGATCAAGCATCTCCAGAAAAATATTTATTCTCGAATGAAAATTAAGACTGATTAAACTGTTTGAAGTCAATATTCTATTTCAAATAGCCTCTACATTCTGATAGAATTGTTGAATGATCATTTTGGTTTTATGATGATTGCTAAAACCTGATCCCACCCACGGCTGTAGAAAAAAATAGGAAATTAGTGTGTTGTACGGCTCGATTGCACGGTTCGTGGAAGATCTTCGGTCTTGGAGTCCATAGCTCCAGAAAAATTTTGCCAAATTTAAGACCTACGCTACATATCTAACATCACGTTCCCTGTCTTGTATGCTCACCCCTATCCAGAAACAAGACATTGGATCTAAAAAGAGATCGCACTATTTCACCCTCTCCATTGGCTCTACAAAGAAAGATTCTAATTTTAACTAGTGCAAAGTCATTCTACACATCTCCGCAAAAAAAAAAAAACACGAGTCTAGAATGAATTTGAAAATCAAATTCAATTGCTCCAAAAAGAGAAAGTGTAGGGCGGTTGCTTTAGCCTTCTACCCGTCGAATCTTCAAGGATTATGAAGTCTGGAATGCATAATACAGTCCTCAGATCCTACTACGATTACTCCAAGGACTCTACGCAATATGGTCAGGCCACAACTTCTACCTATAAGAAGACATTGAGTCTAAAGACTAGAACGTTCTAGTTCATCCTACGCGCACCGAAATATATCCGCCAATATTAACTTCGCTCAGCTTCTGCTATGTTTCTACATGAATTGAATTCATTGAAATGGAAGGTAGGTATTCCTTCTTGTAGATTTAATATAACATCAACACACTCACACAGTAGATTGTATAAAGCCTGCTCATTTGAAACACATTATTCTATGAGATAGCATTCCCTAATTGAGAAAAGTATATTCTTCAAAATAAAATTTAGTTAATGACCTTCAACCACCCACATATATAAATGTTATTATACAAAGTTAGTACTCATAGAGATATACAAAAACAAAAGAGGGATATCCTGAACAGACTCACATGAGCTTTTCTAGATGGAAGATAAATCATCGAAATTTGGGTTGGCCAAATTATCAAGGGACAAGTTGAATAAACGTTTAGTTTATTTTTACTCCACTAGATGGCTCTCTGCCATCTAGAAAAGCTTATGTGAGTCTGGTCAGGATAGGCCTCTTTTGTTTTTAATATCAACACCTGGCCTATTTTATATTTTTTATATGAATATTATTAACCTCCTTATTTGGCAATTATAAAGAGTGTTCAGAGTATTTCCTATGAATACAATATTTGCTAAGTGGTATTCCGCAAAAGGAAGCAATCAGATGTACAGACCAATATCAATTTTTATATTAAACTACTTATAAAAGTGACAAATGCGGTAAAAATAATTATGAAAATATATAGAAATAATCATGAAATATACATATCTAGAATTTAATTATCGCATAGTGATGTACAAATCTTAGATGTCGTCAAATATCCATTTAACTTCGAAGAAGTGTAATAGATGGAAAAACATTGAGAATCTCATTCTTACCAAACCGTTTAATCAAAACGACTGCATTCTTCAAAAATAGCTGCACAGATTCAATAGCTTGAGAAAAAGACTATATACAGATTTAAACTTCAATATTGTATAAGTTTAGGATGAATGTTGAATATATATATCGAGTAGCTCTTTTTATCTCTCTAAATTCATCCCTGACTCCTGGAGTAGACAGATGTCCCAAATTGTCCAGGTTGGTCTCCAGTATTAAGTGCTAGTGTTACCATACATTCATTTGATCAGGTGTTTCACCAGGTTGGGCAGGCCAATAGAGATTCCTAGAAAACTTTGTTCAAAATTATTCAGCTATCCATCTAAACCTTCATTACTATAGGTGTTAATTGTCTTTCTTTTATCTCAAGGAATCTTTAAATTGATACACGAGTGTCATCTTGATATTTTCATAAAAAGTACTCCTTTATTTTAAATTTTGTTTTATCCACTACAAAACATAACCTGGCACATATAGATCATATTTCAACAACATCAACACCCTGAAATATCTAACAATGAGGGGTAATTGTGTACAGATAGCTCCGGAATACCTTGGTCGAGAAAGCAAAACAACCCCATCGCTGCAGTGCCGGATTCGAAATAAAACTCACGTCGCATATCGAATTTTATTTCCTTTGTCAAAACAATACTAATTAGATCTAGACCTAAGTCTAGTGTGTTTATTTTAAGGTTGGATTTCAGTCAAGACTGCGATTCATGGAGAAGAATATCGGGTAGTAATTTGTTTTATGAGTTACTCCACTTTCACTGAAAGGAAAACATTTCAACTGAACCTTTAGGACATTGGCGAAGCTATATCGACTATAATTTTTCTTCAATAAATAAAAATATTAAATTTATATAAATATATATATACTGACTCCTCATTTAAATAAGAGGAAATATTTTAAAATAATTGTCTTATTACTGGTGAATCCTCTCAGTGAATTCACAAAATTATAAATACCGTAAATCCCCTCTAATGTTGTATTCTTTCGCTGGAATATATATTGAGTATTTTTTCATATTTTCGATAGCTTATTCATATTTTTAACCCATAGTCTGTTTTAAATATAATATGTTTCAAAAATATAATATATGCTATAACATATAAGTTATGGTAGTTTATCATAACTTATACATATATGACGACAATAGACTTACTGGTTTTGAATATGTAAATTTATAATTATTATGAGAATTTATTAAATGGAAGTATCAATAAACATCTTTAAAGGTGTGAATGCTGATTTGGTTCTTTATTCGAATGAAATAAATTCTAAAGTAAACATAAAATATCAGAGCAGTTATTTTGATCATATATTGTCCTTTAGTCTAAATTGTCTAAAGGATGATCTAGAGAGATCTACATTATAAAATGATCTAATTTTACGTTAATGAGAGTATGAGCATGTATATTGGCAGGGTAATGATCTAGAAATAATTTACATAACATATAATGTGGCAGGACAGTTAAACACTACACATTCTTTTTAATGGAAAAAACTAAAGGGCGTTTCATATTCCTTATTTGCTTATATTGAAGAGTTTTTCCATACATGTAAATTCGAAATTGTTCTCCTTTAAAATACAATATAATAATAAAAAATATATATACATGTTGAAAGATACAACTTTCTTAAGCTTTAACCATCAATGTTGTTTCATTTATGTTATAAATATAGACCATTTTAAAAAATGACACTTTTCTTTATTTTTCTATTTTACACCAATTCATAGACATATCAAAATGATGATGATAAATAAAGAATATCTTGTATATTATTTAAAAATCAAACATAAATATTTACATATTATCTAAAATGTAAAATAAAATAAATAGGTGTGAATTAACTATGAGAAAATAATGTTAAAAAATACACTTGTATCAACAATACATAGCTAACACAACGTACAAAATAAAATCGATCCTCATTGCTCAAACAAGAATTGACCTTTGATGATAACATCGCTCTAGTGCAACGTTCAAAGTTGCTTCTAAGCTTCCTCTATCAGATGTGAAGGAAGTAATAAAATTCAGCCAATTGTTTGAACCAAGGTGAAGTTGAAAAAAACTCTGTACGCAATGGGTCGGCGACCCGAGGCTGCTAGTTTGCGGGGACAGTCAAGTGATGTCTTGATGGTGTCTAGTTTTGACGTCTATTTTGACGGGATAAGTGACCTTTATTTTTATAGATAAATATCTTCCCAGAAAAAATTCCATATAATATATTTTTAGCACTATATCCTGAAAATACACAGTTACAACTTTGTTGAAAAGTATAGCGTAAGGAATAATCTGTGGATTAAAAAACTATATTAGGTAACAAATTAAGTAACAAATTTAATATATATCGTAGAATATAATAAATGGGGTTTTCATGTTGTATATAGACGTGTATATACATGTAGTTTATAAACCTGTGTATAATTGTTTAGTTTATAGATCTCTAAAAGCGGTTTGGTGGATTAAATTGGCAAAAGCCGCTGGGAGGGTTTCCTATTGATGAGCCTAAATCTCCCAATATTTTTCCATCATCATTAAGGTCAGTAGAAAGTTTGTTTTATTTGAAAATAAACATTCGTGCTTAATTTTTGCATTATTCTGTATAAATGGCGCGTTATTGCCTTATACTTAACATTAGGGTATATATAAAATATCAATTTGAGTTATATCTGGAAATAATACTATCAAAATTATTGTTAGCAGAGCGTGGTTAAAAAACCTAAATGTGGTTAAATAGATCAAATCAAAAACAATAACTCAGCTGAGATAACATGAAAGGAATGTCAAGTATAAAATATAGATTAAATAAGTAAAATTTCCACCTATATTTTTTAATCTGGTCAAATAAGCCTTTATTGACATAATACTTGAACATTAGCACGTTACACATGGGACTAATGAATTGGAGAATATTTTAACTGTTATTTCAATTTATAGTCCAAGAATTTGCCAAGTCAATAAACATTTTATAAAACATATTTACATCATCAGGCAATAAAATCATGAATAAGCAATATTGAGATTTAATCTTGGAATTCAATGATGTTCATAAAGCATTTAGAAATATTTATTGCAAAGTTCAATTAATTTCGTGTTATTTTCGCAATATAATTATTAGTAGATTCTTCTTTATATAATGCAATTTTTCTTTTTTTAAATTACATAAAAACTTCACTGTGATATAATAAACTTTCTTCTGGAGATCTGAGACATTTTTCTGGCCCTTGCTAATCGCATAGAAAATAAAAGGTGGTATAGGTTCATTAATTTTAATGAAAAAAGAGGAGTCTAAGCTTTTGTTTACATTTAAAAACCACTGGTTTTAATATTTATTTTAAAACTACAAACAATTTCTACACCAGGTTGCTAGGCTGGTTCCCACAATTATATTAGACACCAAACAAACTAAACGCCAAAATGTGCGGTTGCTTCAGCATGTGCAAGTTTTTCAGACGAAACAAAAGGTAACCAAGCCCGTCAAAGATCAATTGCTGAAGAAGATTAATTTGATAATCTAATATTCACAACGATGTTCGAAGTTGATAAATAAATGATATAAAACATCTTTTCCCCCCATGATATATAATTTGAAATGCTAAATGTCTAATTTTTGAAAACGATTCCAATTTTTAATTACTATTCGAAAGGGTTAAAGTATATGGAAGATAATTCCAAATTTATACATGGCAATATTTTATTTTAAATTCAAATTATTAGTGGCGCGATACACACTTATTATATACTTTAAAAAAAAAAGACAAATAAACGAATATACAATGATCTACCATTGCTACTGAGATTATCCGAATTGTAAAAAAGTTAGTTAAGACTAAGTGATCTTAATAAAAGATGAATGTCTGTGACAAACACGCCTATCACATGTTTCAACATTTACAAATTATCTATGTGTTAGTTTAAAATATGAACTTATATCTTTGCTGTATATGTGATATATCATTTGTCAGTTGTTGAATAACATAGACGGTAGTCCTGAAGATGAAGAAACGGCCAGTTGTCATAGACAGGACAGGTTAAAGTCAGTGTAGCAATGTTTCCATTAGGACAACAAGTCTGGACCCAAGTTTATGGATTATCCAACCATAGCCTATTGCCGAGTGCGAATTGAGGCGAAATAGTTAAACTACGTATGTTTAACTCCGGTCAGTCCTATATTCACCTAGGGTATGTTTCTATTATATATGTAATGATACAAATATACAGAGTTTTCAAAAGTTTAATTTTCAGTGAAATATTGGAAAAAAACAACCAATCATATATACAGACACATCAGAGGTAAATGCGCGCTTCACTTGGATTACCCGCTTTATCCGTTTTCAAAGCCAACCTATTTATAATTGGAAGATTTTGATTTATCTAATTCAGCTAAGTCCATCTTGACAGGTACGACAAAATGTTCAACACACGTTTGATGGCTATTACTTATTGATACCTTAGATTATATGCGACAAACTATCAAAGTTTAATATACAATTATATAATTGTATACTTATACATATAAATACACTCTATAACGAAAACAATCAACGCACCAAGAAGGATTTGTCTGATATATATAAAAAAACGTATACAAAGACGCTTCGACCGAACATACAAATGATTGAAATTTGGTGGCCGATTTATGTATAGCAAAAGCTCCAGCGCATCTGAACTTTGCATTCAGCACGATTATTCGACGCGGCACGAGTTGATTTTCAAAATTTCTGTTTACATTTTTTATAGTAAGCCTATTTCTTTTGTATCAATGCTTAGTCGAAAGATTTGTGCTCATCCCATACAGATTTTGAGAGAGTCAGAGTTTGAAAGAGGTCATGTCGTTGAATTGAAAGAGACTTGTTCGAACAAATCGACTAATCGCGCGACATCTGTGTCGAAGTGATGCGGCTATTAGATGATGTTGGCAAGAGTGGGTCCACAACGGAATAATGCAATGTCAGGATGGCAGCGGTTGACCAAGGGACACAACAGAACGAAAGGATAGAGTGATTGTCATAACGGCTGTCACAGAACTGAATACGACGTTATCTACCATCCAACGTGTGTAAAGCACACACGTGTTCAAAGTGATTATCACCAGACAACTGAGAGAGCGGAATCTAAGAGTCCGCCGACTGTTGCGATACCTACCCATCACATCCATATACTGGCAAGTTGGACTACTGTAGTGTCAGGAGCGATCAACTTGGAAATGCGCTAACTGGGAACATATAGCCCTAAGTGATCAGTCCCGTTTCTTACTGCGCCCTGACAACCGTCGCAAACGTATCTGGAGACGTCCTTGGCAGCGTTTGGATCCTGCCTTACCTTATAACACCACACAGGTCTAAAAGAAAAAGTTTTGGTCTGGAGTGCCATTTGGTAGTCATTCCCTCCACACAGTCAGCACAATAATATGTAGATGACATTCCACAGCTGTTTTGTTGTTGTTCCTCTCACAACACTCCGAGTTTAATTGAACAAGATAATGCTCGGCCACACACGGCACGTGTGGCTATGGATTGTCTTAAATCTTATTCCAATCTAAGGCCGCTGTCCCCTTCTTCAAGGAAATCTATTCTGATAAAGTTTACTTGAATGAAATTTTTCAAATTACTAATAATTTAAAACTCGTAGGATGCATTTTAAATATAATGAAATATAAACAACGAAATCAAAATTAATAAATAATATGAATTATATACAAAAAGTAGAAAAGATAAAATTGTTTAAAATTATGTTTTACAAATGTTTGATAGTTTTTATTAGTCATATGATTCAATCATTGGTGCACCTGAGAGAGATCAAACAATATTAGTCCAATTTTCACTTTGAACGGCGAAATGTCACAGCTTGAAACGAAACTTTTATCTTGAAAATTCTTTTCCATTAGCTTTATTGAGTCTCTCTTTCATCAAAATTTGAGAGAATTTATCAGATTTTAGATTTACTGGTGAGTCTAGCCACATACCATGATCAATATTCTCCTTCAATGGATATAGTGCAACAATGATACATTATATGAGATAATTCTTAATTAACTTATAAATACAGTACTTGTTGTATGTCTTGCAGTTTTGAGCTGAAAGGTCATAATCCTTGTCATATTGTATATTTGTCTATTTAATACTAAATATAGTATGTATAAATTATCCCTAATATTCAAATTGTTCCTTAAACAACTTGTAAATTTCTCCCATCTTGGATCTTCCTTTGAATTGCACGTATCTACGCATATTATTCATTTTATGGATATTGAAAATTTTAGAGCAAAATAGCTTCGACTCCTTTATCATTTAAATTTGATTTTAACTCTTTAAACAGGCCGTGTGTATTACTATACATCATAATTATCTATTATATAATTGACTCAATATTCTATGAGGGTAACTCTGTTCTCTGTGTGTGTGCAGGTCAAAGACCAAGGGAAAAGTAGACAGAGGCACACAGACATCTCCCGCTCCCATTGTTTTCAATGCCATAGACCCTCCAGAATTTTTCGACAACCCACAAGGTTTCATAAGAAACACAATTTTTTTGAAGTTGTCATCTAAAAAGTCCCTTCCCAACCCCCCATATTCGCCAGAGCTGTTGCCAGGTTTCCCTTGCCCACAGCACAAGTTTGTCCTCCCCCCATTAGCCTTCCAAAAAGTGACATCGGCGCCCTGTTTCCCCAGGCCCGCCTCCCCCCCAGCCCCGCGACCCCGTTCAGCTGCGGCTGTGGCTGCACGGGAACGCGGAGCCTGGGTCGCGTTAACACTACTAACCCCATTTCTTTAACTTACTAACCCATATATACCCACATATAACCACCTTACTAAATTATATTTAAGTTAAAAGGAAGTTCACAAAATATTGGGGGAAAAAACTAAAATATCGAAAAACTAAAAAAAAAAAGAAAAATATTAAAAAGCAAAAAAAAAAGAAAAAAAGAATAAAACTATAAAAAAGCCAAAAAAAATAAATAAAATATTGAAAAAACAAAAAAATTAATAAAAATTTAAAAACTAAAAAAAAAAAGAATAAAAATAAAATGAAAAACTAAAAAAAAAACTTTTTATACTCATATTATATAATGTGAACTAAACAACTTCCACTAAACGTGGAACAAAAAAAAAAGAAAGAAAAAGCGACGTGAAAAGGTAAGCCTAGCATTTGTAACTGACTTAGCTAGCGGGGAAACGTCAACAATAATATAAATAGTATATGATGTTTATTGTAATTTGTCTTTCTTTGACCAATAAATATGATATTTTGTATTTTTAAGTTTTCGCGTGGTAAAAATAAAATTTTAATGGTTAATACAAAGTATACAAAAGTGTTTCATCCCTCAGGCTCATATTATCGTTAAAATAAAGAGGGGGTTGGAATAAGCAATCGTTTTTATTCACATTATAATTTTTAAAACACATTTTTTATAGAGGCTTCCTCACAGACAGCGAAGTGTGGAATAGCAACAAATGCAACAAAGATATGTCTAGCGATATTTCAACATCCTTCCATAATTGTGAAGAAGGAAACTAACCATGATATATCAAATCTACAAATTATTCACAAAGAAATACAATTTACCTAGAGTTGTGATACATTTAAATGTATCCTAGAAAAAAAAGTAGAATGCTTATTAGAACTAGTTGTAATAATTAAGATTCTTTTTTTGTAATAATGAAATTTTCCCAGAGCATTTTAAAATGCTATCCGAGTAAAGAAATTGTATTCATTAATATTAGGAGTGTTAAAAAAGATGATTGGTTCTATAATATATTAATATTAAAGACAAAAAAGCATAACCTGACCCCTCACATGAGCTTTTTTAATGACAGAGCACCACCTAGTGAAACAAAAACCAACTAAACGTTAATTTAACTTGTTCCGTGATATTTGGCCAACCCAATTTCTTGATAAATCAAGAAAAGTCAACCACGTACGTTTTAGGGTTGTTGACCCTCGTCAGCGTGGTGCAGACTGTACTTCTACGTTCGAATATTTGGTCCCAGAGGCTTCCAGTGATGGCGTATATATACTTTTTTTTTTAAATAGAGAAATTCATGCATATATCTTTTGGTAATAAAATATATATTTTGGATTGAATAATAATCTTATTTGCCGATATTTCGGTTGGCCGAACGCCAACTTAGGTCAAGAAAAAAAAACATATTTATTTTTAATGAGAGTTTGTCTATATTATATTAATTTTAACCTAAAAATCATTGTATGTTTTTTTATATAGAAAAAAAATTGTCCTCATATATTTAAATAGAAAAATAACAAAAAACAATACTTTGTTTTAAAAAGGTGTATGCAATAAAGTGAAAGATCTAAAAAAGTGCAGAATATTTTAAATAAAGAACAAAATTTAATACTGTTCAGATAATTTCAACATATGATCTTGTATTTTGATGTTATAAAAAAAGGTTTAACATCCAAAAATTAAAATTTTAGAACTTATAATGTTCATCTTATTTCTTTACATCTATTATGTTGACTTATGCTGAAATATTTTCTTCAAATTTTCTGATACTCGAATATTTTACACTTTATAAGATAAATTTGAATTAAAAGAAAAATATAATATGTTGTGTAAGTATAACTTATAGTTATAGAGAAATAAAACTTGGTTATATATTATTTAAATGAAAGTAATATTGTAGGGTCCTCTAGTTAGAGCTTTAATTTCAAAATGAGAAAAGCTTTTCAAAAAGGTTTTTTGATTATTATATGACGTTTTGAATATATTTGAAATATAATTGAAAATAAATTTTAAATTGGGTATAAATATGCGTGTTTAACCACTATCTTGTGCAGGACTAGCGCAAGAAAATGGCAACTGCTGCTGAAACTTCTGCCCTAAAATGAAGAGCTAAAAGCCAAGGTGAACAACTAACTTTCCGAAATGGAAAATGAGCCCCAGCTTACCTGATGTAACTATATTGTTATTAAGCAATGGCTGTAGATTTGAAGGATCTTCGGTATAGAGCGACCCTCACAAGTTTTCCACCTGGTGATAAAGTCAAGAACTCTTAAATAGAAAAGTCGAAAAGTCTTATCTCATATTTCAGGTGGACATCGAGACTTGATAAGTTGCTACAGTCTCATCGTATGGCGCCAGGAGGCCTTCGAGTCGTGAATTGCCACTACAGTCTGATCGCCCAGTATAAGGATGATTCTAGGTCATTGATGAATACTACAGCCCAATTGAATGGAAACAGGATGATCTTAAGTCTTGGAGGGCTGTTACAACCAGTTTGCAATGCTCGAGAAAGAACGTGTGACTCATACTGATTATGAAAGCTTATCTACCAACTCAATAAGAACATCGCACTTTGAATGGGTCCTACAGTTGATCGTATGACTCTAGAAAGATCCCAGATCTAGTATCAATGCCACATACTGATTACCTGGGCAATGCAGTTCGATAGATCGACTTCAAAATATCTCGAATTTATATGGATGCTATGACGTGAATGCCTGTTTGTATAAATAATAGGCTTTTAAATTAATGCGTTAGTCTATATACGTGTGCATCTAAAAAATTTGGATGGGCTCTACAATCTAATCACGAATCTCCACGAAGACTCCGCGTTCTGAATAGCAGCTACAACCTTATTGCGCAACGCATCCTGAAAAGATTTGATCTTGGATGAAAGTGCCTCTCTGATCGAACAGCTCGAAGAGAACTTTGAGTTTTATATGTCCACTACAGTCTGATCTCATTTTTCATGAAAAATCTCGGTGCTTGAAATGGATACTCAAAGATCTCGGATGTTGTTGGGGAGCAAAACACCGAGCGCACGGCTCCAGGAAGTTATCTGATCTCAGATAGTTGCTAAAGTCTGATCGCCCGGATCAATGAAGACTTGATTATTGAACAGCTGACACAGCTCGATCGTATAGTTTCAGGAAGATCTTGGCTCTAGATCAAATACTAAAGACTAATGATACAGAATTGTAAAATATATAAATATCGGATGAATGACACAAACATATATAAGACACAAGATTATCTCGGGTTTTGGATGGCTTCTACAGATCGATCGCAAGATCCAGAAGACTTTTGGTTTTGAAAAGCTATCAAAAATGTTGACCTTCGCACAGTACCCTGAAGATATAAGGCCTTGAAAAAATTCTACATTCTCTGATTGTAAAGCTCAAAGAGAACCTGATCAGGCCTCATCGAACTTTGAAGAAAAATCTCGGTGTGTAGGAGCATGTTATTGCCCAATCGCACGGTTCCCAGAATATCTCGAGACTTGGATGGCCGCAGTAGCCTGATCAGAAGGCTTCTGAAAGATCTCGGATCTAGAATGAATATGACAAGTTGAATGCAAGTTTCCTGTAAGATCTTGGTTTTGAATACCCACTTCTACAACCTATTGCATAGTTCAAGCAAGAATTTTAATCTAAGATGGCCGTTACAACCAAATGTTGAATTCGTGACCAAGAAGATTTCTGGTTCCTATATTGATTAAAACGCCAGGTCACACGGGTATATTAAGATATCAGGTGTTTATGCATTCTGGAGACGCATCAAATGGTTTAAGGAGCATCTTCTCCGAATTCCGCTGCGGTCTGATGGCATTTCTTCAGGAATATCATGGTTCTTGGATTATGATACAGCCTGATCTCACAGCTAAAAAATAACCTTGGATTTTGAATGTCCATATAGCCCGATTGCACTGATTAATGAAGATTGCGGGTGTGGAAAATGATCTTGATCCACTACAGTCCTATCGCACGGTTATAAGAAAACCTTGTTTTAAAGAGAATCAATGCTACAGCCAGAGATTGCAAGACTTCAGAATTATATCTCAGGATTGCCACTACAACTCGTTTGCACATTATCAGGAAGATCTCAGCTTTTTGTTGGCAGATACAGATCAATCTCGCGGCTTCCGAAAATACTCAAAGATTGGATGAAATTTAGAACGCGATTGCATGTATCCTGGGGGGCCTCAAGCTTTGAATCCAATTTCAATCCAATCGCACAGCTCTAATAAGATTTCGTTTTTTTTAATAACCGTGACACACTGGTCGCGCGGTTTCAAACGATCCCGAGTCCTTTAATGAAACTATAAATTGATTGCACTTCTTCCAAAAACTCAGTCCTGAAAATAGATGCTATGGGCTGATATCATTCTCAAGGAAGCGTTCGAGACTTGGGTGGATGTAAAACCTGATTTTACAACTCAAATATAAATTTAAGTATTGAATGGCCGCTGTATCAAGTTAAAAATTCTTCATGGATACTTCAGGTCATGGATGGCCTCTACAACCCGATCAAAACGTTCCAGCCTAATCGCCTGGCTCAATAAGGACCTCGAATTTTGCATGGACAAGACCGATTGCACGACTCCAGGATAATCTTGATTAAGGGAGAATGCCACAGCCTGATTTCAAGGCTCCAGGACGACGTCAGGTTTGAGTGATAGCTAGAAAACCATCGCACGGCTTTAAAAAGGCTAGGTCGAAATATCGTTACACCCTGACCGCCTGACTCCTGGCAGATCTCAAATCTCTGATTGATTCTAAAACTTGATAGAAAGTTTCAATAGAAATCTCGATTTTGAATAGCTACCTCAAACCAACCACATCGCATTAAGAAATTCTCTGGTCTAAGATGAGTGTTTCAGCACAATGAAAAATACGGCGCTTTATCGCATGATTATGAAAGCCCTCTATAGTCCGATCGTAAAGCTTGGTAAAGATATTTTTTAGGATGAGCGTTACCACCAAAGCTCCCGCTTCATGAAGATCTCAGGACTTGGCTAAATATCAAAGCCTGATCGCACATCTCCAAAAGAAGACTTTTGTCTGACTGCTACAGCCTTATTGCTCTGCTTCAGGAGGATCTCGGTTCTCATATGAATGCTAGAGACTGATCACGCAACTTAAAGTGGAATTCGAATTTTGAATGACTGGAATAGCCAGGTCGCACAGCTTTAGGAGGATCTTGGGACTAGATTGAATTCTACAGCCAGATAGCACTGTTTCAAGAATATTTAGGGTTTCGAATGACAAAATAGCTTGATCGCATTACTCCAGAAAGATTTCGAATGATATGTTGTGGATGATACAGCCTGAATGCAAATATCAAAATAACCTCAGATTTTAAATAAAGGCTTCAGCGCCCAATCGCACTTCTGGAGAAAAATCTTGGGCATAGAATGATAATTAATGTATTGCTACAGGAAGATCTCGTGTTCTGGAAGGTCCATTGCACCTCTATAGCATGGTTCAAGACAGTTATCGGGACTTGAATGACCTCTGCTGTCTAATTACACGTCTTCTAAAATATCTTTTTTTTTATGAGAAATACCATAGTCTGATCGCAGAATAATTTCGAGTAATCAATGAGGATGACTACGGCCTTTCTGATCACACATCCCATCAAATCTTGGGTCTTGAAGTGCATCTATATCTCGATCTCGTGGCTCCAGGAAGACATCAAATGTAGATGGTCACTTAAGACCTGAAAGTCTGGCTCCAGGCATTCTAGTCTAAAAGTTCAAAGCTACAGACTGATCACATCTCTGAATCAATTACAACTTCAGGTCTTGAACTTGCACCAGATCGCTCGTCTCCAGGAATATCTCGATTCAAGAATATAAACTGCAGCTTTTAGTATGGTTCCAAATAAGTTTGGCATCTTGGAAAGCCTCTACAGTCTGAAAAAACAGCTTCCAGAAATATTTTGTCCTTGTTTGGATGCTATAGTATGAATTCACGACTCAAGGAGAGCTTTGGGTTTCTAAATAACCACTACAACCCGATTGCATGAATTCATGAAAATTTTAGTTCTTGGATAAATTGTACAGCCTGTTCTGCTCCAGGTGTATCTCGGACCTTAGGATGTCCGCAACAGTCTTATCGCATTATTTTAGGAAGATCTTGAATGGATGCTACCACTGATCGCACAGCTCAAAGAAGATTCGGATTTTGATTAGCTGCTGCATCGCTATCGGAACTCTGAAGAAATATTTCGGGTCCTTATGAAAGCTACAACTTGATCGCGCGGTTCATTGAGAACCCTCGGAATTCGCTGTGCCGCTACATCCTGATCACACTTCTTCAATAATAAAAGGGGTCTAGGATATTTGCGACAACTTGATCTCAAGGTCAGGAAGATCTCGGGCTCGGATGAATGCTAGAAAAAGAGGACCTTAGGTTTTGATTTTGCGCTACCGCCTGCTCTCGCGTTTCCAAATATATCAGGATCTAGACTGGTCAGTACAGACTGATTGCATGAATCAAGAAATCGTTTTAGTGTCGTATTAATTCCTCAGCTTGATCAAATAGCTAAATCAACCCTCAGATTCAAATGTCAGCTAAAACTAGATCGAAAGGATTCAAGAAAATCCTGGTCTTATGATGAATTGTTTCTTCATTTTCATGGGCTTATGGAGATCTAGGGTCTTGGACGACCTCTACAGACCGATCGAAAGACTCTAGAAACATTTCGGGCCTTAAATATCTACTAAAACCTTTTCGCACCGTATCCTGAAGATATTGGATATTGCTTAGATAAATGATAAAACCGCGCTACCAACCGATCTCCAAGTTCCAGGAAAATCTCGGATGTGAAATCAACGCTACCGCTCAATCACACGGGTAAAGGAAGAACTCGGGTTTTGAATGGCCGATATACAGCAAAATATTCGGCTCAAGGAAATCTCGGGTCTAGGATGTATGTCGAAGCTTGATATAATTGTCTCAGGAAGATCTCATATCTTGGATTCCTGATAAAGCCTGATTACATGGCTTCCAGAAAATCTTTTTCTTTAAATGAATGCTACAGTTTAATCTCGTGTGGCTCAAGGAAGAACTAATATTCTTAAATGGTCGCTACATCCTAATCGAATTGTTGTATGTGGGGCTTCATGAAGATACCGAATATTAGTTGAATATTTGCACCTGACAGCATAGCTTCGGACGTATCTCGGGTCTTAGATGATCGCAAGTCTTATGGCATTTTTTTCTTAGAGATCTCGGAACTCGTATGGATGCGTCCATTGATGGATGCGCATATCTCAAGGATGACCATTGATTTTAATATACCGCTACAGCCTAATCATATGTCACCAGTAACAAATCGGGTGAATATCAGCGCTAAAGGCTGATCGCATGGTCAGGAAGATCTCGGGCCTCTGATGGATTCTAGAGGCTGATTGAACAGCTCAAAGAGGACCTCCTGTATTGAATGTCCGCTACAGCCTGATCTCCCGTGTCATGAAATATATCAGGGTCAAGAATGGTCACTACAGTCTGGATTCATGGCTCCCAGAAGCTCTTGGGTCCGATATAGATGCTACAGCCTAATCGAATGGCTACATAAATAACTCAGAAATTTGAAACCTTTGATTACTCGACTCCAAGAAATTCTTGGTCCATGGAAAATTTCTATATCCTGATCGCGCAGCTTTAAGAAATCTACGATGTGTTTTACGGCTAGATCGCCGGACTCCAGGAAAATCTAGAGTAAAGAATGACCTCTTCAGCTCGATGGCACGGTTCAATAGTAACTTCAGGTTTTAAAATGCTGCTAGAGTCTGATTGAATGGCTTAATACGTTCAGTATTGGATGGGCACTAGAGCCTGATCACGCATCTCCAGAAAACTATTGATTCTCGAATGAAAATTTAATCGTGATTAAACTGCTTGAGGACAATATCCTGTTTCAATTAGCCTCTACATACTGATAGAATTGTTGAATGATCATTTTGGATTTAAGATGAATGCTAGAACCTGATCCCACGGCTGCAGAAAGATCTAGGGACTTGGTTGTCTGGTACGGCTTGATTAAACGGTTCGTGGAAGATCTTCAATCTTGGATTGCATAGCTCCAGGAAAAGGTTGCCGAATTCAAGACGTACGCTACATATCTAACATCACGTTCCCCGTCTTGTATGCGCACCCCTATCCAGAAACAAGACATTGGATCTAAAAAGAGATCGCACTATTTTACCCTCTATATTGGCTCTACAAATAAAGATTCTAATCTTAAATAGTGCAAAGTCATTCTGCACATCTCCGAAAAAAAAACGTAAGTCTAAAATGAATTTAAGAATCAAATTCAATTGCTCCAAAAATAAAAAGTGTAAGGCGCTGGCTTTAGAGTTCTACCCTTCAAAAGTTCAAGGATTATAAAGTCTGGAATGCATAATACAGTTCACAGATCCTACTCCGAGCATTCCAAGGCCTCAAAGACTCTACGCAATATGGCCAGGCTACAACATCTATCTATAAGAAGACATTAAGTCTAAAGTCTAGAACGTTCCAGTTAATCCTACGCGCACCGAAATATGTCCACCAATATTAACTTCGCTAAGCTTCTGCTATGTTTCTACATGAATTGAATTCATAGAAGATTTATCAAGTACCTATGTGAAATGAAAGGTAGGTATCCCTCCATGTAGATTTTATAACATCAACATACTCACACAGTAGAATGTATAAAGCCTGCTCATTTGAAACATATTATTCTATGAGATAGTATTCCCTAATTGTGAAAAGTATATTCTTCAAAATAAATTTTTGTTAATGACCTTCAACCACTCACTTATATGAATGTTATTATACAATATTAGTACTCATAGAGATATATAAAAACAAAAGAGGCATATCCTGAACAGAATCACATGAGCTTTTCTAGATGGAAGATAATTCAAGAAATTGGGTTGGCAAATATCAAGGAGCAAGTTGAATAAACGCTTAGTTTATTTTTGCTCCACTAGATGGCGCTCTGCCATCTAGAAAAGCTCATGTGAGTTTGGTCAGGATATGCCTCTTTTGTTTTTAATATCAACACCTGGCCTATTTTATATTTTTATATGAATATTATTAACCTCCTTATTTGGCAATTATAAAGAGTGCTCAGCGTATTTGCCATGAATACAATATTTGCTAAGTGGTATTTCGCGAAAGAAAGCATTCAGATGTACAGATCAATATCAAATTTTATATTGAAATGCCTATAAAAGAAACAAAAACTGCGCATATTTCAACAGCTTGAAAAAAAGACTATACCAACTTTAAACTTCAATATTGTATAAGTTTACGATGAATGTTGAATATATATCTCTTGCGTAGCTCTTTTTATCTCTCTAAATTTATACCAGAATCCTGGAGTAGACAAATGTCCCAAATTGTCCAGGTTGGTCTTCAGCATTGAGTGTTAGTGTACCATACATTCATTTGATCAGGTGTTTCACCAGGTTAATATAAAGTTGGGCAGGCCAATGGATATTTCAAGGAAACTTCGTTCAAAATTATTTGGCTATCCATCTAAACCTTCATTACTATAGGTGGTAATTGTATTTCTCTTATCTCAAGGAATTTTTAAACTGATACACGAGTGTCATCTTGATATATCCATAAAAAAAGTACTCCTTTTTTAAATTTTATTTACCCACTACAAAACATAACCTGACACATATATCATATTTTCAACAACATCAACACCCTGGAATAGTTAACAAAGGGGGATAATTGTGTACAGATAGCTCCGGAATATCTTGGTCGAGGAAGCAGAACAACACCATCGCTGCAGTGCCGGATTCGAAATAAAACTCACGTCGCATATCGGATTTTATTTCCTTTGTCAACAAAATGCTAACTAGAACTAAGTCTATTGTGTTTATTTTAAGGTTGGTTTTCAGACAGGACTGCGATTTATGAAAAGGAATATCTGCAGTATTTTTTTTTACGAGTCACCGCACTCTTTTACAGAAAGGAAAATATTTCAATTGAACCTTTAGGACAATAGAGAAGCTATATCGACTATAATTTTTCTTCTATAAGTAAATGATGATATTATATTTATATACTATATAACTGACCCATAATTGAAATAAGAGGGAAATATTTGAAAAAAATTGTCTCATTAATAGGGAATCCTCTCTGTGATTTCACAAAATTAATCATAAACCGCTCTAATGTTGGATTCTTCGCTGGAATAGTGAGAATTTTTGTATATTATCGATAGTTTATTCATATTATTCTATATACAGTTACGAGAGTCATTCCTCATCAGTCGTCTCTGTCACCGTTTGCTTTTTTTTTTTTGAAATGGCGCCCTCCTATTGGTTGGCTACGATCACGCCACCTTTGACCCCCCCCCCCCCCCCCCCCCCCATCATGCCTCCCCCACTTGCTCTTTCGTTTTTGTAACTATTGTTTTGGAGCGGGTCGCTTTTTAAATAAATGCATATATTAGTTAATAACTAAATGGAATCCTCTCTTTCCTTTTCCCAGTATGAGACGCCTACGGTAGCCAACAGTACATAGACAGATAAAGCACATAGGCTATAGTTATTAACTAATATATGCATTTATTTAAGGCGCCAATTTATAATTGTAACAAATAGTATTTGAATAAAAACATTCAATCGGGTAAAACACGGGCGTTGCCCGGGCCATTCGGCTAGTATATACTTATATATATATATGTAATGAAATGAGAATTCCAGTAGCTTTTGTAGAGATCCTGTCGACTTATCTGAGATGAGTGATCCTGTCGACTCATGTAATGATTAGAGATCCTGTCGACTCATGTAATGAGATGAGTTACTGTAGACTCACTGTAATGATTTGTTGAGTTTGATGTCGACTACTGAAATAAGTTGAAGTTCTGGTAAGCCTTGTGTAGAGTTTTGACCAAGAGGAACAGTCAGGATGTAGAGTTTTCCAGTACCTCTCTGCACCTTGGAAGACCTTTAAAAGTTCTCACAAAATACAGGCAGTCGTGGTCGAGGCAGAGTGGAAAAGCTTGGGGATATCCATACACAAAAAACGAAGACACAGTTGTACTAAGAAAGTTCCGTTAACAGATAAAAGCTGAGCTAGAAGCGCAAGATGGAGATAGACGAATTCTTCCTAACTACATGTTGGATGAGATCGACATAACATACGACCAACGCGGCTTGCGTTAAGGGTGAACTAAACTAAACTGTACTGAACTGAACTGAACTGTCAAGAGACTGTAAGGTGATGATTTATAGTTTAAAAGACGGGTGGGAGCTTATGTGACAGGGGCGTTTGAGAAAGGGCGCCTTTACCTGTCCAGGTGTGAGAGGGGTCTCTGCATTCCACCACATGTGACATTGTGGGTGGCCTGTCGTGGGAATTGTGAATCTACCTGATTTATGACTTCCATATTTAGACTCTGTTGTTTTGGCAATACTATGCTCGATCTCTGCTTTAGCTCAACTTTTAAATCTATTACAGATTTTATTTATTTATCCACTTTGTACAAATAACATTACATAGGTGATGCAATGACACAGATTAATCATGCGCATAATTATTTATAGATGTGTTTCTATATACAACATGGCAATCTTATTACAAGTTATATAGACAGTATGGGGTTGTTGGTTTAAATTACCATATATATATATACTTATAGTATATAATTAGACTATGCTTCGAAAATATAATATGTGCTATAACATATAAGTTTTGATAGTTTATTATAACTTATACACATATGACGACAATAGACTCTTACTTGTTTTGAATAAGCTTTGCCCATTAGTGTTGTTTCATTTATGTTATAAATATAAACCATTTTGAAGAATCACACTTTCTTTATTTTTCTATTTTACACCAATACATAAACATATCAAAATGATGATGATAAATAGAGAATTTCTTGTCTATTATTTAAAAATCCCGCATAAATATTTACATATTATCTAAAATATAAAATAAAATAAATAAGTGTGAATTAACTATGAGAAAATAATGTTAAAAATACACTTGTGTCAACAAAACATAGCTAACACAACGTACAAAAAAGAAAGGATCCCATTCTCATTGTCCAAACAAGAATTGACCTTTGGTGATAACATCGCTCCAATGAAACCTTCAAAGTTGCTGCTAAGCCTCTATCTGTTGTGAAGGAAGTAATAAAATTCAGCCATTGTTTGAACCAAGGTGAAGTTGAACAAATCTCTGTACGCCATGGGTCGGCGATCTGAGGCTGCTAGTTTGCGGCGACAGTCAATAGATGGTGTCAAGTTTTGACGGGATAAGTGACCTTCATTTTTATAGATAAATATCTTCTCGGAAAAATTTCCATATAATGTATTTTTAGAACTATATTCTTTTTTTTTCTTATCCCTAGTATACGTGGTACAGGCCATGATGATCATGGTGGGTAGTTAGCGACTGCTTTTACTGTAAGCGCACCACATGTCTACACATGTGAAAAGCAGTTCGACTTTGCACTTACAAATGTGCCAGAGCCCGTTTAATTACTTGCACTCGCTGGTGGGGTTGGACTTTTGCCAGAATCGGGGGCCATTGGAGCATTTTTTTTAACAGAAAAAAGTGTCCAATGCGGGATTCGAACCCGGGTTTAACGGTTTAACCAGCCTTCCACCGACCCCCCGCAATATATTCTGAAAATACACAGTTACAACTTTGTTGAAAAGTATAGCGTACGGAATAATCTGTGGATTAAATACTATATTAGGTAACAAATTAAGTAACACATTTATTATATATCGTAGAATATAATACAGTGTACTCCGCTTATAACGAAGTCGCATTATCCATGACAATCACTTTGTTATATCCGAATTTTGTTATATCCGCAGTTGGAAAAAAAAAATGTTTTGTACCAATAATTTTATTTACTATTCAACTCAAAAGAGCAACACAAATATCAATAACAACCTCATCAGGTGTTTTTGGAGAAGTAGTTTGTGATTTTCTTTTGACATTTAGAAGTCAGTAACAAGTGCTGAACACTCTTTTCGATGTTGTCCAAGTCTGACAGATGCCTATGAAGAGACTTGGACTCATCCTGACATTGAAGAAACAATCGCAGAGTTTGAATGCTCTCCAAGACCTCTTTTGGATGCGGAATGTGGGTTTCTTGTTTGTTTTCGTTCTCCTGCCATGGTAAACGTTAATAAAATATAAGCGTTTATTAAACAATTTAATTTTGTTTAAATAATGTAAAAAAATACTTATAATATGTTTGCATATTTTAAAATTGTATATTATTAACTTATTTGTTGTGTATCATTAAATTTGTGTCATTCACACGTTGTAATTTGATATATATTAAGCATAATATATTAGTCAATTATAATGGTAAATGAGAAAACTTCGTTATAAACGGATAAAATAAAAATTTATACATGCAAATCACTTCGTTATAAGCGAAAAATCTTTATATCCGACTTCGCAATATCCAGAGTTCTTTTAATGGTTTAAGCCCTTCTTTTCTTTCGTGCAGACAATTTCATTCGCTATATGCGGAATATCGCTATAACCGACTTTGTTATAAGCGGAGTACACTGTAAATGGGTGAGAAAAGTTTTCATTGTAGTATATAGACGTGTATATACATGTAGTTTATAGACGTGTGTATTATTGTTTAGTTTATAGATCTCTAAAGGCGGTTTGGTGGATTAAATTGGCGAAAACCGCTGGGAGGGTTTCCTACTGATGAGCCTAAATCTCCCAATATTTTTCCATCATCATTAAGGTCAGTAGAAAGTTTGTTTTATATGAAAATAAACATTCGTGCTTAATTTTTGCATTAATCTGTATAAATGGCTCGTTATTATTTTATAATCAACATTGAGGTATATATAAAATATCAATTTGAGTGATATCTGGAAATAATACTATCAAATTTTAGTAGCAGATAGTGGTTGAAAAACCTAAATGTGGTTAAATAGCTCAAATTGAAAACAATAACTCAGCTGAGGTAACATGAGAGGAATGTCAAGTATTAAATATAGATTGAATAAGTAGAATTTCCACCTATATTTTTCATCTGGTCAAATAAGCCTTATTTAACATAATACTTGAGCATTAACACGTTATATATGAGACTAATAAATTGGAGAATATTTTCACTGTTATCTCAATTTATAGTCCAAGAATTTGCAACACCAATTAACTTTATAAAACATATTTACATCATCAGACAATAAAATGATGGATAGGCAATATTGAGTTTTAATCTCGGAATTCAATGCTGTTCATAAAGCATTTAAAATATTTAATTCAAAGTTGAATCTATTTCGTGTTATTTTCGCAATATAATTATTAGTAGATTCTTCTTTATATAATGCAATTATTCGTTTTATAAAAATTACATAAGATCCTTCACTGTGATATAATAAACTTTCTTCTGGAGATCTGAGATATTTTTCTGGCCCTTGCTAATTACATATATAGAAAATAAAAGGTTGACTTAGGTTCTTTAATTTTTATGAATAAAAAAGGAGTCTAAACTTTTGTTTACATTAAAAAACTGTTTTTAATTTCTTTTTTAGAAGAACAAACTATTTCTACACCATGTTGCTAGGATGGTTCCCACAATTATATCAGACACAAAGCAAACTAAACGCCAAAATGTGTGGCTGCTTTAGCATGTGCAAGTTTTTCCGACGAAACAAAAGGTAACCAAGCCCGCCAAAGATCAATTGCTGAAAAGAAGATTAATTTGATAATCTAATATTCATAACGATGTTCGAAGTTGATAAAGTAATGATATAAATACATCTTTTTTTCCATGATATATACTTTGAAATGCTAAATGTCTAATTTTTGAAATCGAATCCATTTTTTAATTACTATTCGAATAGGTCAAAGTATATGGAAGATAATTCCAAATTTATACATGAGAATATTTTATTTTATATTCAAATTATTAGTGGCGCGATACACACTTAAAAGTGTCAATATATACTTTTTGAAAAAGACAAATCAACGAATATAAATTGATCTACCATTGCTACTGAGATTGTCCAAATTGTAAAAGAAGTTAGATAAGACTAAGTGATCTTAGTAAACAATGAATGTCTGTGACAAACACGCCCATCACATGCTTCAACATTAACAAATTATCTATGTGTTATTTAAAATATGAACTGATATCTTTGCTGTATATGTGATATATCGTTTGTCATTTGTTGAATAACATAGACGGTAGTCCTGAAGATGAAAAAACGGCCAGTTGTCATAGACAGGACAGGTTAAAATCAGTGTAGCAATGTTTCCATTAGGACAACAAGTCTGGACTCATGTCTAGGGATTATCCATCCAACCCCTATTGCCAGGTGCGAATTGAGGCGAAATATTGCAAATATGTTTAACTCCGGTCAGCCATATATCCACCTATGGTATGTTTCTATCATATGTGTAATGATACAAATATAGAGTTTTTCAAAGTTCAATTTTCAGTGAAATATTGGAAAAAAAACAACCAATCATATATACAGACACATTAGATGTAAATGCGCGCTTCACTTGGATAACCCGGTTTATCCGTTTTTAGAGCCAACTTATTTATGATTGGGAGATTTTGATTTATCTAATTGAGCTGAATCCATCTAGAAACAGTGCATCGAAATATTCAACACACGTTTGATAGTTATTACTTTTTAATGCTTTAAAATTATATGCGACAAACTATCAAAGTTTAGTATACAAATAAATAATTGTATACTTAAACAAAATAAATACACTTAATGATAAAAATTCAGTGCACCAATAAGGGTTTGTCTGATATATTTAAAAATATGTATACAAAGACGTTCCGACCAAACATACAAATGATTGAAATTTTCAAATGATCTAATAATTTGAATCGCGTTGGGTGCATTTTAAAGATAATGAAATATAAACAACGAAATCAAAATTAATAAATAATATGAAAATATATACAAAAAGTAAAAAAGATAAAATTGTTTGAAATTATGTTTTTAAATTGTTAATAGTTTTAATTAGTCATATGATTCAATCATTGGTGCACCTGAGAGAGATCAAACATTAAAGGCTAATTTTCACTTTGAATGGTGAAATCTAAATCTTGAAAGGGAACTTTCATCTTGAAATTCTTTCCAATTAGCTTTACTAAGCTTCTCTCTCTACCATCAAATTTCTGAGAATCTTTACCAAGATTTAGATTTACTGGTGAGTCTGGCCACATACCATGATCAATATTCTCCTACATGGATATAGTGAAACAATGATACATTATATGAGGAATTCTCAATTAACTCATAGATACAGTACTTGTATTAGGTCTTGCAGTATATGAGCTGAAAAGCCATAATTCTTTCCGCATGTTTAATATTAAATATAGTATGTATAAATTACCCCCAATATTCAAATTGTTCTTTGAACAATTTGTATATTTTTCCCATCTCGGCTATTCCTTTGAATTATACGTATCTGCGCATATTGTTTATTTTGTAAATATTTAAATTTTGAAAGCAAAATTCTTACAACCCCTTAATCATTTAAATTGATTTTAGTGTTTCAAACAGGCTGTGTGTATCACCTTTAAAAATATATATTGAAGCGATGCAGCAGAGAAATAGAAGGGAAGACGCGGGGAAGCCAAGAGAGAAGGTATGCCGGGGCTCCTGCAGGGGAAGTGTGGATTGACAAATTCCAGGAGGGGGGTGGCAGACAGTCGGAGGCAGACAGTCGGGGAAGTCCAGCTGACGCCGCCGCCGGGAAGGGATCAGCCGAGGCCAGCTGGTGCCGCAGTGGAAGGAAGCTGGCCGGCTGCCGGAGATTGGTGTGTGCCGAGAAGACTGTCTGGCAGAGATAGCAGTCTGGAGGGAAGAAGTTTGTCTGATGACAACGGGACCTGCAGCAGGGAGAACGGCGGGACAACAGACGCGGCAAGTTGGCTAGAGGAGGTGGGCCCCGACACGGTGTGGATTAACAAGAGCAGGACGAGGAGGAACCTCTAGTGGCGGACATTGAAGGCAAGTTAATCTTCTACTGTATAGTTACTTATATCCCTTTCAAAGATCTGGTAATAAATCCATAGTACTAAGCTGTATCCAAAACGAACTCACATTGTTCTCTTAGAAACCTTGAACGCAAACATTGACGGCTGAGAAGCGTCGTAACACTTGGTGTCAGAAGTGGGATACAGCTTAGTTAATTTTAATTGAAGATTTTATTTTGCGCTAATTTAAAAAGGAAAATGGAAAAACTAACCGACCCCGAAATCGAAAAATTCACAAAATTGCTCCGTCTGTTAAGCCAGAAAGTAGATGAGCTCGGAGAAAACTTGGATTCTCGGTTGAGCCGACTCGAGCATATTCGGAATGTCAAACGTTCTGCCACACCCTTGTCTTGCGAAGTTAAGTTCAATGTACTACCGCCAGAAAATCCTGATGGCTTTTCAAAAACAATCACAGCAACCAATAGCCCAAGTATTCAATGTCTGAGGGGACAAAAGACGATCCCAAGTGATGAAGATCCCGACAAGACCATCACAACAAAGATCATCACGTCAGGAGACGTTGTAAGTGAACTGCCAGAATCTACGCTAGAAGATTCTCCCGTGATCCAGAAGTCCGAAGAGTGTCGACAGCAGGAAATGATCCAGACTGGTTGTGTAGCGGAGGAGGGTGAGCTGATCGCCTCCGACAACGGCTGTGGCACGAGTGTTTTGTATAAAATCAAGCGGACGGAAGGAGAATGCCCTCAAGGTGATATACAGAGCGAAAATTCAACCCCTGGGATTATTTCTGAAATACTCCATGAGAACAGCAACGATCTTGGCGAGCTGCAGTGCGACTGCGTGGCTGACTTCAGCGACAGTGTCAGACTGTCAGGGACTACAGCGGCGATCCAACTGGACGGGACGGAGCTGGATGCTCCGTGGAAGTGCGACAAGGCTAGATGGTCGAAGCACCCTGAAGTTGGAGCCGGCAACCCGACTGAACGGGATAGAGCATTGGACGCTCTGTGGAAGTCCGACGACAATGTCTGTGACGCGGAAGTCGCGCGCAATGTGTCAGCGCCGTCGTCTGCAATGCAAGCTGAAGAGATGTGCCAAGAATGTGTACCATTCATCTTCGTTCCTTCGCCCGACAAGGTGCAGATCAAGCAGCTACCGCCTAGGAAAAGTTCTACCTACCTTGAGACTGCCACGGGATCCGACACCTCCAGAAGGTTTAAGAAATTCACAGCCCTGTGCGTGGTCGGCACTGAGGAGCCCAGGTTTGAAGGGTTAGGAAAAAGAGAGCCTCTAGAGCAAGAGAATGTGAAACCTAAAGAAGAAAAGGGAGGCCACGACATGGACAGCGTCGATCAGGTGGACGAATCCACTGTAAAGAACGGCGATCTACAGCCCCGTCGTGGAAGGAAGCGGCGAAAGCGCAATACAAACGATCACAACCCTTTGTACATAGCGGCTACAGAGTGTTCACAAGGAGAATTCAAAATATCAGATGGAAGCATCGTAGACAGTGAAATATGGCCGCCATCTTGTGGAGAACCACCGCCCTGTGCTAGACAGCGAGACCAATCAATGGCGTCGGCACTGGTTGAGAGTGGAAAGAAAGCCCGAGCTGAGATGTGGTTCTGCAAACAAGGGTTGGTGTTAACCCTGCCGCTACGCTTCCGGGAGGCGGACAACCCTCATGTGGCCAGAGACGTCAGGGAGATCAAAGGGCCGCCGATCAGCGCCTCTGGTGAAATCAGCCTTTTCGGGACGAAAAGGATTGAGAAGGGGGCAGTGAAGCGATGCAGCAGAGAAATAGAAGGGAAGACGCGGGGAAGCCAAGAGAGAAGGTATGCCGGGGCTCCTGCAGGGGAAGTGTGGATTGACAAATTCCAGGAGGGGGGTGGCAGACAGTCGGAGGCAGACAGTCGGGGAAGTCCAGCTGACGCCGCCGCCGGGAAGGGATCAGCCGAGGCCAGCTGGTGCCGCAGTGGAAGGAAGCTGGCCGGCTGCCGGAGATTGGTGTGTGCCGAGAAGACTGTCTGGCAGAGATAGCAGTCTGGAGGGAAGAAGTTTGTCTGATGACAACGGGACCTGCAGCAGGGAGAACGGCGGGACAACAGACGCGGCAAGTTGGCTAGAGGAGGTGGGCCCCGACACGGTGTGGATTAACAAGAGCAGGACGAGGAGGAACCTCTAGTGGCGGACATTGAAGGCAAGTTAATCTTCTACTGTATAGTTACTTATATCCCTTTCAAATATCTGGTAATAAATCCATAGTACTAAGCTGTATCCAAAACGAACTCACATTGTTCTCTTAGAAACCTTGAACGCAAACATTGACGGCTGAGAAGCGTCGTAACACTATCATAAATAGGTATTATATAGATGACTCAATAATCTATGAGGGTAACTCTGTTCTGTGTGTGTGTGCAGGTCAAAGACCAAGGGAAAAGTAGACAGAGGCACACAGACATCTCCCGCTCCCATTGTTTTCAATGCCATAGACCCTCCAGAATATTTCGACAACCCACAAGGTTTCATTAGAAACACAATTTTTTTAAAGTTGTCATCTAAAAAGTCCCTCCCCAACCCTCCATATTCCCCAGAGATGTTCCAACATTTCCCTTGCCCACAGCATAAATTTGTCCTTCCCCCATTAGCCTTCCAAAAAGTGACATCGGCGCCCTGTTTCCCCAGGCCCGCCTCCCCCCAGCCCCGCGACCCCGTTCAGCTGCGGCTGTGGCTGCACGGGAACGCGGAGCTTGGGTCGCGTTAACAATACTAACCCCATTTCTTTAACTTACTAACCCACACCCACATATATAACCACTTTTCTAAATTATATTTAAGTTAATAGGACGTTCACAAAATATTGGGGAAAAAAAACTAAAATATCGAAAAAAAAAAAAATATTAAAAAGCAAAAAAAAAAGAAAAAAATATTAAAAACAAAAAAAAGAATAAAACTATAAAAAAGCCAAAAAAATAAAATAAAATATTGAAAAAAAAAACAAAAAAATGAATAAAATGTTTAAAAACTAAAAAAAAAAAGGATAAAAATATAAAGAAAAACTAAAAAAACTTTATATACTCATATTTATAATGTGAACTAAACAACTTCCACTCAATGTGGAACTAAAAAAAAAGAAAAATGCGAGGTGAAAAGGTAAGCCCAGCATTTGTAACTGACTTAGCTAGCGGGGAAATGTCAACAATAATATAAATAGTACTAGCGAACCCGGCCACGCGTTGCTGTGGCTAAATTGTAATATGTTAAATTAACATTATACTAAACTATTCAGTACAGTAAAGTTAATATTCACTCATAAAGATAAAAATGTTTTAGCCGATCTAAAGCCCTACGGGATTGAGAATGGAACGTTACGTTAAAATTTGAAAGTGATTTTTATATATATAGATAATATAGCCCTTCATTGTAATCATTGATTATAATCACTGCATTAATAAATGTCAGTGAACTCGTTTATATGTATTGTTTTTTGTTTTCGAGATATTCTAATAGAACGTTCTCACATTTTCTGTAAAATATTTATATATGCACAAACACAGAATATAAGCACTATGTCTTAATTTCGCTATAATTATTGTTATGAATATTATTCTAAAATAATTCGCCAGAAATCGTCCTGATAGTATACTAAAATTTCCCAAAGTTTCATGGCAAACATCTAAAATAAAATAATACTTTTAATACTTTGCTACAATATTAAAAAGAGGGGGGCTTAGGTGTTTAAAATGTAAAATGTGCTCTAAATAGTATTACATAGAGCCTTCATAACAAACATATTTAAAATAAACCAATCAAAATATAATAATGCTGTAAAAACAGACCTTGCTACAAAAATATAAAAGAAATGAAAAAAAAAAAACACCCACGCTGAGCCTCGAACCTAGGTTGCGGGGGTACGAAGCTGTGTACCTAACCTAAAGGATAAGCTTGACGTTACAAATAAGCTCATGCGAGGCTATTTTAGGCCATACGTCTACCGCGAGGGGGCGCTGATTGCGAGTGAATTTACGTTTTATTGTAAATAAAAATGTAACGAAAGGTTATTTCTAAAGAGTAATTAGCCAGAAACCATCCCGGTAGTATACTAAACATCTTCCCAAAGTTTCATCACGATTGGTTGAGCGATGTAGAAGATTATCACTGACGAATGGACGGACAGACGGACCAACGGACCAACAAACATCCATTTTTTATATATATAGATATAATGTTTATTGTAATTTTTCTTTCTTTGACCAGTAAATATGAATATTTTGTATTTTGAAGTTTTCGCGCCTGATAAAATAAAATTTGACTGATTTATACAAAGTATATAAAAATGTTTCATCCCTCAGGCTCACAATACCCTTAGAATCAGGAGAAGGTGGAAAAAACAATCGTTTTTATTTACATTTAATTTTTAAGACGAATTTCTTCAGAGGCTTACACACAGGCAGCAAAGTGTGGAATAGCAACAAATGCAACAAAGATAGGTCTAGAGATATTTCAAAATCTTCCCATAATTGTGAAGAAGGCTATGATATATCAAATCCACAAATTATTCACAAAGAAATACAATTTACCTAGAGTTGTGATACATTTAAATGTATCCTAGAAAAAAGTACAATGTTTGTTAGAACTAGTTGTAATAATTAAGATGCTTTTTTTGTAATAATGAAATTTTCCCAGAGCATTTTAAAATGCTATCCGAGTAAAGAAATTGTATTCATTAATATTAGGAGTGTTAAAAAAGATGATTGGTTATATTATATATTAATATTAAAGACAAAAAAGCATAACCTGAACACTCATATAAGCTCTTTTTAATGGCAGAGCACCACCTAGTGGAAAAAATCAACTAAACGTTAATTTAACTTGTTCCGTGAAATTTGGCCAACCCAATTTCTTGATAAATCAAGAAAAGTCAACCACGTACGTTTTTCGGGTTGTTAACCCTCGTCAGTGTGGTGCAGACTGTACCTCTACGTTCAAAAATTTGGTCCCAGAGGCTTCCAGTGATGGCGTATATGTATATTTTTTTCTAATAGAGCAATCCATGTATATTTTTTGGGTAATAAAAATACATTTTTTAGATTGAATAAAAATCGTATTTGCCAATATTTCGGTTGGCTGAACGCCAACCTAGGTCAAGACAAAAAAAAATAATTTTAAGAGGGTTGGTTTATATTGCATTAATTTTAATATGAAAATTATTGTATATTATTTATATATAGAATATTGCTTTCACATTCAAATAGAAAAATAACATAAAACAATATTTTGTTTTAAAAGTTAAAATAGTTTTTAAAAGGTGTATGCAATAAAGTGAAAGCTCTAAAAAATGTGCAGAGTGTTTTCGAGAAAAAACTAAATTTAATACTGTTCAGATATTTTCAACATACGGTCTTATATTTTGGTGTTATAGAAAAGGTTTAGCAACCAAAAATCTATACTTTAGAACGTATAATGCTCATCTTACTTATCTACATATATTATGTTGGCTAATGCTGAAATTTTCTCTTCAAATTTTCTTATACTCGAATATTTTACACTTTATAAGATGAATTTGAATTAAAAGAAAAAATATTATGTTATGTAGGTATAAATTATGTGAAGAAACTCATAACGCAATTAAACTTGGTTATTATTTGAATGAAAGGAATATTGTAGGGTCTCTCTATCTCTTAGAGCCTTAATTTCTAAATGAGAGATGCTTTTCAAAAAGGGGTTTGTAATGCTATTTGACGTTTTAAATATTTATAAATACAATTCAAATATTTTAAAAATTGGGTATAAATATACGTGTTTAACCACTATCTTGTGCACAGGACGCAAGAAAATGGCAACTGCTGCTGAAACGTCTGCCCTTAAACTGGAGATTTGAAGGATCTTTGGTCTAGAGCGACCCAAACAAGCTTTACACCTGGTTCTAAAGTCAAGAACTTTTAAATAGAGCAGTCAAAAAGTCTTATCCCGTATTTAAGGTGGACATGAAGACTTGAATAATTGCTACAGTCTCATTATATGCCACCACAAAGACCTCGGGTCTTGAAAAGACTACTACAGTCTGATCGCACAGTTTGAGGATGATTCCAGGTCCTTGATGGATGCAACAATCTAATTTCACGGCAACAGGACAATCTAAAGTCTTGGAAGACCGTGACAACATGAATTCAATGATCAAGAAAGATCGTGTAACTTGAATGAATATTACAAGCTGATATTACCGACTCAATATGAACACCGGACTTTGAATGGGCCCTACAGCCCGTTCGCATGACCCCAGAAACATCCCAAATCAAGTAAGAATGCTACATGCTCATCTCATGGCCAATGCAGTTCGATACATCGACTCCGAATATCTCGAATTTTTATATGGATGCTATAACCTGAATGTCTGGTTCAATAAAATATAAGCTATTACATTAATGTTATAATCCAAAAATGTGCATTTAGAAGAATTTAGGATGATCCTACAGTCAAATCGCTAATCTACACGAAGACTTCGTGTTCTGCATAGCTGCTACAACTTTATTGCACAGCGCATCCTGAAAAAAATTGATCTTGAATGAAAGTACCTCTCTGGTCGAACAGCTCAAAGAGAAATTCAAGTTTTATATGGCCACTACTGCCTGCTCTCATTTTTCAAGAAAATTATCGGTGCTTGCAATGGTTACAGAAAGATCTCGGATTTTGGAAGAAAGCAAACAACCTAGCGAATGGCTCAAGGAAGCTATCTGATCCCAGATATATGCTTAATCCTGATCGCCCAGATCAATGAAGACTTGAATATTGAACAGCTGCCACAGCTCGATCGTATATTCCCAGGAAGATCTTCGCTCTAGATTATATACTAACACTAATAACACGGAATTTTAAAAGTTTAAAATATCGGATGAATGCTACAAGATTATCTCGGGTCTTGGATGGCCTCTACAGACCGATCGCAAGATTCCAGGAAGATTTTGGCCTTGAAACGCTATCAGAAAATGTGCCTTATCGTACAGTATTCTGTAAGTATAGGGCTTTGAAGGAATTCTAGATTCTCTGATCGTAAAGCTCAAAGAGTACCTGATCAAACTTTTAAGAAAGATCTCAGTGTATGGGAGGATGTTATTGCCCAATCGCACAGTTCCCAGAATATCTTGAGACTTGGATGGCCGTAGCAGGCTGATCAGAAAGCTACCGAAAGATCTCGGATCTAGAATGAATATGACAAAAATGAATGCACATTTCCTGTAAGATCTTGGTTTTGAAATACCCACTCTCTACACAGTCCCATTGCATAGATCAAGGAAGACTCATATTTTAAGATGGCTGCTATAATCTTTTTGCATGCGGGAGCAAGAATATATCCCGTTGCTTATTCATCAAAACGCCTGGTCGCACGGCTCTATTAAGATCTCGGGTGTTGTATGCACTTTGGAGATACATCGAATGGTTTCAGGAGCATCTTCCTCGAATTCCGCTACAGTCTGATGGCATGGCTTCAGGAATACCATGGTTCTTGGATGTTTAATACAGCCTGATCTCACAGCTCAAAATAACTTAGGATTTTGATTGTCCACTATAGCCCGATTTCACTGATAAATGAAGATTGCGGGTGTGGAAAATGATAAAGTCTGTTCGCAAAACTCCTAGACGAAATCCTGTCTTGATCTTGATCCACTACAGACCTATCGCACGGTTACAAAAAATCTTTGGTTAGAGAGAATCAATGCTACAGCACCATATCGAAGCTTCTTCAAAATTATATTTCAGGATGGCCGCTACAACTCTCTTGCACATTACCATGAAGATCTCAGCATTTTGTTGACAGATACAGACCAATCTCGCGGCTTCACGAAGAATCCAAAGCTTGGATGACCTTTAGAACAGGATTGTATGGATCCAGGAGGAGTTCGACCTTTGAATCCAATTTCAATACAATCGCACAGCTCTGATAATATTTCGTGTTTTAAATAACCGCGACACACTGGTCGCGCGGTTTCAAAACGATCTCGAGTTATTTATTGAAGCTATAAATTGATTGCACTTCTTACAAAGACTCAGTCCTGAAAATATATGCTATGGGCTGATATCATCCTCAAGGAAGAGCTCGAGACTTGGGTGGATGTACAACCTGATTGTACAACACAATGAATTTTTAAGTATTTGATGGCCATTGTATCAAGTTGCAAAATATTGATGGATTATTCAGGTCATGGATGTCCTCTACAACCCGGTTGCAACATTCCAACCAAATAACATGGCTCAATGAAGACCTCGAATTTTGAATGGATAAGACCGATTGCACGACTCCAGGAATATTTCGGTCAAAAAAGAATGCCACAGCCTGATTACAAGGCTTCAGGACGACGTCAGGTTTATGTGATTGCTAGAGAACCATTGCACGGCTTTAAAAATGTTCAGCTCGAAATATCGTTACACTCTGACAGCCTGACTCCTGGAAGATCTCAAATCTTTGATTGATTCTATAGCTTGATAACAATTTTCAATAGAAACTTCGATTTTGAACAGCTGCGTCAAATCAAGAAATTCTCTGGTCTAAGATGAGTGTTTCAGCACGATCGCATAATTCCATTAAGTTCAAGGACTTAGAATGAAAAATACAGCGCCCTATCGCATGATTATGAATGCCCTCTATAGTACGATCGTAGCTTGGTCAAGATATTCTTTTAGGATAAACGTTACCACCAAAGCTCCCGCTTCATGAATATTTCAGGGTTTGACTAAATATCAAAAGCTGTTTTCACATCTCCAAGAAAAGACTCTTGACTGACAGCTACAGCCTTTTTGCTATGCTTCAGAAAAATCTCAGTTCTCAAATGAATGCTACAGACGCAGCTCGAGGAGAAACTCGAATTTTGAATGACTGGTACAGCCAGGTCGCCCGCGGAGGATCTCGGAACTAGGTTGAATTCTACAGCCAGATAGCACTGTTTCAAGAATATTTAGGGTCTCGAATGAACAAAATAGCTTGATCGCATTACTCCAGGAAGATCTCGAATGATATGTTTTGGATGATACAGCCTAACTGCATGTATCAAAAATGATCTCGGACTGTTAATAAAAGCTTCAGCGTCCAATCGCACTTCTGGGCCAGGATCTTGCGCATAGAATGACAATTAATGTATTGCTACAGGAAGATATCGTGTTCTTGAATGACCATCGCACCTCTATCGCATGGTTCAAGGCAGATATCGGGACTGGAAAGGCCTGCGGCCTAATCACACGTCTTCATGAAGATCGTTGGTTCAGGAGAAATGGCACATTCTGATCGCACAGCTCCGGGATAATATCGAGTAATTATTGAGGTTGACTGCGGCCTCTCTAACTACACGGTCTCACCAAAATCTTGGGTCTTGAAGTGCATCTAATCTCTCTCGATTTAATGGGTCCAGGAAGACATCGGGTGTGGATGGTCGCTTAAAACCTGAAAGTCTGGCTCCAGGAATTCTAGAGTAATAGTTCAATGCTACAAACTGATCGCACGAATCAAGTATAACTTCAGGTTTTGAACTTCCACCAGATCGCTCGTCTCCCGGAATATCTTGGGTCTATGATATAAGCTGCAGCTTTTAAAATGGTTCCTTATAAATCTGGCATCTTGGAATGCTTCTATAGCCTGAAAAAACAGCTTCCAAAATATTTCTGTCCTTGTATAGATGCTACAGTATGATTCCATGATTCAAGAATAACTAGGGATTTTTAAATAACCACTACACCCGATGGCATGACTCCATGAAAATGTAAGTTTATAGATAAATTATACAGCATGAAAGCACAGCTCCAGGCGTATCTCGGACCTTAGGATGTACGCAACAATCTTATCGCATGTTTTCAGGACGAACTAGTATGGATGCTACCACTGATCACACAGCTCAAAGGAAACTGGTATTTTGATTTGCGCGCTTCATCGCTATCGGAACTCTGAAGGAATATTTAGGATCCTTATGGAAGCTACAGCTTGATCGCGCGGCTCGTTGAGGACCCTCGGAATTCTCTGTGCCGCTACTTCCTGATCGCACTTCTACAATGAGAAATCAGGTCTAGGATGGATGCGACAGCTTGATCGCAAGGTCAGGAAGATCTCGGGCTCAGATGAATGCTAGACAAAGAGGATCTTAAGCTTTGATTTTCCTCTACAGGCTGCTCTCGAGGTTCCAAATATACCCGGGTCTAGACTGGTCAGTACAGACTGCCTGCATGGCTCAAGAAATCTCTTCAGTGTCGTATTGATTCTTTAGCTTGATCGATGGCTAACTCAACCCTCATATTCAAACGTCAGTTAAAACTGGTTCAAAAAGATTTGAGAAAATTTTGGTCCTATAATGAATTCTACAGCCTTATTTTCACAGGTTTATGGAGATATAGGGTCGTGGACGACCTCTACAGGCCGATCGAAAGACTACAAGAACATTTCGGGCCTCAAATATCTACTAAAACCTTTTCGCACCGTATCCTGAAGATATTGGGTCTTCCACCAATTCTACAAAATCTGATCGAAAGCTCAAAGAGAACTTCAAGTTTTATATGGCCGCTGCAGATTGATTGCACTTCTCAACAGAGAACTCGTTGCTTAGATGAATGATATAACCGCGCTACCAACCGATCGCCATGCTCCAGGAAAATCTCGGATGTGGAATCAAAGCTACCGCTTAATAACATGACTAAAGGAAGTCTTCGGGTTTTGAATGGCCGATATACAGCAAGATCTTTTGGCACAAGGAATATCTCGGGTTTAGGGTGTATGTCGAAGCTTGATATAATGGTGTCAGGAACATCTCGTTTCTTGGATTCCTCATAAAGCCTGATTACATGGCTTCCAGAAAATCTAATTATGTTAATGGATGCTACAGTTCGATCTCGTGTGGCTCAAGGAAGAACTCGAATTCTTAAATGGTCGCTACATCATAATTGAAATGTTGTGTGTGGGACTTCATGAAAATACCAAATATTTTATGAATTTTACCACCTGACAGCTTAGCTCCGAATGTATCTCGGGTCTTAGATTATCACAACAGTCTCATCGCATGGGTTCATAGAGATCTCGGAACTCGTATGGTTGCGTTCATTGATCGCATATCTCAAAGATGACCATGGATTTTGATTTACCGCTACAGCCTGATCACATATCACCAGTGATAAATCGGATGAAAATATCAACGCTAAAGCCTGATCGCACAGATCAGGAAGATCTCAGGCCTCTGATGGATTCTAGAGGCTGATTGAACAGCTCAAAGAGAACCTCTTGTTCTGAATGTCCGCTAAAGTCTGATCTCATGTGTCATGAAATATATCAGGGTCTAGAATGGTCACTACCGTCTGGATGCATAGCTCCCAGAAGCTCTTAGGTCTGATATAGATGCTAGAGCCTGATCGAATGGCTACTCAAATAACTCACAAATTAAAAAATTTCGATTGCGAAACTTCAAAGGTTTCTCTGTTCTAGGAGAAATTCTATATCCTGATCGCGCAGATTTAAAAAATCGCATGGCTTAAATAGTTTATACACTTATTCGCTGGACTCCAGCAAGATATAAGGGTCGCGGATGACCTCTCCAACTCGATCGCACGGTTCAATGGTAATTGCCTGCTTGAACGGCTTATTGATTCCAGTCTTGGATGATCGCTAGGACTTCATCACGCATCTCTTGAAAACTCTTGATTCTCGAATGAAACTGCTCGAGGACGATCTCTTATATTAATTAGCCGCGCTACATCCTGATAGAATTTTTGAATCAACATATCGGGTCTGTAATGAATGCTAGAGCCTGATCCCACGTCTACAGAAATATCTAGGGTCTTGGTTGTCTGGTACGTCTCGAATGCACGGTTCAGAAAGAACTTCGGTCTTGGAAGGATACCACCCACTGATTGCCCAGCTCCAGATAAAGGCTGCTAGGTCTAAGATGTACGATGCATCTCTATAATCACGTCTCCTGTTTTAGATGCTCACCCCACCTAGAAACAAGATATTTTATCTAAAAAGGTCACATTATCTCATCATATTCATTGGCTCTGCGAAAAAAGATTCTAATCTTAAATTGATTAGCCATTCTGCACACCTCCTCAAAAAATTGCGAATGTGGGATGATTGCAGCAATTAACTTTAATGGCTCCATAAAAAGTGTCTAGGGCGGTTGCTTCAGCGTTTTACCAGTCAAAAGGTTTCGAAAATATAAAGTATGGAATGCATAATACAGGCCGCAGATCCTACTCTGAATACATGAAGGCCCCGAGGAGTCTAGAATGGGCAATACGGACAGCGCAACACTTCTATCTATAAGAATACCTCGAGTCGAAAGTCTAGAAAGATGGCTCCAGTCCTTTCTACGCTCACCGAGATATATCCGCCATTATTAACTTTAGACAGCTTCTGATTTGGCTCTACAGGAATTGAATTCATAGAAGATTTATCAAGTTCCTTTGTGTGAAATGGAAGGTGGGTATATCTCCACGTATATTATATAACATCAATATTCAGTATAATGCATAGGGTCTGCTCACTTTAAACACATTATTTTATGAAGTAAACGAAATTGTTTTTTATATAAAAACATTATTTCATAAGATAGCATTCCTCAATTGAAATATTCAATAAAATAATTTAGTTAATGGCTTACAATCACACCCGCACATAAATATTTCAAAATTATATTAGTTTATTGCGATAGTTGGTCAATATTTCTGCTTTTATTCACAGTACCAACTGTTGTATTATAGACAAAAGAAAAGAGAATATATGTAAAATAGAAAAACAATAAATACAGTAATCTCTCGTTAAGACGAACTCAACGGGAGAACGAAATACCCTTTTCGTCTTAAAAGAATTCGCATAAACCGAATTCATATTAGACGAATTGAATTCGTGGTATCTGGGGGTTGTACTTACGTACTACTGATGAGCAAGAAAACTACATTTCTGTGGAATAATGAATAAATTTATTTGAAAACAATATTAATGAAAATATTTTATAGTTTTAAGGAACAACAATTATGTATATGTATGTGTACATAAAGTATTTTATTTTAAAAGACAATTTGGATAATATAATCACAATGTAAGGCAATAACATGAGAATATAAGTTTATTTTAAAACACAAATAAAAAGAACAACAAAAGAAACAACTTACATAATATACTTGGTACATACAATGTTTATGTGTATGCAGCATATGCAGTATGCATAGAGTATCCTATATCTGGGTTTTCTCTTCAGGCTTCAGAAAGTCTGTTATAGTTTTTTGGTGGTATTTGATTGGGCACTGTTTCAGAAACTCCCTTCTTATTTTATCCAGGTCATCTTCAAAATGAACATCAATATACGCAGAGGTTTTGGACAGCTTCTGGAGGGTTTCGAGGGCCGCGATTACTTCCCCTCTAGTAGGCATCATTATCTCTTCTTTCACCTCATCATCTTCTGTTTCTTCTTCTTCTTTTCTTCTAATTCGGGTGAACCGCAAATTTCCAACCCTTCATCCAGGGAAACATACTCCAGGAAAGTCAAAGTCTCAGCTGGGTTTGTAGCTGAAAGGAGTTTGGTCCATTCTTCAGGCTCACCAAGCATTGTTTCTGGAAGTGAAAACGAATCAGCTGTTTTGCCTTCAACAGTTGGCAAAGCCTTTTTAAAGAAATTTTTGATTGTTTGACTAGATACAGAGTCCCATGAAGCAGCCATTGCACGCATTGCCTGCAAAATATTCCATTTTACTGTTGTTTGCTCGGATTCTATCCCAAGTAAGGCATTTTTAACGAGCCTTGACTTAAAATGGCACTTGAACGCAGCTATTATCCCTTGGTCAAGTGGTTGGATTCGGCTTGTACAGTTTGCTGGGAAATATACAATCCGGACATTTGGCAGATCCAAGTCTTTTGTATCATGTGCGCTGCAATTGTCCATTGTTAGAAGCACATATCTATTTTCAGCTGCCATTTTACGTTGAAACTTGATGAGCCACAATCTGAATGAATATGCATCCACCCAAGCACTTTTTTGATGCGTGTAATCGAAAGGTAAAATTAGTCGATTAATTTTATTCAAACATCTCGGGTTTTTGTACTTTCCGATAATCCAAAGTTTTGATATCTCTGAACCCGTAGCATTACAGCATAGAACTACCGTTAAACGTTCTTTACTTTTCGAAGTTCCGTGACACTTGGTACCTTTAAAGTCCAACGAGCGATCAGGAAGTAAGTTATAAAAAACACCTGTCTCGTCGATATTAAAAATGTCCTCATCTTTGTATTCATTTTTAATTTCTTCAAACTTAGTCAGCCAGTCGCTAACCGTTTCTTCGCTTACTTTGCTGATCTCACCACTCACAACAAGAGACGCAATTGTGTTTCTTCTTTGAAATCTCCAGAGCCATCCGTCACTACACTTAAAATTTTCCACACCCAATGAGACACTTATTTCTTTAGCCTTTTCTTTGACAAGTGCGCCGGATACAGGAATATTATTTTGTCTACTTTTTTAAAACCATTTTAAAAGCTCATCTTCCACGTCTTGATGGGATGCTTTTCGAAGTCGTTTTGAAGAGCTCGAAGACACTGAGGCAACAGCCGCATCTATTTTTTCTATGTTTTTTAGAATGGTTGATAATGTGGATTTCGCAATTTGAAAATTTTCGGCAATTTGCGACTTAGATAACACTCCACGTGCAACTTCGTCAAAAATTTTCCTTTTTAAGGCAAGATCAATGGCGCTTTTTTTCGCGGTTTAGATGACATGTTTATGTAGGTTTTTTATGGAAGCTCAAACAATTCACACTTCGATTATTTAGAATTTAATAATTTTTATTTCAAGCACATTATTTTATAATACAATCAATTAGTCGGTTATAAAAAAGACTAGACGAATGGCCCGGGCAACGACCGGGTTTTACCCGAGTGCGTATATATTTTAAAAACGTTTTAATTCAAATACTATTCGTTACAATTATAAATTGGCGCCATGGATGTCACTCTTGTGAAACGTCGCGTTCCTAACTGTGTGTTTTTAAAACGTTTTAATTAAAATACTATTCGTTACAATTATAAATTGGCGCCGTGGATGTCTCTCTTGTGAAACGTCCCGCCCCAAACTGTGTGTGTGTCTTTAAAATATAAAAATAAAAATGTGAATTATCATAAAGATTATATCATGTCGATTTTTTTTTTGCATTTCACCTACTAAATCGATAGAGATAATTACATTTGCAACATGAACTTAGGTATATTGACTAAATAGAAAACTGCATAGTAATAAAGATCACTTTTTAAAGGCACCATATCGTTTTTTTTTTCAATAAAATCGAAACAAAAATTAACGATAAATGCCTTAAAAAGAAATTGCCTTAAAAAAAAAAGAAACATTCGCGGTGATTTTGTCTTGCATTCGTTTATACAATTATTATATACGAATGACCCGGGCAACGCCCGGGTTTTACCCGATTAAATGCTTTTGTTCAAATACTATTCGTTACAATTATAAATTGGCGCCGTGGATGTCATTCTTGTATAATATATAAATGAGTTTTAAAAATTGTAAAAAAAAAAAAAATGCATCGGCCGGGAATCGAACCCGGGCCGCCCGCGTGGCAGGCGAGCATTCTACCACTGAACCACCGATGGTTATGAAAAATCCCATCCGTGAGCTTCAGACAAACAGACAGAATAAGGCAATTATATAAGTAGATATAACAAATAGAAATAAGTCATTTTTCTTCTGAGAGCTCGATTTACACAGATTATTATTCACAGAATATATTTTTATTATTTATATTATATTTAATATTTTTAAATATATGTTTTGTATAAAAATAAGAATAATATAATATTCTGTGAAATTCCGTGAAAGCGTGCGCTCCTTGGCTGGTGGCTGGCAGGGGTCACCATGGCCCCTACATTTATCAGTCGAGAAAAACAGCAATACTGGCACAATAGAGTCGAATTTTTCCACTGATTGAGTATATGGAACGACCCCAAGGGGATGGTTTCATAGAAAATGAGTCATCATAACAAACAAAGGACGAATGTTTACACAAAAGACAAAGAGAGCCAATACTTGATATCAACGGCGTTTTTGTTGTTTTATTAGTTTAGTGTTTTACTTATAACTCGCCTTTAAAAACATATTAGAATTAGTTTTAACCGATTGATTAGTTCTGCTGGGGGCTAAATTTAATTCGTATTTCGTCATAACCGAATATTTCGTCTTAACCGGCAAAATCTCTTTGGAAAGCATTGAAATTTAACGGGGGAAAAGAAACGGTTCGCGCAAACCGAGAGTTCGTATAATCCGAGCTCGTGATAACGAGGGATTACTGTACTATATAAAAATTAACAAGTAATTTAACAAGGTAATACTAGAAATTGTTATAAAACAATATTATTACATAGATGAAGATTTAAATAGGATTTACCTCTCTATTTGACAATTATAAAGAATGTTTAGCGCATTTTTCATAAATGCAATATTTGCCAAGTGGTATTCCGCAAAGAGATGTATTCAGATGTTTTATATAGTCAATTAACCTTTCATATTAAAAAACCTATTAAATAGATGAATTCAGTAATAATGATAAAAATATAGAAATAATCGTGAAATATACATTTAGAAATATGAATATACATATCTGGAATTGATTTATCGCACAGAGATGTGCAATTTTTAGATGTCGCCAAAAATCCATTTAACTTCGAAGAAGTGTAATTGACGGAAAACATTGAGAATCTCATTCTGTGTGTGTGGTGCATCAAAACAACTGCCTTCTTTTAAAATAACTGCACAGATTTCAATAGCTCGAGAAAAAGACTATATAGAGCTTTAAACTTCAATATTGTATAAATTTAGGATGAGTAATAAATAAATAAGCGTAGTTATTTTTATCTCTCTGAATTTATCCTAAACTGGATAGACGAATGTCCCAAATTGTCCAGCTTGATCTTCATTTTTAATTAATACTGTTACCATACATCCAGTTGATCAGGATTTTAATAGGTTCTGAAGTTTGGCTGGCTAAAGGAGATTCCTAGGAAACTTCGTTTATATAAAAATTATTTTAATATTCATCTAAACCTCTATAACTATAATTGTTGATTGGTTTTCTCCTTTCCAAAGTAATTTTAAAACCCATAAATGAGTATCATCTTGATATATCCAAAAAAGAGTACTCCTTTATTTTATATTTCATTTTACCGCTTACAAAATATAACCTGGCACATATAGAACAATTTTTAAGACAACATCAAAACCCTGTAATAGTTAACAATGGGGGGATAATTGTGTACAGATAGCTCCGGAATACCTTGGTCGAGGAAGCAGAACAACACCATCGCAGCAGTGCCGAAATAAAACTCACGTCGCATTTCGGATTTTATTTCTTTTGTCCACAATACTAAATAGATCTAGCACTGAGTCTAGTATATATGTTTCAAAGTTGTTTATACAGGACTGATTTGTGAAAAGAATATCGGGGATTAATTTGTTTTATGAGTCATTCTAATATTACAGAAAGGAAGGATTTCAAAGGCGAAGTTATATCGACTTCAATTTCTATCCTATAAATAAAACATAATATTATATATGCAACACTACTGACCTTATTGAAATAAGAGAGAACTATTTGAGAAGACTTGTCTAATTACTGGTTAATTCTCTCAGTGGTTTCGCCAAATTAGTCAACTAACCGCTCTAATTTTAGACTCTTTCGCTGGAAGAATGAATATTTTTTGAAATTTTCGATTATGAAATGTTAATATTTTTAACCCAGGGTCTGTTTCAAATAGACTATGTTTTTGGAGTATAATATGTGCGTGTATGTGAGTATGTGCTCTAACATATGATCTATTTAAAGATAAAAAGTTTATCATAATTTAATGACAACAATAAACTCTGTTTTGAATTTGTAAGTTGAAAATTATTATGTGAATTTGATTGATTAAAAGTTATAATAAATAGTTTTAAAGGTGTGCATGCTTTGATTCTATATGCTATAAAATAAATTATAAGTAAACATAAAACGTGGAAAATACCAGATTAGTTATTTTGATCATATATTGTTCTATCCAAAAGATGACCTAGTGGAAGATCTACATTAGAAATTTATATAATTTTATTCACGTACGGGAGTATGAGCATGTATAGTGGCGGTGTAATGATCGAGATAATATTTACTTAACATATATGGCAGGACAGTTAAGCACTACACACTCTCTCTAATCGAAAAACTAAAGGGCGTTTAATATTTTAAGCATAAATTATTCCTTCTTCTTTCTTATCTCCACTCAATCATATTAAGGTATCAAGCTTGTAAAGCTTGAGACTTTTGATGGTGTCTTCCGGGAAAGAGTAGAGCTCATCAATGGATGAGTCAATACAGTCAACAATGTGTTTTGGGGTTGCAGGTTGAAAATTGCACTTAGTACATAGTAGGAAAACCTTGCAACCATTCTGGAAAGTCATTGTCCGTAGATGACCCGACTTAAGTCTGGAAATCAAAGACTGTTGTTCTCTTGGGAGGACAGAACCGGTGTTTGTCCCTCCTGCTCTGTACCAGTCATGTGCAGCATTAGATTTCCATTCCTGCAGGCATTGGGTTTTGATGGTACGGAGGAGATTTCTTTCGTCTAGTTGGGTGGTTGATTCTCTGGCTTCAGGTAGGCCAAGAGCTCCAGCCTTTGCTAGAGAGTAAAAACTATTCCTTATTTGCTTATATTGAAACGGTTTTCCTATACATGTAAATTAGAATGTGTTCTTCTTAAAATAATATCATAAAATAAAAATAAATATATACATGCTGAAAGGTACAACTTTCTTAAGCTTTGTCCAAGAGTGTTATTTCATTTATTTCTCAAATATAGACCATTTTAAAGAATCGCACTTTTTATTTATTTTCTATTTTGCAAAACATATCTAAATAATGATGTGTGTGTGTGTGTGATCAATATAATTTCTAGAATATTATTTAAAAATCACATAAATATATTTACTTATTGTAATGCATTAGCGCGCCATCTGTTATGAAAATTCGAAACTATTAAAGACGCCTATGATTATTTTAATTATTAAAAAAATCATACGCGTCTATAATAGTTTCTAATTTTCATATTTACACATTATTGAAAAATTATAAAATATAAAATAAACACTAAATAAGTGTAAATAAGCTATTAAATGACAATGTTGAAAATACACTTGCAGCAATAAAACAAAGCTTACACAAGGTACAAAAGAAGGGATTCCATCTTCATTGTCCAAACAAGAATTGGCCTTTGGTGATAACATCGCTCCAGTGCAATCCTCAAAGTTGCTGCTAAGCCTCTATCTGATGCGAACGATGCAAAATTAAGTAATAAATTCAACCAATTGTTTGAACCAAGGTGAAGTTGAAATAAACCTCTATACGCCACTGTTCCTTGATACTAATCTATTATTATTTGTCGCCGACCCGAGGCTGTTAGTTTGCGGCGACGGTCAATAAATAGCGTCTAGTTTTTACGTTTATTTGACAGGATAGGTGACCTTTATTTTTATAGATCCATATACTCCCGGAAAAATTCCATATAATCTTTTATTAATAATATATATCCTAAAAACACAGTTTCAATTTGTTGAAAAGTATAGCGTACGGAATAATCTGGTGCTTGAATATACTATCTTGGGTAACAAATTAAGTGAAAATTTTTAATAAACATCGTAGAATATAATAAATGAATGAGATAATGGGGTTCACATGTAGTATATAGACGTGTTGATATACATATGTAGTTTATAGATCTCTAAAAGTAGTTTTGTAAATTAAATCGGCTAAACCCGCTGGGAGGATTTCCTACTGATTTGCCAAAAACTGCCAAATTTTTCCATCGCAGTAAGGTGATTCTAAGGTATGTTTCATTTGAAAAGAAACAGTCGGGCTTATGGTCGCATTTCTTGTGTATAGATGACTCCTGGTCAGGATATGCCTTTTTTATTTTTAATAGAGGTATATATTAAATATGAATTTGAGTGATATCTGAAAATAATACTATCAAAATATTTGTTAACAGAGCTGGGTTAAAAACCTAAATGTGGGTAAATAGCTCAAATTGGAAACAATAACTCAGCTGAGATAACATGAAATGGGATGTCAAGTAAAAATATAGATTGAATAAGTAGAATTTCAACCTATATTTTTTAATCTGGTCAAATAAGCCTTATTTGACATAATACTTGAGCATTGACACGTTACATATGAGACTAATAAATTCGAGAAAACTTTCACTGTTATCTTAATTTATAGTCCAAGAATTTGCCAAACCAATTAACTTTATGAAACATATTTACATCATGAGACAATAAAATCATGAATAAGCAATATTGAGTTTTAATCTCGGAATTCAATGCTGTAAATGAAGAATTTATAAAAATTGAATGCAAAGTTTCATTAATTTCGTGAAATCTTTTGCAATATAATTATTAGTAGATTCTTCTTTATATAATGCAATGATTATTTCTATGAAAATTACATAAAAGCCTTCACTGTGATATAATAAACTTTCTTCTGGAGATCTGAGACATTTTTCTGGCCCTTGCTAATCACATAGAAAATAAAAGGTGATATAGGTTCATTAATTTTTAATGAAAAAGAGGAATCTAAGCTTTTGTTTACATTTAAAAACCACTGATTTTATTTTTATTTTAGAATAAAAACAATTTCTACAACAGGTTGCTAGGCTGGTTCCCACAATTATATCAGACACCAAACAAACTAAACGCCAAAATGTGCGGCTGCTTTAGCATGTGCAAGTTTTTCAGACGAAACAAAAGGTAACCAAGCCCGTCAAATATCAATTGCTGAAGAAGATTAATTTGATAATCTGAAATTCATGATGATGTTCGAAGTTGATAAAGAAATGATATAAAACATATTTTTTCCATGATATATACTTTGAAATGCTAAATGTCTAATTTTTGAAAACGATTCCATTTTTTAATTACTATTCGAAAGGGTCAAAGCATATGGAAGAGAATTCCGAATTTATACATAGGAATATTTTATTTTATATTCAAATTATTTGTGCCACGATACACACTATGATGTATTATTATATACTTTTTTTATAAAGACAAATAAACGAATATATATTGATCTACCATTGCTACCGGGAATGTCCGAATTGTAAAATAAGTTAATTAAGGATAATACCAAGTGATCTTAGTGAACGATGAATGTCTGTGACAAACACACCTATCACATGCTTCAACACTTACAAATTATCTATGTGTTAGTTTAAAATATGAACTGATATCTTTTCTGTATATGTGATATATCGTTTGTCATTTTTTAATAACATTGACAGTAGTCCTGAAGATGAAGACACGACCAGTTGTCATAGACAGGACAGGTTATAGTCAGTGTAACAATGTTTCCATTAGGACAAAAAGTCTGGACTCGAGTCTAGGGATTATCCATCCATCGCCTATTGCCGGGTGCGAATTGAGGCGACATATTGAAAATATTATAATCAATATAATAAAAGAAGACAAGTTTCTTAAACAATTTTAAATGAACGCAAGCTTTCGGGTGAAAACCCTTCGACAGGCAGTATAAAGCAAACGCGACGATACAATCGTGCCTTTATACTGCCCGTCGAAGGGTTTTCACCCGAAAGCTTGCGTTCATTTAAAATTGTTTAAAAAACTTGTCTTCTTTTATTTTATTGATTATAATATACCTTGCTAAGAAGAATCTCTTATTTCTTATATTGAAAATATGTTTGACTCTAGTCAGTCCTATATCCACCTATGGTATGTTTCTATTATATGTGTAATGATACAAATATAGAGTTTTTCAAAGTTTAATTTTCATTGAAATATTGGAAAAAACAACCAATCATATATACAGACACATCAGAGGTAAATGCGCACTTCACTTGGATTACCCGCCTTACCCGTTTTCAAAGCCAACCTATTTATGATTGGGAGATTTTGATTTATCTAATTCAGCTAAGTCCATCTAGACACAGTACGTCGAAATGATCTACACACGTTTGATGGTTATTACTTTTTGATACCTTAGAATTATATGCGACAAGCTATCAAAGTTCAGAATACAACTATATAATTGTATACTTATACAATATAAATACACTCAATAATAAAAAAAATCAATGCACAATGAAGGATTTGTCTGATATATATAAAATATGTATACAAAGACGTTTTAACCGAGTATACAAATGATTAAAATTTGGTGGCCGATTTATGTATAGCAAAAGCTCCAGCGCATCTGAACTGCACATTCAGCACGTGTATTCTTACTCTATATTCGACCCGGCATGAGCTGGTTTTCAAATTTTACGTTCAAATTTCAGTATTAAGCCTATTTCTACTGTAGCAATACTTAGTCAAAAGATTTGTGATAATCACAAACATATTTTGAAAGAGTCAGAGTTTAAAAGAGGTAATGTCATTGAATTGAAAGAGGCTGGTTGGACGAATCGACTGATCGCGCGACATCTGTGTCGAAGTGATGCGGCTATTGGACGATGTTGGCAAGAGTGGGTTCACAACGGAATAATGCAATGTCAGGACGGCAGCGGTTGACCAAGGGACACAACTGAGCGGGAGGATAGAGTGATTGTAAAAACGGCTGTCGCACTGGATTCGACATCCTAGAAGCAGAAGGCCTCCCAGACATTTCGGTGTATAAGCAGGGAATAGCTCTGGATTTTCTTCGCCCACGTATTCATCTTTCGCCTTTCATCGGATTTGACTATATCTACCATCCAACGTGTGAACAGCACACACATGTTCAAAGTGATTATCACCAGATGACTGAGAGAACGGAATCTAAGAGCCCCCCCGACCATTACCATGCCTACCCATCACACCTGCACACAGGCAAGTTGGACTACTGTGGTGTCAGGAGCGATCAACTTGGAACTGCGCTGACTCGGAACATATGGCCTTAAGTGATGAGAGTCCCGTTTCTTAGTGTCTTGAAAACCGATGAAAATGTATCTGGAGAAGTCCTGGGCAGTGTTTGGATCCTGCCTTACCTTATAACACTACACAGGTCCACAAAAAGACATTATGGTCTGGAGGGCCATTTGGTAGTCATTCCCTCCACCAGGGCAGCACAATAGTATGTATACGAATAAAAGATTACACGAGGAGCTTCTTTTCCGTTTTATTGCTAGCTTTCGAACCTTTCGGTTCTTCAACAGGCGTGGCTAGTACAAAAATACTAACCATAGGCGTTAGTATTTTTTGTTCTAGCCATGCCTGTTGCAGAACCGAAAGGTTCGAAAGCTAGCAATAAAACGGAAAAGAAGCTCCTCGTGTAATCTTTTATTCGTATATGTTTAACCAAATCTACTGATATAAAATAAAAGGATTTAAAAGCGCGAATGTTTCTTTTATACATAAAAGAATGTATAACGACCTTGTCTTTATAGTTTGCTGAAGAGCATTGCTCGAAGCAAATATTTGAATATAATTCTACTGTCCTATAAGCTTATGTCCATAGTGTACTTGAAAACCATTTCTAAGATTCCATCCTTCAGTGTAGCATATAAAAGCAGAATGATCCAATACAATATTAGAGCTCTGAGAAGCGGTCTGGTGGATTAAATTGGCGAAACCGCTGGGAGGGTTCACCACTGATGAGCCAAGCCCTCCCAATATATTTTTCATCGCAGTAAGGACAGTAGAAGTTTGTTTTATGTATAAAAGAAACATTCGCGCTTTTAAATCCTTTTATTTTATATGTATAGATGGCGCGTTATTGCTTTGTGTCAAATCTACTGAGTTCATTTATTCGTAAAACAATAGTATGTAGATGATATTCCACAGCCTGTTTTGTTGCCGTACCTCTCAAATCACCCCGGGTTTAATTGAACAAGATAATGCCCGGCCACACACGCCACGTGTTGCTATGGATTGTCTTAAATCTTATTCTAATCTAAGGCCGTGGTCGCTGTCGCCTTTTTCAAATAAATATATTCTGATAAAGTTTACTTGAATGCAGGTTTTCAAATGATCTAATAATTTATAACACGTAGGATGCATTTTAAATATAATAAAATATAAACAACGATTTCAAAATTAATAAATAATATGAAAATATGTAGAAAAAAATAAAAAATATAAAATGTTCAAAATTATGTTTTAAAAAATTGTTAATAGTTTTTATTAGTCATATATTCGATAATTGGTGCGCTTGAAAGAGATCAAACAATATGAGGCTAATTTTCACTTCGAACGGTGAAATCTCACAGCTTGAAAGGAAACTTTCATCTTGAAAATTATTTAATACTAGCTTTACTGAGCCTCTCTTCCATCATATTTAAGAGAAATACTGGTGAGCCTAGCCACATGCCATGATCAATATTCTCGCTTCATGGATACAGTGCAACAATGATTCATTATACGAGGGAATTCTTAATTAACTCATAGATACAGTACTTGTAGTATGTCTTGCAGTATATGAGCTGAAAGGCCATAATTCTTGCCGTATGTTTAATATTAAATATAGTATGTATAAATTATCCCCAATATTCAAATTGTTCTTTAAACAATTTGTATATTTCTCCTATCTCGGCTCTTCCTTTGATTTGCTCGTATCCATGTATATTGTTTATTTTGTAAATATTTAAATTTTGAGAGCAAAATAGCTTCAACTCCTTTATCATTTAAATTTGAATTTAACTCTTTAGACAGGCTGTGTGTATTAATATATATCATAAATAGCTATTATATAATTGACTCAAGATTCTATGAGGGTAACTCTGTTCTGTGTGTGTGCAGGTCAAAGACCAAGGGAAAAGTAGACAGAGGCACACAGACATCTCCCGCTCCAATTGTTTTCAATGCCATAGACCCACCAGAATATTTCGACAACCCACAAGGTTTCATTAGAAACACAATTTTTTTAAAGTTGTCATCTAAAAAGTCCCTTCCCAACCCCCCATATTCCCCAGAGCTGTTCCCAGGTTTCCCTTGCCCACAGCATAAATTTGTCCTCCCCCCATTAGACTTCCAAAAAGTGACATCGGCGCCCTGTTTCCCCAGGCCCGCCTCCCCCCAGCCCCGCGACCCCGTTCAGCTGCGGCTGTGGCTGCACGGGAACGCGGAGCCTGGGTCGCGTTAACACTACTAACCCCATTTCTTTAACTTACTAACCCACACCAACATATAACCACCTTTAAAAAAATATTTTTAAGTTAACAGAACGTGTACAAAATATTGGGGGAAAAAACGATAAAACTAAAAAAAAAAAGAATAAACATATTAAAAAGCAAAAAAAAAAGGAATAAAATACTAAAAAAACAAAAAAAAAAAGAATAAAATATTAAAAACTAAAAATAAAAGAATAAAATATTAAAAAGCAACAAAAAAGAATAAAAATATAAAGAAAACAAAAAAAAGTATTTTAAACTCATATTATATAATCATTATCAAACGACTTCCACTCAATGTGGAACAAAAAAAAAATGCGACGTGAAACAGTAAGTAACTGACTTAGCTACCTCGTGTCAACTATAATGTAAATAGTGGATGATGTGTATTATAATTCATGTGTATTTTAATAGTCTTGACCATTGACCATTATATATACAAGTATAAGTAGAAATAAATATAATTCATAAGAAAGATAGTTGTATTAGAGAAGGAGTAAGGATAATTAAAAAAAAAACAAATTATAAAAATATTACTTTTAGGGTATCAAATTTTTTTTTCTATTTTAAGTAAAACCACAGGGCTATAACAGGTTCACGCGGTAACTTCGGAAGTTACGCGTCATATAAGCTGAACATATATATATAATATAGTATATATATATATATACACAGTCTAGCCATAAATTCTGTTGCAAACAATTTTATAAATTAAATGATTAAGAACAAAAACTAATGGAATATAAATACATATTTTATTAGCCAATAGGACATAGATTTTAAATATATACAAGCATTCAAAATGTTCTCCCTTATTTTTGACACAGGATCTCAAACGTTCGGGCCACTGATCTATGGTGGCACGCACCTTTTCTAAGGGTATTTCTTTCATTGCTCTCACCAATGCTGATTTCAATTTATCCAAATTATGATATCTTTTATAGCACACCTTCTCCTCTAAATATGCCCACAAACTGTAATAAAGGAGGTTTAAATCAGGGCTTCCAGAGGGCCATTCATTGGCCTTTATGAACTCCGGAACATTCGTCTCCAAACATTGTCGAGTTGACTTAGCTTTGTGAGCAGGAGCTGAATCTTGTTGAAATATCCAATGTTCTCCATTAAACATTTTTGTATTCCGAGGCTTTACTATTTGTTACAAAATGTCTTATTTATAGTTTTTAGCTGTATTTTTTACCCCTTTGGCCCAGAAGTGGAGATCTGTTACACCTTGGTAGCTAACTCCCCACCAAACCATGACAGAAGAAGGATGGTGACTTTTTCAAGTCTTCTGACTTTCAAAGAAGCTTCTAGAGCGCTACGAGCATATATCCTATCATTCTGACGATTAATCTTTTCCTCGACAGTGAAAAATTTCTCGTCTGTGAAAAGGATTCTCTCATGCCACCGACCATCATGCTGCGCCAACAACATTTTTGATCTAACCCTTCTAATATCTCTAAGAGCAGGGGTTATCAAATGACCTGTGCGTCGTTTGAAAGCTCTCAGTCCAAGGTCTTCATTGATTATCCTTGAAACTATCTTTGAGCTAAATTTATCTGCTTTGCTAAGATCTTTTGTTTGGAGTGTGGATTTCGACGAATTCTTTCGCGAATGGCTTTTATAGCTGCTTGCGTTCGTTGCATGCGAGGTCAACCAGATCTTTCAAGGTCATTAATAGTGCAAGCCTTGTTGAACCTTTTAATGATTCGATAAACAAATTGACGCGTAATATTTAAATTTTGTAAAAGTTTAAAAAGGGTGAAAGATTTTGGCCTACCTTGTGTAAGGCTATTACCACTATAGGGTTTTCGTTAATACCCAAACCCATTATCAAAAAACAAATATATTTCGATTTTTTTTCTGAGCACGTGTGCACGAGATATTCAAATAATAACAACTGTATTTTGAATACTTAACGCGGTCAAATTAATTTTTTATCACTAATTTGGTTTTGTAACAATATTTATGGCTAGACTAAGTATATATATAGTATAGTACATATATATATAAGTACATTATATATACTTGTATAATACAAGTACTTGTCCAAGTACAAGTACAATACTTGTATATTTATAAATATTTTGTATATTATAGTTTTCGCATGATAATAATAAAATTTGACCCGTTCACATAAAGTATGTAATTTTCTTCTCTCGAGCCCAATACATTCTAATGATAATAAGAATAGTTTTCATACTTATATCAAATTTTAAACAAATATTTAGAAGCCTCCTCACAGACATCAAAATGTAGAAAAGCAGAAGATGCACAAGATGTAGTAGATATCAAGCAAACCAACACATAATTGACTCCATCCTAATCACCGTAAACGAGGCAACCACGCTATATCAAATTCAATAGTAAATGCACCAATTATTTAAAATACTGTGAGTTAATACAATACCATTTCCACCAGAAAAAAATAGAATTCACATTAAAGCCAGTCTGTAACAATCAAGTTGTTTATTACATATATAATAAAATACTGTTTTTTGAACATTTTAAAGCGTTAACTGAATATAAAACAGCATTTATCAATATGAGGAATGTTAAAGGAATAAATTTTAAATTTATATATTACAGAATATAATTAATCTTTGAGTTCTTTATATTAAATAAAAATATAGACTTAATGAGATTTAGATGTTTTGAAGCTATTGTTCATATAAGTACAAGCTAGCATCTATTTTGTTTCTAAATTTTGAAGGTATTTATTTGAATTAAAGCGAAAAGTAAGATATAACAATATAAATTTTCTCTCTCCCAATAATCTCAAATGCATACTCTCTCTATATTAATATATAATTTACTTTATAGTTTAAAGCAGCTCGCTTTTATATAGAGTAAAATTTGGAGAGTAAATTGAGCTTGTGTAGCTTATCGAAGTGTGAAATTTTCTTTGAGATTAACCTCGGTCTCATTACAAGAAAGTTATTGAAGCCTTCAATAATTTATATTAATATAAAATATACGTATAATTAGACCACAACTTTGACATCATTAATAAGGAGAACTATTAAGAAATTCCTTCTTTACCTCTTTGTATAACTGTAGTAAAATTATACCAATTAAATAAATATGTGTTAATTTGGTGAATTCGCATTGGGAGAATGGAGAAGGTGCAGAATAAACGAATTCTAAATGATTAGATTTCAAAATTGTGCGTCTTAAAAATGTTTTTAAAAATTGTTAATATATATATATTGACAGAGAATCTGTCTGTTGAAATCATTAGCATTAGGTATCAAAAACTGAATAGAGTGATTGGTAGAATCAGGATGAGAAGCCAGATTACAATTGAAATAAAAGCAGACGACAATTTAATGAAACCAATTCTCAATCGACTGCTAATCTTTTACTTTTGGCTTTGTGTATCATAGACGGTACCTTTTAAAGCAAAGAATATCTCGTTAAACTTGGAGTTGACGGTTTCTTGAAGAATTGAAATAAAATGTCAGAAAAACGAAACTACAAATTACCCTAGAAGATTATATTATTCTTGATTAACTTTTGAAAAGAATATCTAGAACGAAAACGTATTTTTGTTATAATTACCAGAAATCCCCATGCAAGAGAATATATATATATATATACTTTAGGATAAACAGATCTCCCAAAATAAAAAAATATTAGACCAGGATTCTAAAATTACATTTGGTTCAGAGATCAGAATTTTAAAATCTGAAAGTGACTGACTAGAAAAAATATCTCTTTCCGAATATACTATAATGTATCGAGTAAAGTTATCATAAAAACGGAAACAGGCCTTTTCCCTTCTTTACTTTTATAAGAGAATGCTTCTCCCTCTGAATATTCTCTTTGAAATTTTTAAAACTCGAATATTTTACGCCCGATAATCATTTTGAATTTTAGATATATTTTGCTTTGCTATAATTAATATGAAGAAAATGTCATGAAGTAATAAAATTTGGTTGTTATTTAAACGCAATTATTTTTGTGAGTACTCTCAATCTCTTAGAGCTTTAATTTCATGAGGAAAGAAACTCTTAAAATTGTTTAGTTTTTATATGACTCTTTATATCAGGTGTAAATATTTCTATTTATTGTATTTAAATATAAGTGCTTATCCATTATCCTGTGCAGAACCCTTGCAAGAAAACGGCAACTGCTGCAGATACTTCTGCCCCAAAATGAAGAGCTACAAAGTAAAAGTGAACAACTAACTTTGCGAGATGGAAAATATGAGTCTTAGATTACCTTATCACGTGTATGAAGTGATATCAAGCAATGGATGGAGATTTGAAGAATCTTTGGTCTATAGCGACCCACACAAGTTTTCTACATGGCGCCAGATTCAATGACTTATAAATAGAGCAGTCGTGAAATTCTGAGCTCATATCCCAGATGGACATCGAGTCTTGAATTTTTACTACATCCTCATCGCATGGCACCAGGTGGACCTCAGACTTGAATTGCCACTACAGTCTGATTGCTCAGTTGAAGGAAGATATCAGGTCTTTGATGGATGCTACAGCCCAATGGCACTGCTACGGGAACCTTTATTTTTTTAAAGCTGTTACAAACTGCTTCTAAACATTAAGGAAGGTCTCCGGCCTCGAATAGATGCATAGCCTGATCCACCAGCTCAAAAAAGACATCGGATTTTGAATGGACACTACAGCCCGATCACACGACTCCATTAAGATCTCGGGTCAAGGAAAAATGCCACAGGCTCATTTCAGAGCCTCAGGAAGATCTCGTTTCCTGGATATCCGCTACAGTCCTTTCGCACAACTTTAGGAAGATCTTTGATTTCGGATGGCCTATGCTCGAACGCTCAACTCCAAAAAGTTCTCGGGTGTTGGATGGATGTTTTAACTTGAGCGCACTGCTGTGTAAAGACTTAGACCTTGAAAATGATAACATCCAAACGCACTGCTCTAGAAATATCTCGGATGGTCGCTACACCTCAATTGAAATTCTCTAAAATCTAAAGATCTAGGTTAATGAAGGCTGTAACAACCAACCTCACGGCTCATGGAGGCTTTCACGTCTCAGATGGATGCTAAAGTCGGATTGCATCGTTCAAAATAGTCTCGAATTTTGAATAGCTGCTACATGCTGATAGAAATTTCTAGAAATAACTTGGTTATAGATAAAATACGAAAGCCTGATGGCACATAATTATGAAAATCTCGTGTATCAAATGCATGCTACTAATTGCTTACAGATACAGGAAGAGATCACGTATCTTGGTTGGTCTTTAAAAATCGATCGCTAAAATCCAGGAAGACTTCAGATTTTGAATACCTGCAACAACATGATCAGACAGTATCCAGAATATATTGGTCTTGAATAATTGATTTAACCTTTGATCGAACCGCTCAAAGAGAAACTCGATTCATATGGTTGCTACAGCCTGATACAGCACTTTCAAAAAAGATCGTGTGCTTGGATTAAAGATATTGCCCAATCATATGGCTCCCGAGAATATCTTGATAATTCTATGGCCACTACAGCCTGAACACATGGCTACAGTAAGGTTTCGAGTCTATACTGAAAAGACAGGTTGTACGCACGGTTCCGGTTGTGTTAAGAATAGCAACCGCTGTCCAATTACATAGTTCAAGGAAATCATCGGTCCGAGCATGAACTCTATAATCTTTTGATTGAGACCAGAAATATATCGGGTCTCTAATTGATCCTAATGCCTTATTGTACGGCTCTATTAAGATCTCGGGTATTATATGTATTTTGTAGCTACATCGCAAAGTGTCAGGAAGATATCGGTTCTTGGATTTCTTCTACAGCCTGATGGGATGGATTCAGCAAGACCTTGGTTCTTGAATGTTTTCTACAACCTCTTATCTATCAGAACCCGGAAGATCTGGGGTTTTGAATGACCGAGTTAGCCCAAGCACAGATTCAAGAAGGTCCCAGCTCTTGGAGGAATGCTACATTCTGTTCGCATATCTCAAGAGTGATCTCGGGTATTAAATTACCGCTACAGCTCGATCACGCAGTTTCAGGAAAATCTTGGTGTCTAGCACAGTTCTGCAGTACCATCGCGTGGCTTCAGACATATCTCGGGTCTAAGTTTGCCGATGCAGTTCGTTTGAACATTGCTAGAAAAATCTAGGTTTTTGCTAGCCGCTACAGACCGATCCCACGACTTCAAGAAGAATTCGAGTCTTGAATGCCCTGTAGAACTCAATCCCATTGCCCCAGAAAATTTCGGGTTCGAATAAATTATTCCATTGATCATACTGCTCAAGGAGAAACTTGAATGGCCACTACAGTCGAGCGCATAGCTCTATTGAGATCTCAGTTCTTGAAGACTGCTAGAACCTGATCGAATGGTTCCAAAATATCTGGAAACTTGTATCACAACTATATAGTGATCGCAAAGTTTCAGATAACTCGATCCTAAAATAGTTGCTACAAGTTGATCTCACGCTTCAGGAAGATCTTGGAACTTGTATGAATCTAAAGCCTGATCGTACAGATGAAGAAAGAATGAGTTCTGAATGGCCCTGCAGCCTATCTCACCGCTCCATGAATCTTGATCTCGGGGACGACCTCGGGTCATGAATGAATGGTATAACCTGATCATACGATTCAATAAAGACCGGAAATTTAATGGGCCTTTTAGACAAACACTTGGCTCCAAGAATATCTCTGGGTATAGCAATAAAGCTACAGCATGATTGCAAGTCTTTCCAAAAGACATCAGTGATCGGATGACAGGTAGAGTCACATCGCACAGCTTCAGGACGTTCTCGGGTCGAATGTTTGTTACTGCTCAATTGCTCTCCTCCAAAAATATCTGGATTTCTGATGATGCTATACACTGATCTCATAGCTAAAAAAAATGACCTCCATTTTGAATAGCTTCTATAGTCAAGTCCCATCTGTGCTTAGAAGATTTAAAGAAAATGAAGGATCTATGATGAATGGTACAGCTCTATCGGGTTATTCAATAATAACCTCTGATTTTTAATGTCAACTACAGCCTGATTGCAAGACTTCAGAAGGATATCTGATCTAGAACGATGCTACCACCTAAACGACCAGCTCCGTGAATATCAAGGGTCTTGGAAGAACCTTAAAGCCTGATCGCTTATCTTAAGAAGGAGCATGCCTCTTTGTTCACTGTTACACCTGATTTTACGATATCAGGTAGGATCTCATATGAATGATACAGAATGATCAAACAGCTCAAAGAAGAACTCGGATTTTGAATGGCTGTTGCAGCCTGATAGCACTGCTCTTTAAAGAGATCGAGTCTTAGTTGAATTCTATAGTCAAATAGCATTGGTTCAGGAATTTTTATGGTCTTGAATGGATGTCACAGCCTGATCGCTTGTATCAATAAGGACCTCGGATTTGGAATTATAGCGACATCTCTTTCACATTTCTCTAGCAAGATCTTGGGTCTAGGATAAAATATGTATTCTGATTGCACTGCTACAAGAAGATTTTGGGGCTTGGATAGCCATTAGAGTCTAATTTTACGACTTCATGAAGATATTGTGTAATGGATAAATGCAATAATTAAATCGCTTGGCCAGGAAGATATCGGGAAATGAATTTTAGCTACGGCCTGAACAGACGGTTCGAAAAAAATCTTGGGTCTTGAACTGCATCTACATCCCGATCTCATAGATCCAGTAAGACTTTAGGTGTGAGTGGCCGTTACAACCCGATCGTCTGGCTCCAGGAATATCTAGAGTGTAGGATCAATGCTACATCCTGATCGCGTGGCTCACGAAGACCTCGGGTTTTGAATGGTCCCAACAGCTAGGTCGCTCGGCTTCAGGAATATCTCGGGTCAATGATATATTCTACAACTTGATTGAATGGGTCAAGAAAGATCTCGTGCCTTGGATTGCCGCTATTACCTAATTACTTGGTTTCCAGAAAATCTTGTTTTTTGGAATGTTGCTACAGGCTGATCTCATGGCTCAAAGATGGCTTTGGGCTTCGAATGGATAATATAACGGATCTCACGGCTTCATGAATATATCTGTTCTTGCATTATTCCAACAGAGCCTTAGAGCACTGCTCCAGGCATATATCGGGTTCAAGATGACCGCAAGAACCTTATTGTGTGGGTTTAGGAAAATATAGGGTATCATATGAATACTACCACTATTGACACAGCTCATGGAAGACTTCAGGTTTCGAAATGCATCGTCTCCTCTACCGAAAGGCTACAGAATGATACCGTGTCTCAACGATAGAGACAGCTCCATCACTGAAATCCAAGATTATTTCGGGTCTCTGATAAATGCTACTACCGCTTGAAAAATTCAAGGAAGACCTCGGGCTTCGAGTTGCAGCGTCTCTCCTATCTCAGAATGATACCGGGTCTCGGACGGTAGAAACAGCTCTTTCGTGTGAAACCAAGAAGATTTCGGGTCTCAGATGGATGATACATTCTAATCGCAAGGCTCAATCAGGACTTCGGATTTTGGATAGCCATTACAGCCTGATCGTATGGCTTCATGAAGATATAGGGTCAAAAATTAATGCTACAGCCTAATCGCACGATTACGAATAGATCTGGATCATGAATGGTCATTACTGCTTGATTTAATGACTTCAGGAAGCTTTTAGGTCACGGATTAATGACCTAAGATTTTTTTTAACTAACTGCTAACTCTCGATCTCATAGCTAAAGCAAATATAAGGTCTAGGAAGAAATCTATAACCTGATTAAGCTGCTCTATGAAGATCTCACGGATCTTAATGGTGGCACAGCTTGATCACTAGACTGCGAGAAAATATAGGATCACAGATGGTTCTCTACAGCTTTATCGCACGACTTCATGAAGATCTCGGGTCTTGGATGAATCCTACAGCCTGATCGCACAGCTCCAGGACGATCTCTGGTAATGGATGAAGGCTATGGCTTGATTGCAAGTTTCAGAAAGAACTTGGGTTTTGAATTGTCGCTACAGCCCGATTTCAAGACTCCAGAAAGACATCGAGTGTGAATGACCTTTATAGCCCGATCGTCTGGCTTGAAGAAACTCTCAGGTGTAGGATCATTACTACACTCTGAACGCACGACTCTAGAAAAGCCTTGGGTTTTGAATTAACGCTACAGCCATATCGCTCTGCTCTAGATTCTGCAGCTAGATCGAATTGTTTCGAGGAAGATCTTTCCTCTTGGATTGCCTCTAAAGAGAGCTTGATCAAGAAAATATTTTTTGGGTGTAGATTATACATTCTAATCTCATGGAACAAGAAATCGCTACTACCTGATTGCATGACCCCAACCGTTCTTGGGCCTCTGATGGTTGTTACATCCTAATCAAAATGATAAAGAAAACTTCAAGTTTTAAATAACCGCTAATGCTCTACCCCACTCGGCTTCAATAAAATATTAGCCCTAGAATGAATTCTACGACCTGTTGAAACGGCTTTAGAAGGATCTGCATCTCCGATGACCACTATGGCTTGATTGCACAGTTCCAGAGGATGACTTTGCGTCTTGAATGGCTGCCAAGATCTGATTACACATCTTAAGCATCTTTTTTTTTGAAAAAAATGCTATGCTTGATCTCTTGGCTATGTAATGGTCTATGGCCCTGGATAAAAGCCACAGCCTGATTAAGTATCTTCAGGAGGGAAGAGTTTTAAACTCAGATAGGTTTTTGAAACTGATCGAATGACTTGAAGAGGACCTCGGGTTTTAAATGGCGTCTACATACTGATCTCCTTGCTGAATGAATATCTTAGGTCTAGTATGAATGTTAAATATTAATGGCACGGTCTGATGAATGGCTTAGATCATGGATGAATACTACCCAATCATGACAGAGCTCCCTAAAAAAAGAAGCAAGATCTACGACGTTCGCTACATACGACTCCGTTTGTCCTCTGTTTTGGATGGTCACAACAATCCGTTCGCACGGATACAGAACCAAGACCTTATATCTAAAATGGTCGCAACAACTCTCTTTTCCCATTTATGAGTTTACGAAAAGGCATTCATTTCTGAATAAATTTAAAACACCAGGTCTAGAATAATTGGAACAGCGAACTTTCATGACTCCAAAAATAATGCCTTTGGCGGTTTCTTCAACGTCCCGCTCGTCACCAAATAAAAGGCCTTAAGGATTCTAAAGTCGTAAATATGCAATACAGTCTGTCGCATATTTATCCGAATACTAAAAGGCCTCAAGGCGTATAAAATGAATAATAGAGTCTGATCCACACACGTCTATCTATAAGAAGACCTCGAGTCTAAAGTCTTGAAAGATTGCTACAGTCAATCCCGAGCCAGCCGAAGAAATATGACCAAGATAGGAAAATCACAATGAACTCTACTCAGTTTCTGATCTGACTATATTAGTTGGATTCACAAATTCTCAACTATCTATGTGACATGGAAGGTACGTATTTCTCCATATCTCTCTCTTGTTTAAATAACACATTCTCCTATGTACTAGAATTTCCTGATTAAAGTTTTAAAAAAATAATTTTGTTAATGACCTTAAACCAACCACAGACAGAATGCTTTCAAACCTTTCCAGAACTAGCAATAATTTTTTTCATAATAAAGGCAATATATATAAAGGTGCTTATTTATAAAAGAAATAAATTCAGGCCTCAAAATTGCTTTAAGATTAAATATCAATGATGCTTTATGTCATTCTATATAATCAATGAGGAATAATTGTGTCCAGGTAGCTCCGGAATTCCTTGGTGGAAATGGCAGAACAACACCAATCGCAGAGTTGCCGGTTTCGAAATAAAAAATGCGTCGCATATCGGACTTTATTTTCTTTGTCCATAATGCTAGACAGATCTAGTGTGTTAATTTTAGGTTTGGTTGTTAGACAGGACTGATTCATGAATGTAGATCGGGAGTAATCCGGGAGTTTGTGTTTCAACCCTCTTTTACCGAAAGCATTTCAACTCACCCTTTGATACATTGTTAAATCTATATCAACTTTAATTCAATACTGTTGCACCGGACTACGGTTTGGATCCTTCAGTCTTGATTCTCTCCTCAGACGCGTCTTTCATCTATCCAGAACGTGTCTCAACCCTCCTACAAGGTTAAACTAGTCAATAATAAGACAACTATATTTTTAGGTTGCACCTATAATATCTATTTATTTATCACATCAAAGTTTAAAGCAGGTGGTGTATTCAGTGTATCAAAATACAAATATTTTCTAGTACATAATATTTTATAGTAATAATCTGTTTTATAAAAAAAAATAAATATGAAATTTAAATTTTAAATATATTAAAAATAATATTAGAAATAATTTTTAAAAAACGCACATTGATCATGATGCAACAATATATACCGCACTACTTACCTCATTGAAATAAAGGGAAATAGATATATAGCAAGACAGCTACCAGATTGTGGCCAATTTAGAAAGAAAACTTCTCTTTACATTTATACAAAAACCTCTCTCTATCTCTCTTTACGAATGCTACCCTTCGATATTCAGTTAAATATGCAACTCACCTTTTGATTAAATGGTATATTCTGACATAGTTTAATAAGAATAAACAGTACAAATGTGATATTGTACTGGGATAAGGTGCATAAATTATTAAAAAAGGCATCTCCTTATCGTGCAACTGAAAGTTACTGATGGCTTGCGCCTTCTATGCGCCATTAATCTTGATTAATCTAGAATGGGTATTTGGCCAATTCTGGAATAATTAAAAATCAACGAGAATAGTTGATATTTATTCCGATAGATGGCGTAAGCCATCAGAAACCTTCAGCTGCACGATTAGGAGATTCCTTTTTTCATAAAAGTTCAATATATTTTATTATAATTTTTATTTCAAGTATATATAATATAGAAAATGGTATGTCTTCTGAAATCAAAAATTATTTAGTGGTGTTATACAACCCGATAATCAACACATATATAACTGGTGGTTACAATGATGTTTGATCAAGGTCTCCTCATTTGTTTATATAAATTATACAAGGCCGCAATCACCGTTCAGGGGAGATTAATGGATTCGCCGAATGTCGTGGTTTGTTTGGATGAAGAAAGCGAAGACCAGAACGCGGCTGATTCTAGACTCGCCTTTTCAGCGATAGGCTAACCTTGACGTATGCACGCTGGAATCTGTGGTCACTGGAGATACATCAGACCTGAAGGCTGTTGCTGGGTTCTGTGCTGCCTGGAGTATAGACGCTCTATCTGTGCTTCCTTCCTGCGGTGAATATGTACAAGATCGGTGGTCCTAACAAAGCTGTGTGTGTATTTAGTGGTGTGTGTATTAAAGAAATCAGTTTGAATGTATGTTATATAAAGTTAGGGGTTTCGATATCAGAAAAAGAAGTTAATCGATTTGGCATCTAAACCAAAATGCTAATATTGCCTGAATACTGCATATTTAACTGCTTTTAAAATCTATATATTTGTAAAAACCTGATAAATAATTGCATCATAGCCTTTTCAGCGATAGGCTAACCTTGGGGTATGCACGGTGGAATCTGTGGCCACTGGAGATACATCAGACCTGAAGGCTGTTGCTGGGTTCTGTGCTGCCTGGAGTATAGACGCTCTATCTGTGCTTCCTTCCTGCGGTGAATATGTTCAAGACCGGTGGTCCTAACAAAGCTGTGTGTGTATTTAGTGGTGTGTGTATTAAAGAAATCAGTTTGAATGTATGTTATATGAAGTTAGGGGTTTCGATATCAGAAAAAGAAGTTAATCGATTTGGCATCTAAACCAAAATGTTAATATTGCCTGAATACGCATATTTAACTGCTTTTAAAATCTATATATTTGTAAAAACCTGATAAATATTTGCATCATAGACAAACCTGTTATATAAATCCACTCATATACAAAATATAAGGAAGTTGTACCTTTTAGTATGTATTTCGTGATTCAGACGATAACCCTGAGAGATATTTGATACACAGTGACCTTTATTGAAAACACATGAGATAACCAAGTGTGAACAAATTGCCTCTGTCTCCTTTAAAAATAAACATAACTGGTTACATAAAAGACTTCTCCTCCTTTACATTTTGTCCATTAGTGTATATACTAAATACTTAAAATTATACCGCATAAGTTTCTTTTTTCTATGAAAAATCAATATTTATTTCAAAGAGAAATATTTACTATTTCTAACTTTTTTGAATGAGGTATGAGAGGGTGAAAATATGAAGAGTAATGGCGAACGGGAAAAATAAAAGTGTCCAGGGGCGGGAATCGAACCCACAACCTTCTGCTTACCGGGCAGGTGCCATGTTCACTAGGCTACCCTGGACGTTATTTCACCGTTCGTAAATAATACTTAAAGTAACTTATGATGCATTATAAAGGACTGCGGCGTGTGATTATAAACAATACTTAAAATTATACCGCATAAGTTCCTTTTTTCTATGAAAAATCAATATTTATTTTAAAGATAAATATTTACTATTTCTAACTTTTTTAAATGAAGTATGAGAGGGTGAAAATATGAAAAGTAATGGCGAACGGGAAAAATAAAAGTGTCCAGGGGCGGGAATCGAACCCACAACCTTCTGCTTACCGGGCAGGTGCCATGTCCACTAGGCTACCCTGGACGTTATTTCTCCGTTCGTAAATAATACTTAAAGTAACTTATAATGCATTATAAAGGACTGCGGCGTGTGATTATAAACAATACTTAAAATTATACCGCATAAGTTTCTTTTTTTCTATGAAAAATCAATATTTATTTTGAAGAGAAATATTTACTATTTCTAACTTTTTTGAATGAAGTATGAGAGAGTGAAAATATGAAGAGTAATGGCGAACGGGAAAAATAAAAGTGTCCAGGGGCGGGAATCGAACCCACAACCTTCTGCTTACCGGGCAGGTGCTATGTCCACTAGGCTACCCTAGACGTTATTTCTCCGTTCGTAAATAATACTTAAAGTAACTTATAATGCATTATAAAGGACTGCGGCGTGTGATTATAAACAATACTTAAAATTATACCGCATAAGTTTCTTTTTTCTATGAAAAATCAATATTTATTTTAAAGAGAAATATTTACTATTTCTAACTTTTTTGAATGAAGTATGAGAGGGTGAAAATATGAAGAGTAATGGCGAACGGGAAAAAAAAAATGTCCAGGGGCGGGTATCGAACCTACCACCTACTGCTTACCGGGCAGGTTCCATGTCCACTAGGCTACCCTGGACGTTATTTCTCCGTTCGTAAATAATACTTAAAGTAACTTATAATGTATTATAAAGGACTGCGGCGTGTGATTATAAACAATACTTAAAATTATACCGCATAAGTTTCTTTTTTCTATGAAAAATCAAAATTTATTTTAAAGAGAAATATTTACTATTTCTAACTTTTTTGAATGAAGTATGAGAGGGTGAAAATATGAAGAGTAATGGCGAACGGGAAAAATAAAAGTGTCCAGGGGCGGGAATCGAACCCACAACCCTCTGCTTACCGGGCAGGTGCCATGTCCACTAGGCTACCCTAGACGTTATTTCTCCGTTCGTAAATAATACTTAAAGTAACTTATAATGCATTATAAAGGAATGCGGCGTGTGATTATAAACAATACTTAAAATTATACCACATAAGTTTCTTTTTTCTGTGAAAAATCAATATTTATTTTAAAGAGAAATATTTACTATTTCTAACTTTTTTGAATGAAGTATGAGAGGGTGAAAATATGAAGAGTAATATTATTTTATTTTTCCCGTTCGCCATTACTCTTCATATTTTCACCCTCTCATACTTCATTCAAAAAAGTTAGAAATAGTAAATATTTTAAAATAAATATTGATTTTTCATAGAAAAAAGAAACTTATGCGGTATAATTTTAAGTATTGTTTATAATCACACGCCGCAGTCCTTTATAGTGTATATACTATTAAAAATAAAGCAATTTGTATATCACCACTGAATTCTTTTTTTTTTTTTTATATTGTACATATTTTCAATATATCCATTTCCAATAAAAAATGTATTGATTGGACTTATCTTTAAAAGATTATTTTTAAAAGACTGGTTTTACATATCTATTATTTGTAATGGCTAGCATTTAGTTATGAAATAAATTTATTTATGGAAGTCTATATATTAACATATTATCTAATATAATTATTAATGGGAAAATTGGATATATTACATATACCTATATATCAACTGATTAAAATATTAAAATTATTGTCATTATTTAAAAGAATTTACTTTGTAAATTTCATATATTGCAACACATTAAACTGAAGGTTATCATGGTAGCTAGGTGGTGTTATCGAACATGATTGTGCTTAGTGTAGTCCTCAAATTTGAAACACATTATTTTATGAGATATAATTCCCTAATTGAGAAAAGTATATTTATAAAAATAATTTAGTTAATGACCTTGAACCACCCACACATATAATTGTTATTATATAATATTAGTACTCATAGAGATATATAAAACAAAAGAGGCATATCCTGAACAGAATCACATGAGATTTTCTAGATGGCAGATAAATCATCAAGAAATTGGGTTGGCCAAATATCAAGGAGCAAGTTAAATAAACGTTTACTTTATTTTTGCTCCACTAGATGGCGCTCTGCCATCTAGAAAAGCTCATGTGAGTCTGGTCAGGATATGCCTCTTTTGTTTTTAATATCAACACCTGGCCTATTATATATATTTTTATATGAATATTATTAACCTTCCTATTTGGCAATTATAAAGAGTGTTCAGAGTATTTACTATGAATACAATATTAGCTAAGTTCTATTCCGCAAAAGGAAGCCCTCGGGTCTTCAGATTATATCAATTTTTATATTAAAATACCTATAAAAGAGACAAATGCGGTAAAAAATAATCATGAAATATACATATCTCGAATTCAATAATCGCATAGTGATGTACAAATCTTAGATGTCGCCAAATATCCATTTAACTTCGAAGAAGTGTATTTGATGGAAACATTGAGAATCTTATTCTTAGCAAAACGTTGCAACAAAACGACTGCATTCTTAAAAAAAGAACAACACAAATTTCAATAAATTTAAAAAAGACTATATACAACTTTAAACATCAATATTGTATGAGTTTAGAATGAATGTTGAATATATATATCTTGCGTAGCGCGCGCGCTCTTTTTATCTCTCTAAATTTATCCCATACTCCTGGAGTAGACAGATTTCCCAAATTGTCCAGGTTGGTCTTCAGTATTAAGTGCTCGTGTTACCATACATTCATTTGATCAGGTGTTTCACCAGGTTGGGCAGGCCAATAGAGATTCCTAAGAAACTAGCTTTAGGTTTTCATCTAAACATTCCTTACTATAAGTGTTAATTGTATTCATCTTATCTCAAGCAATTTTTAAACTGATACACGAGTGTCATCTTGAAATATCCATAAAAAAGTACTCCTTTATTTTAAATCCTATTTTACCCACTAAAAAACATAACCTGACACATATATATATATTTTTAAAATAAGGCTTATTTTGGATTTAAATATGATTATTTATTTACCGATATTTCGATGGATCAATCTTCCATCTTTTACGAGGTGTTTTGCAGTGAAGCACGCAGCAGGTCGCGCGCCCCAGGTGAGCCACTAGACGTCTTCTAAGCTTATTGGGCGATGAACCATCTAATATATACAATCTAAACAGAGTAAATATAATCAAAATATTATTTTGATTATATTTACTCTGTTTAGATTGTATATATTAGATGGTTCATCGCCCAATAAGCTTAGAAGACGTCTAGTAGCTCACCTGGGGCGCGCGACCTGCTGCGTGCTTCACTGCAAAACACCTCGTAAAAGATGGAAGATTGATCCATCGAAATATCGGTAAATAAATAATCATATTTAAATCCAAAATAAGCCTTATTTTTAAAATATAAATGTATTATGGATTGCTCTATATTCAGAATATATATATATATAATTTTCAACAACATCAACATCCTGGAATAGTTAACAATGGGGAATAATTGTGTACAGATAGCTCCGAAATACCTTGGTCGAGGAAGCAGAACAACACCATCGCGGCAGTGCCGGATTCGAAATAAAACTCACGTCGCATTTCGAATTTTACTTCCTTTGTCTACAATCCTACCTAGATATAGCACTATTAATTATAATGTCTTTGTTTTAAGGTTGATTTTCAGACAGAGGACTGCGATTCATGAAATCTATTATCTGATGGTAATTTGTTTTATGAGTCACCCAACTTTTACAGAAAGGAAAATATTTCAACTGAACCTTTAGGACAATGGTGAAGCTATATCGACTATAATCTTTCTTCTATAAGTAAATAATAATAATTATATTTATATAACTATATAACTCACCCCTAATTGATATAAGAGGTAAATAATTAAACAGAATTGCCTCATTACTGGTGAATCCTCTCAGTGATTTTAATCGAAATTAATCGAAAAACCGCTCTAATGTTGGACTCTTTCTCTGGAATATATAGTGAGTATTCTTTTAAATTCTCGATAGTTATTCATATTTTTAAACCATGGTCTGTTTTAAATAGACTATGTTTTATAAATATAATATATGCTATAACATATAAGTTATGATAGTTTATCATAACTTATACATATATGACGACAATAGACTTACTGGTTTTGAATATGTAAATTTATAATTATTATGAGAATTGTATTAGATGGAAATATCAATAAACATCTGTAAAGGTGTGAATGTTTGATTTGGTTCTTTATTCGATTGAAATAAGTTCTGAAGTAAACGTAAAATATAAAATCAGTTATTTTGATCATTATTGTTCTTTAGTCTTATATTATACAAAAGATGACCTAGTGGAAGATCTATATTGGAAAATGATATAATTTTATCCACGTACGCGGGAGTATGAGCATATATAGTGGCGGTGTAATATGATATAGAAATTAATTACATAACATATAATGTGGCAGGACAGTTAAACACTACACACTCTCTCTAATGGAAAAAACTAAAGGGTGTTTCATTTTCTTTATTTGCTTATATTGAAGAGTTTTCCCATACATGTAAATTCGAACGTGTTCTCCTTTAAAATACAATATATTAATAAAAATGAGTATATAAATGTTGAAAGATACAACTTTATTAAGCTTTAACCATCAGTGTTGTTTCATTTATGTTATAAATATGGACCATTTTGAAGAATGACACTTTTCTTTATTTTCTATTTTACAACAAAACATGAACATATCACAATGAAGATGAAAATAGAATATATCGAATATTATTTAAAAATCACATAAATATTTACTTATTAAATATATATAAAAATATAAAATAAATATGTAGAAGTATAGAGGGCGCCTCTTCCGTTAAAATAAACGTCAAAACCTGATGCGATCTATTGACCGTCGCCGCAACTAGCGGCCTCGGGTCGGTGACAAAGCCACAACACCACTTTGGAAAACTGAGAAGCGTCCACCTAGAGACCATGATTTCGGGCTAATGTCCCTCGTCAGTCTAGGGCGGACTTTATTCCATGAGATCCACACGGGATCTAATGGAATCTTCACAATCTACCAAAGAGATATTTTGCTGGCAAGGTGGCTGGGCCAAATCTATTGTGAAGATTCGTGTGGATCTCATGGAATAAAGTCCACCCTAGACTGACAAGGGCCATTAGCCCGAAACCATGGTCTCTAGGTGGACATTTCTCAGTTTGCCAGAGCTGGTGTTGTGGCTTTGTCACCGACCCGAGGCCGCTAGTTGCGGCGACGGTCAATAGATGTCATCAGGTTTTGACGTTTATTTTGACGGAAGAGGCGCCCTATGCTTTTATGGATCAATTTACTCCGGGAAAAAAATTCCAAACTAAATATGTGTAAATAAAATATCAAAAGATAATGTTACGAATACACTTGTAGCAACAAAACATAGCATTCACAAGGTACAAAAGAAGGGATCCCATCTTCAATGTCCAAACAAGAATTGACCTTTGGTGATTACATCCCTCCAGTGCAACCTTCAAAGTTGCAGCTAAGGTTCTATCTGATGTGAACGACGCAAAATTAAGTAATAAATTGGACCAATTGTTTGAACCAAGGTGAAGTTGAAATAAACCTCTATACGCCACTGTTCCTTGATACTAATCTATTATTATTTGTCGCCGACCCGAGGCTGTAAGTTTGCGGCGACGGTCAATAGATGGCGTCTGGTTTTTACGTTTATTTGACAGGATAGGTGACCTTTATTTTTATAGATCCATATACTCCCGGAAAAATTCCAAATAATCTTTAATTAATGATATATATCCCGGAAACGCACAGTTTGAACTTTGTTGAAAAGTATAGCGTACGGAATATCTGTTGCTTAAATACTTATCTTGGGCAACAAATTAAGTAAAAAATTTTAATATAGCGCGCTAAAACATGTTATTAATATAATCCTTTCGGTGTAATTATAAATAAAATAAAATTCGCTGAGGGAAAGAAATTTTTCCTTTAGCGAATTGTCTTTTATTTATTATTTTAATATATATTGTAGAATATAATAAATGCATAATATTTTGGGGTTTTCATGTAGTATATAGAGGTGTATTTACAAATGTTTAGTTTATAGATCTCTAAAAGTGGCTTGGTGAATTAAATTTGCGAAAACCGCTGGGAGGATTCTCTACTGATGAGCCAAAAATCCCAATATTTTCCCATCGCAGTAGGTCAGTAGAAGGTTTTTTTCATTTGTAAAGAAACAGTCGTGTTTAATGGTTGCATTTCCGGTGTATATATGGCATGTTGTTGCCCCTTATATTCAACACAGATATATATATATAAAATGAATTTGAGCGATATCTGAAAATAATACTATCAAAAATTTGTTAACAGAGCGGGATTAAAAAACCTAAATGTGGTTAAACAGGTCAAATTAAAAACGATAACTCAGCTGAGATTACATGAAATGGGATGTCAAGTATAAAAAATAGATTGAATAAGTAGAATTTCCACCTATATTTTCCAATCTGGTCAAATAAGCCTTTATTGACATAATACTTGAGCATTAACACGTTACACATGAGACTAATAAATTCGAGAAAATTTTCACTGTTATCTTAATTTATAGTTAAAGAATTTGCCAAACCAATTAACTTCATGAAACATATTCACATCATCAGATAATAAAATCTTGAATAAGCAATACTGAGTTTTAATCTCGGAATTCAATGCTGTTCATAAAGCATTTAGAAATATTTAATGCAAAGTTCAATCAATTTCGTGTTATTTTCGCAATATAATTATTAGCAGATTCTTTTTTATATAATGCAATTTTTCTTTTTATAAAAATATTTAGGAGCCTTTACTGTGATATAATAAACTTTCTTCTGGAGATCTGAAACATTTTTCTGGCCCTTACTAATCACATAGAAAATAAAAGGTGGAATAGGTTCTTTAATTGTAATGAAAAAAAGAGGAGTCTAAGCTTTTGTCTACATTTAAAAACCACTGGTTTTAATATTTATCTTAGAACAAAAACAATTTCTTCACCATGTTGCTAGGCTGGTTCCCACAATTATATCAGACACCAAACAAACTAAACGCCAAAATGTGCGGTTGCTTCAGCATGTGCAAGTTTTTCCGACGAAACAAAAGGTAACCAAGCCCGTCAAAGGTCAATTGATAAAGAATATTAATTTTATAATCTCATATTCATTACAATATTCGAATTTGATAAAGAAATGATATAAAAACATCTTTCTTTCCATGATATATACTTTGAATATCTAATTTTTGAAAGCGATTCCATTTATTTTATTACTATTCGAAAGAGTCAAAGTATATGGAAAAGAATTCCCAATTTATACATGGCAATATTTTATTTTAAAATCAAATTATTAGTGACACGATACACATTTAATTGTATTAATATATACTTTTTGAAAAAGACAAATTAACGAATATACATTGATCTACCATTGCTACCGGAAATGTCCGAATTCTAAAATAAGTTAATTAAAGATAAGACCAAGCGATCTTAGTAAACGATGAATGTCTGTGACAAACAAACCTATCACATGCTTCAACATTTACAAATTATCCATGTGTTAGTTTAAAATATGAACTTATATCTTTGCTGTATATGTGATATATTATTTGTCATTTGTTTAATAGCATAGACGGTAGTCCTGAAGATGAAGAAACGGCCAGTTGTCATAGACAGGACAGGTTAAAGTCAGTGTAGCAATGTTTCCATTAAGACAGCAAGTCTGGACCCAAGTCTAGGGATTATCCATCCATTGCCTATTGCCGGGTGCAAATTAAGGCGAAAGAAAATACGTTTGCCTCCAGTCAGTTATATATCCACCTATAGTATGTTTTTATTATATGTGTAATGATACAAATATAGAGTTTTTCAAATAGTCAGAATGATAGGATATATGTTCGTAGCTCTCTAGAAGCTTCTTTGAAGGTCAGAAGACTCGAAAAAAGTCACTATCCTTCTTCTGTCATGGTTTGGTGGGGAGTTAGTTACCAAGGTGTAACAGATCTCCATTTCTGTGCCAAAGAGGTAAAAACTACAGCTAAAAAATATCAAGAAGATATTTTGGAACAAATAGTAAAGCCTTTGAATACAAAAATGTTTAATGAAGAACATTGGATATTTCAACAAGATTCAGCTCCTGCTCAGAAAGCTAAGTCAACTCAACAATGGGTGGAAACGAATATTACGGAGTTCATAAAGGCTAATGAATGGCCCTCTGTAAGCCCTGATTTAAACCCCCTTGATTAGAATTTGTGGGCATATTTAGAGGAGAAAGTGTGCTCTAAAAATATCATTATTTGGATCAATTGAAATCAGCATTGGTGAGAGCAATGAAAGAAATACCCTTAGAAAGGTGCGTGCCGCCATAGATCAGTGGCCCGAACGTTTGAGATCCTGTTTCAAAAATAATGGAGGATATTTTGAATGGTTGTATATATTTAAAATCTTTGTCCTATTGGCTAATAAAATATGTATTTGTATTTCATTAGTTTTTGTTTTTAATCATTTAATTTATAAATTTGTTTGCAGCAGAATTTATGGCTAGACTGTGTACATTCATGGACAAAACGTAAGAAAGTGGTCTTTGATGTCGCCGGTCGACTATTTTTTTTTTCTGAAGGAGAGAAAGAGGCAATTTTGTTCACAATTGGTTATCTCATGTCTTCAATAAAAGTCACTGTGTATTGAATATCTTTCAGAGCTATTATCTGATTCCTGATATACATGCTAAAAGGTACAACTTCCTTAATTTTTGTCCATTAGTGTGCATAGAAACAAATTAAACACTTGCGAACACACGGAAAAGAGAAAGGATATCACAGTAACACCACAAAACGTCAAACTGACAGATTCACAGAACAGCTCCTCGGATCCTGCTGAACTACTGTGTTAGCTGTCGCCACGAGCAACTGGTATCACCCAGATCTCTCCCACCACGTTGTAGTCAACCTGGGTGTCCTTATCTGATTATCTCACGTCTTCATACCGTGTCGTCATCAGGGAATTATATGGGACTCATGAACAAAACTTAAAGAAATGGAAAGTCTTTAATGTCGCTTTTCGTCTATTTTATAAAAAAAAAAATATTTTTTTTTTCAAGAATACAGAAGAAATTTGTTTATACTTGGTTATTTTGTTATTTTCATAAAAGGTCACTGTATATGAAATATCTTTCAGAGTCATTGTGTCTGAATCCCGATATACATGCTATGACTTGCTTAAGCTTTTTCTATGAATGTATACGTACCAAAATTACCCTGTTAAAGAGTTAAGGATGCATTGAAACTGTATTGTTTTGGTTTATCTTCCACAAGTACAGGATGGTGTGACGGGGTTGAAGAAAGCGCCACAACATCAATTTTAGCAAATTCAGACAAGAGCCAACCTGAGTGTTGGAATTACTCAGAGGATGAATTAAAAAAAACCGTAAAACTCAATAAAAGCGAAGCTCTTTCATTCCTTGAAGGTAATTTATATAACCAGGAAAGAGAGATAAAATCTCAGATACAACACATAAGCTAAAAAAAGTAGGTATACGCAGCTCTTGCCTAACAATAACCTTACCTAACCTATCAAGGCCTAACATACACTTAAAAAGTTGTAATATATATATATATATATATATTCGTGGATGGCTTTTCTTGATTTATCAAGAAATTGGGTTGACCAAATATCAGGGAACAGGCTAAATCAATGTTTAGTTGATTTCTGTTCCACCAGATGGCGCTCTGCCATCTGTAAAGCACATGTGCTCCTGGTCAGGATATGCCTTTTTTATTTTAAATATATATATACCCAAGCAAATATGAAAACTAGCATAGACAACAATATTGTTGCGTTGCTGGTTGACAAAGAATAACTTCCGTGGGTACAGAGGATCTTTAGGTCTTTATTTAAGCCTAATAAATAAAATGATTTTTAGAATAATGCAAAATAAAATAACAATAAAGTAAACAGAAGTTACAAACTCACAAACTGCAGCACAGTCTAGGAAAGTAGGAGCAGAACAAGAGACAGAAGTTGGTGAAACCTTCTAGAATCTTTCACGAAGTACACTGGCGTCGGCGGTAAGCAGCAGTCCGATCTATTGAGACAGCAGCTCGTGTTAGCTTGGAGTCCACTATGTAGCTTCGTTCTTCTACTCTTTTTATTTTTTTTTTCTCACCAGGCATGAGCTCCTCATCCTATATATACTGGACTAGATCTTTCCAGAACCGACATGGCTGGTCAGCCAATCAGAAAACAGCCAACACTAAGCCTTGCGCAATCACTTTAGATTGGCCATTCTGTTGTTCTCCGATTTTCTAAATTATATTTGGACGTTCTGAAACATTCTATTCTAGAATGTGCTTTCTATTCTACGTAACAATATGATGCATTAGCACGCAATCTGTTATAATATATTTAAACTATTTTTACGCGCATATGTTGATTTTTGGAATAGAACAATTTTCTACAATTCTTAATACACTGATAAAATAATGGGAGGGCCTGGCTCATCAGTGATGAATCCTCCCAGTGGTTTGGCCAGTTTAATCTACACACAATACCTTGAATTAGGATATATCACTTTCAGAAATATACCTCAATAATAGATATTATATAATTGACTCAATATCCCAATAAAGGTAACATTTCCGTGTGGGTGCAGGTCAAAGACCAAGGGAAAAGTAAATAAGGGCACACAGACCCCTCCGGCTCCTATATTTTTCAATGCCATTGACCCACCAGAATACTTTGACAACCCACAAGGATTCATTCGAAATACTATTTTTTTAAAGTTGTCATCTAAAAAGTCTCTCCCCAACCCCCCATATTCCCCAGAGCTGTTCCCAGGTTTCCCTTGCCCACAGCATAAATTTGTCCTTCCCCCATTAGCCTTCCAAAAAGTGACATCGGCGCCCTGTTTCCCCAGGTCCGCCTCCCCCCAGCCCCGCGACCCCGTTCAGCTGCGGCTGTGGCTGCACGGGAACGCGGAGCCTGGGTCGCGGTAACACTACTAACCCCATTTATTTACCTTACTAACCCACATATAACCATTTTTCTGAATTATTTAAGTTCACAAAATATTTAAGTTCACAAAATATTGGTGGAAAAAAACTAAAATATCGAAAAACTAAAAAAAGAAAAAAATATTAAAAAGCAAAAAAAAAAAAGAAAAAATATTAAAACTTAAAAAAAAAAGAATAAAACTATAAAAAACCCAAAAAAATAAAATAAAATATTGAAAATAACAAAAAAATGAATAAAATGTTTAAAAACAAAAAAAAAAAAGAATAAAAATAAAATGAAAAACTAAAAAAAAAACTTTATATACTCATATTATATAATGTGAACTAAACAACTTCCACTCAATGTGGAACTAAAAAAAAGAAAAAGCGACGTGAAAAGGTAAGCCTAGCATTTGTTACTGACTTAGCTAGCAGGGAAATGTCTACAATAATATAAATAATATATGATGTTTATTATAATTTGTCTTTCTTTGACCCCAATAAATATGAATATTTTGTATTTTGAAGTTTTCGCGCGGTAAAAATAAAATTTTAATAATTAATACAAAGTATACAAAAGTGTTTCATCCCTCAGGCTCATATTATCGTTTGAATCAAGAGGGGGTTGGAATACACAATCGTTTTTATTCACATTATAATTTTTAAAATACATTTTTTATAGAGGCTTCCTCACAGACAGCGAAGTGTAGAATAGCAACAAATGCAACAAAGATATGTCTAGCGATATTTCAACATCCTTCCATAATTGTGAAGAAGGAAACTAACCATGATATATCAAATCTACAAATTATTCACAGAGAAATACAATTTGCCTAGAGTTGTGATACATTTAAATGTATCCTAGAAAAAAAGTAGAATCTTCATTCGAACTAGTTGTAATAATTAAGATGCTTTTTTTTTGTAATAATGAAATTTTCCCAGATCATTTTAAAATGCTATCCGAGTAAAGAAATTGTATTCATTAATATTAGGAGTGTTAAAAAAGATGATTGGTTCTATTATATATTGATATTAAAGACAAAAAAGCATAACCTGACCCCTCACATGAGCTTTTTTAATGACAGAGCACCACCTAGTGAAACAAAAATCAACTAAACGTTAATTTAACTTGTTCCGTGATATTTGGCCAACCCAATTTCTTGATAAATCAAGAAAAGTCAACCACGTACGTTTTTCGGGTTGTTGACCTTCGTCAGCGTGGTGCAGACTGTACTTCTACGTTCAAATATTTGGTCCCAGAGGCTTCCAGTGATGGCGTATATATACTTTTTTTTAAATAGAGAAATTCATGCATATATCTTTTGGGTAATAAAAAGACATATTGGGATTGAATAAAAATCTTATTTGCCAATATCTCGGTTAGCTTAACGCCAACCTAGGTCAAGACAAAACAACATATATTTTTTTAAGAGTATGTTTATATTATATCAATTTTAATCTAAAAAGAATTGTATGTTATTCATATAAGAAAAAAATGACCTCACGCATTTAAATAGAAAAATAAAACACAATACTTTATTTTTAAAAAAGTTAAAATTGTTTTATAAAGGTGTATGCAATAAAGTGAAATATCTAAAAAAGTACATACTATTTTCGAGAAAGAACAAAATTTAATACTGTTCAAATATTTTCAACATAAGGTTTTATATTTTGATGTTATAAAAAAAGGTTTAACATCCAAAAATCCACACTTTAGAGCGTATAATGCTCATCTTACTTCTCTACATCTATTATTTTGGCTAAGGCTGATATTTTCTCTTCAAATTTTCTGATACTGAATATATTTTACACTTTATAAGATAAATTTGAATTAAAAGAAAAATATATTATGTAGGTATAATTTATGTAAAGAAAGTCATAAAATAATAAAACTTGGTTATTATTTGAATGAAAGTAATATTGTAGGGTCCTCTAATTAAAGCTTCAATTTCCAAATGAGAAAGGCTTTTCAAAAAGGTTTTTTGATTTTTATTTGACGTTTTAAATATATATAAATAAAATTCAAAAATATTTCAAATTGAGTATAAATATACGTGTTTAACCACTATCTTGTGCAGGACTAGCGCAAGAAAATGACAACTGCTGCTGAAACTTCTGCCCTTAAATGAAGAGCTGATATCCAAGGTGAACAAGTTTCTGAAATGGAAAATGAGCCCCAGCTTACCTGATATAACCAAAGTGTTATCAAGCAATGGTCGGTGATTTGAAGGATCTTTGGTATAGAACGACCCACGCAAGCTTTCCACCTGATACTAAAGTCAAGAACTCATAAATAGAGCAGTCAAAAAGTCTTATATCATATTTAAGGTGGATATCGATACTTTATAATTTGCTGCAGTCTCATCGTATGGCGCCAGGAGGCCTTCGAGTCGTGAATAGTCACTACAGTTTGATCTCCCAGTATAAAGATGATTCAAGGTCATTGAAGGATGCTACAACCCAATATCACGGCAACAGGATTATCTTAAGTCCTGGAAGACCGTTACAACATGAATGCAATGATTGAGAAAGATCGTGTAACTCGGATGAATTATACAATCTGATCTACCAACTTAATAAGAACATCGGATTTGAATGGGCACTACAGCCCGATCGCACATGACCCCATAAAGATCCCAGATCTAGTATGAATATCACATGTTGATCAAATGGCTAATGCAGTTCGATACATCGACTCCAAAATATATCGAATTTTTATATGAATTCTATAGCCTGAATGCCTGATCTAATATATAAAAAATATATGATTTTAAATTAATGCTATAGTCCATACATGTGCATCTAGAAGAATTTAGAATGGTCTCTACAGTCAAATCGCTAATCTCTACGAATACTTCATGTTCTGAATAGCTACTATAACCCCATTTCACAGCGCATCCTGAAAAGATTTGATCTTGGACGAAAATGTCTCTTTGATCGAACAGTTCAAAGAGATATTTGAGTATTATATGGCCACTACAGCCTGATCTCATTTTTCAAGAAACTTCTCAGTGCTTGGATGAATGTTATAGCAATTGTTACAGAAAGATCTAGGATGTTGGAATGAAACAAAAAACCGAGCGCAAGGCTACACGAAGCTTTCTGATCTTAGATAGATACTAAAGCCTGATCACCCGGATCAATGAAAACTCGAATTTTTAACAGCTGCCACAGCTCGATCAAATAGTTTCAAGAAGATCTTGGCTTGATATTAAATACTAAAGACTGATGACACGGAATTTTAACATTTTCAAATATTGGATGAATGCCACAAACTTATGTAAGTCACTAGGTTATCTCGGGTCTTAGATGGTCTCTACAGACCGATCGCAAGATTCCACAGAAGGAATTTGGCCTTGAAAACTATCAAAAATGTGCCTTATCGTGCAGCATACTGTAAGTATAGGGCCTTGAATGATTTCTACATTCTCTGATCGAAGAGCTCAAAGAGAACCTGATCAGGCCTAATCAAACTTTTAAGAAAGATTTCGCTGTGTGGGAGGATGTTATTGCCCACACACAATCGCACGGTTCCCAGAATATCTTGAGACCTGGATGGCCGTAGGAGCCTGAACAGAAGGCTACCGAATGATCTCGGGTCTAGAATAATTATGACAAGTTGAATGCACGGTTCCCGTAAGATCTTGGTTTTTGAATACCCACTCTCTACATACCCCCATTGCATAGATAAAGCAAGAATTTTAATCTAAGATGGCTGCTATAATCCTTTTGAATGCAGGATCAAGAAGATATCTGATTGCATTTTGATTAAAACGCCTGGTCGTTCAGCTATATTATGATCTCGGGTGTTGTATGCATTCTGGAGATCCATCGAATGGTTTCAGAAGCATCATCTTCGAATTTCGCTACAGTCTGATGGCATGGCTTTAGGAATATCATGGTTCTAGAATGATTGATACAGCCTGATCTAACAGCTCAAAAATGACCTAGGATTTTGAATTACCACTATAGCCCGATTGTACTGATTACTGAAGGTTGCGGGTGTGGAAAATTATGAATCCTGTTCTCACAATTCCTAGGTGATATATGGTTTTGATCTTGATTCACTACAGCCCTATCGCACGGTTATAAGAATACCTTGCGTTAAAGCGAATCAATGCATCAGCCAGGAAGGCCGCTACAACTTTCTTGTGCATTGCAAGGAAGAGAGATCGCAGCTTTTTTTTTGATAGATACAGACCAATCTCGCGGCTTCAGGAAAAATTCGAATATTGGATGACCTTTACAACGCGATTGCATGGCTCCAGGAGTAGCTCGAGCTTTGGATCCAATTTCGTTCCAATCGGACAGCTCTAATAATATTTCGTGTTTTAAATAACCGCGACACATAGGTCGCGCGGTTTCAAAACGATCCCTAGTCCTTTAATGAAATTATAAATTGATCGCACTTCTTCCAAAAACTCAGTCCTGAAAATAGATGCTATGGGCTGATATCATTTTCAAGGAAGAGTTCGAGACTTGGATGGATGTAAAACCTGATTGTACAACTCAAATAATAGTTTTAGCATTGAATGGCCGCTCTATCAAGTTGCAAATTATTCATGAATACTTTAGGTCATGGGTGGCCTCTACAACCCGATCGCAACGTTCCAGCCTGATCGCATGGGTCAATAAGGACCTAGAATTTGCATGTACAAGACCGTTTGCATGATTCCAGGAGTATCTCGGTAAAGGAAGAATGCCACAACCTGATTGCAAGGCTTCAGGACGACGTCAGGTTTGAGTGATAGCTAGAGAACCATCGCACGGTTTCAAAAAGGTTTAGCTCGAAATGTCGTTACACCCTGACCGCCTGAATCCTGGCAGATCTCAAATCTCTGATTGATTCTTAATCTTTCTAGCAAGTTTCAATAGAAATCTCGATTTTGAATAGCTGCCTCAAACCAACCACTTCGCATCAATAAATTCTATGGTCTAAGATGAGTGTTACAGCACGATCGCATAATTTCATTAAGTTCAAGGACCTAGGATGAAAAATACAGCGCTCTATCGCTTGATTATGAATGCCTTCTATAGTCCGATCGTAAAGTTGGATAAAGATATTTTTTTAGGATGAGCGTTGCCACTAAAGCCCCCTCTTCATGAAGTTCCCAGGATTTGGCTTAATTGTCAAATGCTGTTTGCACATCTCCAAGAAAAGACTTTTGACTGATGAATACAGCCTTATTGCTCTGCTTCAGGAAAATCTCGGTTCTCATATGAATTCTACAGACTGATCACGCAGCTCAACGAGGAACTCGAATTTTAAATGACTGGTACAGCAAGGTCTAACCTCTTTAAGAGGATCTCGGGACTAGGTTGAATTCTACAGCCAGATAGCACTTTTTTATAATATTTAGAGTCTCGAATGGACAAAATAGCTTGATCGCATTATTCCAGAAATATCTCGAACGATATGTGGTAGACGAAACAGCCTAACTGCATGCATAAAAAATGACCTCGGATTGCTAATAAAAGCATCATCCCAATCGCACTTCTGGAGCAGGATCTTATGCATAGAATGACAATTAATGTATTGCTACAGGAAGATCTCGTGTTCTGGAATGTCCATTGCACCTCTATCGCATGCTTCAAGGCAGATATCGGGACTTGAATGGCCTCTGCTGTCTAATTACACGTCTTCTAAAATATCTTTGTTTATGAGAAATGCCATAGTTTGATCGCAGGATAATTTCGAGTAATCAATGAGGATGACTACGGCCTTTATGACCACATGTCCCATCAAATCTTGGGTCATGAAGGGCATCTATATCTAGATCTCGTGGCTCCAGGAAGACATCGGATGTGGATGGTCACTTAAGACCTGAAAGTCTAACTCCAGGCATTCTAGTCTGAAAGATCAAAGCTACAGACTGATCGCACGAATCAAGTATAACTTCAGGTTTTGAACTTCCACCAGATCGCTCGTCTCCAGGAATATCTCGGATCTAGGATATAAGCTGCAGCTTTTAAAATGGTTCCAAATATATCTGGCATTTTGGCATGCCGCTACAGCCTGAACAAACAGTTTCCAGAAAATTTTCATCCTTGTATGGATGCTAAAGTATGAATTCATGACTCAAGGAGAACTTTGGGTTTTTAAATAACCACTACAAGCCGATTACATGACTTCATGGAAATTTTAGTTCTAGGATAAATTGTACAGCCTTGAAAGCCTAGCGCCAGATGTATCTCGGGCCTTAGGATGTCCGCAACAGTCTTATCGCATGTTTTCATGAAGATCTAGAATGGATGCTACCACTGATCACACAGCTCAAAGAAGACTCGGATTTTGATTTGCCTTTGCATCGCTATCGGAACTCTGAAGGAATATTTGAGGTACTCATGGAAGCTACAGCTTGATCGCGCTGCTCATAGAGGACCCTCGGAATTCTATGGGCAGCTACTTGCTGATAACACTTATGCAATAAGAAATCGGGTCTAGGATGAATGCGACAACTTGATCTCAAGGTCAGGAAGATCTCGGGCTCAAATGAATGCTAGAAAAAGAGGACCTTAGGTTTTGATTTTGCGCTACAGCCTGCTCTCGCGTTTCCAAATATATCAGTATCTAGGCTGGTCAGTACAGACTGATTGCATGACTCAAGAAATCGATTTAGAGTCGTATTGATTATTCAGCTTGATCAAATGGCTAAATCAACCCTCAGATTCAAATGTCAGCTAAAAGTAGTTCGAAAGGATTCAAGAAGATCCTGGTCTTATGATAAATTGTTTCTTTATTTTCATGGGCTTATGGAGATCTAGGGTCTCGGACGACCTCTACAGACCGATCGAAAGACTCTAGAAACACTTCGGGTCCTATACATCTACGAAAGGTTTTTCGCACCGTATCCTGAAGATATTGGTCTTCCGTCAATTCTGCAATATCTGATCCGAAAGCTCAAAGAAAACTTCAAGTTGTATATGGCCTTTGCACATTTAACCCATTTTTCAACAGATAACTCTTTGCTTAGATGAATGATATTGCAGCGCTACCAACCGATCGCCGAGCTCCAAGAAAATCTCGGATGTGGAATCAACGCTACCGCTCAATCACACTGGTAAAGGAAGACCTCGGGTTTGAATGGCCGATATACAGCAAAATCATTTGGCTCAAGGAATATCTCGGGTCTAGTATGTATGTCGAAGCTTGATATAATTGTCTCAGGAAGATCTCATATCTTGGATTCCTGATAAAGCCTGATTACATGGCTTCCAGAAAATCTTATTCTTTCAATGAATGCTACAGTTTAATCTTGTGTGGCTCAAGGAAGAACTAATATTCTTAAATGGTCGCTACATCCTAATCGAAATGTTGTGTGTGGCTCTTCATGAGATACCAAATATTAGATGAATATTTGCACCTGACAGAATAGCTTCGGATGTATTTCGGGTCTTAGATGATCGAAACAGTCTTATCTCATGGTTTCATGGAGATCTCGGAACTCGTATGGATGCGTCCATTGATCGCATATCTCGAGGATGACCATGAATTTTAATTTACCGCTACAGCCTGACCTCACGTGCCATGAACTATATCAGGGTCTAGAATGGTCACTACAGTCTGGATGCATGGCTCCCAGAAGCTCTTGGCTCTGATATAGATGCTACAGCCTGAACGAATGGCTACATAAATAGCTCCAAAATTTGAAATGTTTGATTGCTCGACCCCAAGAAATTCTCGGTCCCAGTAAAAATTCTATATCCTGATCGCGCAGCTTTAAGAAATCTTAGATGGGTTATATGGTTAGATCGCCGGACTCCAGGAAGATCTAGAGTAGAGAATGACCTCTTCAACTCAATCGCACGGTTCAATAGTAACTTCAGGTTTTAAAATGCTGCTAGAGCCTGCTTGAATAGCTAAATGCGTTCAGTATTGGATGGACGCTAGAGCCTGATCACGCATCTCCAGAAAACTATTGATTCTCGAAAAATAATTTGAGCCTGATTGAACTGCTTGAGGACAATACCTGTTTCAATTAGCCTCTACATACTGATAGAATTGTTGAATGTTCATTTTGGATTTATGATGAATGCTAGAACCTGATCCTACGGCTGCAGAAAGATCTAGGGACTTGGTTGTCTGGTACGGTTTAATTACACGGTTCGTGGAAGATCTTCGGTCTTGGATTGCATAGCTCCAGGAAAATTTGCCGAATTTAAGGCGTACGCTACATATATAGCATCACGTTCCTTGTCTTGTATACTCACCCCCATCCAGAAACAAGACATTGAATCTAAAAAGAGATCGCACTATTTCATACTCTCCATTGGCTCTATAAAGAAAGATTCTCATCTTAAATAGTGCAAAGTCATTCTGCACATCTCTGAAAAAGAACCGCGAGTCTAGAATGAATTTGAAAATCAAATTCAATTGCTCCAAAAAGAGAAAGTGTAGGGCGGTTGCTTTAGCCTTCTACCCGTCGAATCTTCAAGGATTATAAAGTCTGGAATGCATAATACAGTTCACAGATCCTACTCCGAGCACTCCAAGGCCTCAAAGACTCTACGCAATATGGCCAGGCTACAACATTTACCTATAAGAAGACATTGAGTCTAAAGACTAGAAAGTTCTCGTTCATCCTACGCGCATGCCTATGTTCATAGAATATTTATCAAGTACCTATGTGAAATGGAAGGTAGGTATCCCTCCATGTATATTTTATAACATCAACACACTCACACAGTAGAATGTATAAAGCCTGCTCATTTGAAACACATTATTCTATGAGATAGCATTCCCTAATTGAGAAAAGTATATTCTTCAAAATAAAATTTAGTTATTGACCTTCAACCAGCCACACATATAAATGTTATTATACAATATTAGTACTCATGGAAATATATAAAAACAAAAGAGGCATATCCTGAACAGAATCACATGAGCTTTTCTAGATGGCAGATAAATCAAGAAATTGGGTTGGCCAAATATCACGGAGTAAGTTAAATAAACGCTTAGTTTATTTTTGCTCCACTAGATGGCTCTCTGCCATCTAGAAAAGTTCATTTGATTCTGTTTAGGATATGCCTCTTTTGTTTTTAATATCAACACCTGGCCTATTTTATATTTTAAATTGTTTTTTACATAGAGATATATATGAATATTATTAACCTCCCTATTTGGCAATTATAAAGAGTGTTAAGCGTATTTCTCATGAATTCAATATTAGCTAAGTGGTATTCCGCAAAAGGCAGAATTTATTTGTTCAGACCAATATCAATTTTTATATTAAAATACTTATAAACGAGACAAATGCGGTAAAAATAATGATGAAAATATATAGAAATAATCATGAAATATACATATCTAGAATTTAATTATCGCATAGTGATGTATAAATCTTAGATGTCGTCAAATATCCATTTAACTTCGAAGAAGTGTAATTGATGGAAAACATTGAGAATCTCACTCTTATCAAACCGTTGCAGCAAATCGACTGAATTTTTCAAAAAGAACAGCACAGATTCAATAGCTTGAGGAAAAGAATATATACAGATTTAAACTTCAATATTGTATGAGTTTAGGATTAATGTTAAATATATATATCTTGCGTTTAGCTGTTTTTATCTCCTTGTATTTATCCCAGACTCCTGGAGTAGACAGAAGTCCCAAATTTTCCAGGTTGGTCTTCAGTATTAAGTGCTAGTGTTACCATACATTCATTTGATCAGGTGTTTCACCAGGTTGATCTAAAGTTGGAAAGGCCAATAGAGATTTCTAGGAAACTTCGTTCAAAATTATTTAGCTATCCATCTAAACTTTCATTACTATAAGTGTTGATTGTCTTTCTCTCTTATCTCAAGGAATCTTTAAACTGATACACGAGTGTCATCTTGAAATATCCATAAAAGAGTACTCATTTGATTTATATTTTATCTTACCGCCTACAAAAAAAACATAACATGACACATATAAATCATATTTTCAACAACATCAACATCCTGGAATAGTTAACAATTTAGAATAATTGTGTACAGATAGCTCTGGAATACCTTGGTCGAGGAAGCAGAACAACACCATCGCTGCAGTGCCGGATTCAAAATAAAACTCACGTCGCATATCGGATTTTATTTCCTCTGTCTACAATCCTACCTAGATATAGCACTATTAATTATGATGTGTTCATTTTAAGGTTGGATTTCAGACAGATCTGCGATTCATGGAAAGGAATATCGAGGAGTAATTTGTTTTACGAGTCACCGCACTCTTTTACAGAAAGGAAAACATTTCAATTGAACCTTTAGGACAATAGCGAAGCTATATCGACTATAATTTTTCTTCTATAAGTAAATAATGATATTATATTTATATACTATATACCTGCCCCTAACTAAATAAGAGGGTAATATTTAAAAAGAATTGCCTCATTACTGATGAATCCTCTCAGTGATTTAGCCAATTTTTTTTTAATCTACCGTACCGCTTCTTTAGAGCTCTAATACTGTATTGGATCATTCTACTTATATATGCTACACCGAAGGGTGGAATTTAACCCAACTATAGACTTTAGCTTTTAGAGCAGTAGTATTATATATAATATTTGCATCGAGCAATGCTCTTCCGCAAACAATCAGGACAAGACCAGTTAGAATTAAATTAATATGAGGCAATAACACGCCACCTATATATAACAAATGAAAATATAAAGACACCAATGTTTCTTTCACACATTAATTAAATTTCTACTGCCTTTATTTGCTTATATTATAGCGGTTTTCCCATAAAGTTGATTTTGAACGCGTTTATCCTTTAAAAATATAATAATATTGTGGCAAAGTATTTATTATTTTATTAATGTTTATGTTTATATTTTGATACTCTGTGAACTTCCCTCATTGCTTATCCTTTGCTTTATCATTGTTTGTTCTTGCCTCAAATAAATTGCTGTGCTATCCTGAAGTTTGTCTTTCCTAATTTTCCACGTGGCGTTTTGGTGGAGATGCTGGGTAAGTTAGGAAAGACAAACTGAATATCGCCGAGAAGACTATGAAGCAATGGATGCTGTGATCTACAATTTCCGAGACTGGCTCCAGGATTCCACCGCCGTGTCAAAGCCAAGACTTCCTTTCAAGATGACGATGTCCCAATAGATGATACGACTACAAAGCCGCTCTTCACGCCGCAAGAATAATGACGTAAAGGTACTAGGGACAAAGTTCCACGACTTCGATGGAATCCTCGGCAGAAGCATGTCAGTATCTACAATGATTACAAGCTGTGGGTCACAGCTCTCATAGGGAGGAGCTATGTAGCGAATTATTTATTATTTTATAAATGTTTATGTTTATATTTTTCGCTACTCTGTGAACTTCCTCATTACTTACCTTTTTTTATAATTCATAGTGTATTCTTGCCTCAAATAAATTACTTTGCTATCAGTTATTTCAATTCATAGTCCAAGAATTTGGCAACTCAATTAACTTTATAAGTATATTACCTCATTAGACAATAAAATGATGAATGAGAAATATTGAGTTTTAATTTCGGAACCTAATCAATTCCATGAGGCATTCAGAAGAATTTAATAAAGATTTCCTTTATTTCCGTTCTTTTCTCGCAATATATTATCAAATTGTTCCACATGCAAATAATGAAATTTTTCTTTTCATAAAAATACTTGAGCTTTCATTGTGATAATAAACGTTCTTTCTTGAGAATAAGGTTGACATATGTTGAATAAATTTTATGGAAATGGTCTAGGATTTTGTTTAAATAAGAAAAACGTCGATATCAGTTTTTATTTAATAACAACAAACAATTAATTAATTAGGTTGCTAGGCTGATAGACACAATTTTATCAGACACCAAACTAACTAAACGCAAAAATGTGTGGTTGCTTCAGCATGTGCAATATTTTCCGACGAAATAAAAGGTAACCAAGCCCGTCAAAGGACAAAGCAGAAGATCCACTCAACTACCTAATATTCATAACGATGTTCAAATATGATTTTAAAAAATGATATAAAAATATCTTTCTTTTTTTGATGATATTTTTACTTTATAATACTAATTATCTATTTTTTAAACGATTCCATTTTGTTTATTGCTATTTGAATGGGTTAAATTATTTCGAAAATAATTCAAAATATACATATTTTAAATTCAAATTTATTAGTAGCTCGATTCTCTCTCTCACTCTCTCCTAAATATGCTTTTTTAAAAAGACAAAAAATGAATATATTGATAGATATTGATCTTTATTGCTACCGGAATTGTCCGAAATTGAGCTATTTAAAAGAACACCAAGTGCTCTTGAGAAACGATTAATATTATAATATAATAAGTTCAATTTTCATTGAAATATAGGAATAAACAACCAATCATATTTACAGACATACCAGAGGTGCAATTCGCGCTTCACTTGGATTATCCGCTTTATCTGCTTTCAAAGCCGACCTATTTATTTTGTATGATGGGAAGATTTTGATATATCTGATTCAGCTAAGGCCATCTAGACAGTGCGTCGTTTTGTCCATCAACAAACGTTTAGTGGTTTTTACTTATTAATACCTTAAAATTATATGTGACAAACTATCAAAGTTTAATATACAAATATATAAATGTATACTTAACAATATAAATACACTCAAAAACAAAAAAAAATCAACGCACCAAGAAGGATTTATATATAAAAATGCGTATACAAAGACGTTTTGACCGAACATACAAATTATTGAAACTTGCTGGCCGATTTATCCAAAGCTCCTGTGCATCTGAACTTCGCATTCAGCGCGAGTATTCTTTACTCCATATTCGACCCGGCACGTGCTGATTTTCAAATTTTCCGTTTAAATTTTAGTATTAAGCCTATTTATACTGTAGCAATGCTTAGTCAAAGGATTAGTGCTAATCACAAACAGATTTTGAGAGAGTCAGAGTTTGAAAGAGTTCATGATATTAAATAGAAAGAGACTGGTTGGACGAATCGACTAATCGAGCTACATCTGTGTCGAAGTGATGCGGCTATTAGACGGTATTGGCAAGAGTGGGTCCACAACGGAAGAATGCAATGTCAGGATGGCAGCAGTTGACAAAGGGACCCAACTGAACGGGAGGATAGAGTGATTGTAAGAACGGCTGTCACACCGGATTTGACATCCTAGAAGCAGAACGCCTCCCAAAACTTTCGGTCGATGAGCCGGGAATAGCTCTGGCTTTTCTTCGCCCACATATTAATCTTTCGCCTTTCACCAGATTTGACTATATCTACCAAACAAACGTGTGAACATCACACACATGTTAAAAGTGAATATCACCAGATGACTGAGAGAGCGGAATCTAAGAGCCCCCCGACCATTACAATGCCTAACCATCACACCCGTACACAGGCAAGTCGGATTACTGTGGTGTCAGGAGAGATCAACTTGTAACTGCGCTGACTGGGAACATATAGCCTAAGTGATCAGTCCCGTTTCTTACTGCGTCCTGACAACCGTCGCAAACGTATCTGGAGACTTCCTAGGTAGCGTTTTGATCCTGGCCTTACCTCATAACACCACACAGGTATACAAAAAGACGTTATGGTCTGGAGTGCCATTTGGTAGTCATTCCTTCCACCCGGACAGCACAATAGTATGTAGATAACATTCCACAGCTGTTTTGTTGTTGTTCCTCTCACATCAGCCCCCGGGTTTACTTTTCAACAAGATAATGCCCGGCCACCAACGGCACGTGTTGCAATGGATTGTCTTGAATTTTATTCTAATCTAAGGCCGCTGTCGCCTTCTTCAAATAAATCTATTCTGATAAAGTTTATTTGAATGCAAGTTTCAAATTATTTAATTATTTTAAACGCATAGGTTGCATTTTAAATATAAGGAAATATAAAAAATGGAATCAAAATTAATGAATAATATGAAATATGTACCAAAAAGTAAAAAATATAAAATTGTTTGAAATGATGTTTTAATATTGTTGATAGTTTTTATTAGCATTGATGCACCTGAGAAAGATCAAACAATATCAAGCTAATTTTCACTTTGAACGGTGAAATCTCACAGCTTGAAAGGAAACTTTCATCTAGAAATTCTTTCCCATTAGCTTTACTGAGCCTCTCTTCCATCAAAATTTTGAGAAAATTTATCAGACATTAGATTGACTGGTGAGGCTGGCCAAATACCATGATCAATATTCTTCCTTGATGGATATAGTGCAACAATGATACATTATATGAGGGAATTCTCAATTAACTCGAAGATACAGTACTTTTAGTATGTTCGGCAGTATATGAGTTGAAATGCCATAATTCTTGCCATATGTTTAATATTAAATATAGTTTGCATATATTATCCCCAATATTTAAATTGTTCTTAAAACAATTTGTATATTTCTCCCATCTCTGCTCTTCCTTTGAATTGCATGTATCTAGACACAGTGTTAATTTTGTAGATATTTAAATTTTGAAAGCAATATTGTTTCAACCCCCTAATCTTTTTTGAATTGATATTAATCTTCATACAGGCTGTGTGTATCACCTTTAAAAATATATATCATAAATAGCTATTATATAATTGACTCAAGATTCTATGAGGGTAACTCCGTTCTGTGTGTGTGTGCAGGTCAAAGACCAAAATAAAAGTAGACAGAGGCACACAGATATCTCCCGCTACAATTATTTTCAATGCCATTGACCCACCAGAATACTTTGACAACCCACAAGGTTTCATCAGAAACACAATTTTTTTACAGTTGTCATCTAAAAAGTCCCTCCCCAACCCCCCATATTCCCCAGAGCTGTTCCCACATTTCCCTTGCCCACAGAATAAGTTTGTCCTTCTCCCATTAGACTTCCAAAAAGTGACATCGGCGCCCTGTTTCCCCAGGCCCGCCTCCCCCCAGCCCCTCGACCCCGTTCAGCTGCGGCTGTGGCTGCACGGGAACGCGGAGCCTGGGTCGCGTTAACACTACTAACCCCATTTCTTTAACTTACTAACTTTAAGGTACTTTAAGGTAATAGGACATTCACGAAATATTGGGGCGAAACAAACTATAAAATATTGAAAAACTTAAAAAAAAAAGAATAAAATATTAAAAAGCAACAAAAAACAGATAAAAAAATTTAAAAAACAACAAAAAAAGAATAAAATATTAAAAAGAAACAAAAAATAATAAAATATTAAAAACAACAAAAAAAGAAAAAAATATTAAAAACAACAAAAAAAAGAATAAAATATTAAAAAGAAAAAATATTAAAAACACAAAAAAAAAGAATGAAATAATGTAAACTAAAAAAAAAATAATAAAATAAAAAACTTAAAAAATATATATATATAAAGAAAACCTAAAAAAAAAGTTTTTTAAAACTCATATTATATAATCTTAATCAAACGAATTGCACTCAATGTGGAACAAAAAAAAGAAAAAAAAAAGCGACGTGAAACAGTAAGTAATTGACTTAGCTACCCTGTGTCGTGGATGATGTGTATTATAATAGTCTTGTGATCTCTGACAATTATATATACAAGTATATATATTCTTATATATTTATATGCAAATATATACAAGTTTATATAGTATATATATATATTATATAATCTAAAATTCAAATATTTTATTATTTTTAAAAACATGTATTTTATTTTCATCATTGACTATTATTTTATTTTTGACCATAGATTTAGAATATAACACTTTGAATATAGTTGTAAATATATATATATGTATAGTTGACCCTACCTATTTTTTTAATTCACGAATATAGAATTCATTTTATAAATTCTATATTACTGTGAAATATAATTTTATGTATAATTTGCCTTAAGTAATTTAAAATAAAAATTACTTGATGGGTAAATAATTATCTTTCCTATTTTCACGACTGCACCTTCAATTCTCTATCTTTTCAACAACAAAACAAAATAATCATAACATATATATGCATAAATACATTATATATACTTGTATATTACAAGTACAAGTTCAATACTTGTATCTTTATAAATATTTCGTATTTTAAAGTTCTCGCATGATAATAATAAAAATTGACCTGTTCACACGAAGTATGCAATTTTCTTCTCTCGGGTCCAATATTGTTAGATTCTAATGATAATAAGAATAGTATTGATACTCAAATTTAATTCTAAACAATTTTTCAGAACCCTCCTCACAGGCATCAAAGTGTAAAAAAGCAGAAAATTCACTAGATGTAGTAGATATCAAGCAAACCATTACATAACCATCACATAATTGACTCCATCTTAATCATCGTGAAGACGTAACCACGCTATATCAAATCGCGCTAATAAAATTAAAAGAAAGTCATCTCCAGAAATCTGTTGCATTATTTAATTCAATGATAAATGCACAAATTATTTTAAAAACTGATAGTTAACACAATCCATCAGTACAAAGTAGAATGAACATTAAAGCCAGTTTGTGACAACCAAGTTGTTTTATAATACAATACTGTTCCCTGTGCATCATTTTAAAGTGTTATATGAATATAATATTAAATCCATGTATAGTGCCTCCAATTTGCCCAGATTAATCTATTAGCTTTATTGTCTTTATATTGTAGCATAGAAATCAAGCCTTGAAATATCCTAAGATGTAAAAGTATTTTTTGATGACGTCACAGCGACGAGTCGACAATTATTAATAGGTCAGCCCCCCAAAACTATTTACAGCTAGAGAATCTTGAGCAAGCAAGCAAAGAAATATTTTAAAGATGATTTCACAAATACAGATTAATATATATTTTTATAATCTGTTGAATATATTTTCATTGAATAATATTAAATTAAATAATAAAATATTTCTTCGCCACATAGCCTCCTCCTATAAAGAGCATCGACCCGATGCTCAGCAGGAGACTTACGTCGTCAGTCTTAACAACTAGTACTATGGCCAGGGATATTTTCAGGTGACTGCGGTGGATGTCTTCTTTCAGTTGAGATATCTTCTTCATGAGGACTTGGTAGTTCTATGTTTACGTCAAGGTAGCTTTTTCTCATTTCTACTGTGGTCGGTAAGGGGGGATTTTATAACTTTGCGGCCTCGCCTCCAATGTGGCCTATCATCTAGTTTTAATGGCGGGGCGTCCAGCTAGATCTTCTAGCAGGTGAGAAATGTTGTCTGCTTCGACCGCGATATAAAGTAGAGTTTCGGTAGCGAGTGAAAGTTTTCCTCGATGATTCGTCATTGGGGTCCTGAGTTGTAGGATACCATTGCGTCTTGCTTTCTTTGGAAATATTCATTTCTCCTTTCCTCATTGTGTCTCTTCCTGTCACGGCAATAGCGGACGACGTGACCTGGGCGTCCGCAGTAGAAACAGATTGGCTTACCTTCCGTGGTTCGCCATTCGTTGGTATCGCGTCTTCCTCCTTGTTTTGGGTATCGAGGTTCAGGGTGCGGTCTTATCGTTTCGGCCTCATATCTAGTATTTAAAAACTGTCGGGGTCTTTCCTTATGAGGGGGACTTCTCCTAGACTTTGAGATTGGCGCCAGGGTTCTTCCAATCTCCTCCTTTACAATTTCTTCGATTGTAGCATTTTTTGGTTCCTCCCGAGGAGAGCCTAATGCCCGCTGTACCTCCTCACGAATAATTTGCCTAATCAAAGATGACAGATCTTCTCCGTCATCCAGGCCACAGAGAGAGGCTACATTTGGTAGGCGCTCGTACCTGGTTGGGGTAATTCGCCTACAACGGAGCGCTTCGACACGGCGACATTCTGTAATGAATTGCTCGGTGCTCTGTACATCCCTCGGTAGAAGTGCTTGATAAAGCTCCTCAGCTATCCCCTTCATGAGGTGGGAGATTTTATCTTCCTCGTTCATTTGAGGATCAACCTCTTTGCACAAGCACAGGAAATCCTGGATGTAACATTCGGTACTTTCACCTTTTAATTGTGCCCGTGTTTTAAGTTTCTTCTCCGCTTGCAATTTTGAATTTTCTTTTTTTCCGAACACATTCTCTAATTGAGATGTGAATTCCTTCCAAGTCTGTATGCTTTCTTCGTTGTTCTCAAACCATTTGAGAGCAGTTCCAGACAGATAAAAATAAACTTTAGTAAGACAAAGGGTTTCGTCCCAATGGTTGTACCTTGCCACACGTGCATACCCTTTTAACCATTTTTGGAGATCTTCACCATCCTCCCCGGAGAAAATGGAAGGGTTCCTTTGCAGATGTTGAACAAAGTAGTTGCTTACCTGAGTACCTTCCTTCTTTACATTCATAGAAGTTTCTTCTGGTTCAACAGAATCAATTTTTCTTTTATTTCTTAATGGGTATCGGTCCAGTCTCTCCACCAGTTGTAGGGTAGAGCTCAAGCCTTGAAATATCCTAAGATGTAAAAGTATTTATTGATGACGTCACAGCGACGAGTCGACAATTATTAATAGGTCAGCCCTCCAAAACTATTTACAGCTAGAGAATCTTGAGCAAGCAAGCAAAGAAATATTTTAAAGATGATTTCACAAATACAGATTAATATATATTTTTATAATCTGTTGAATATATTTTCATTGAATAATATTAAATTAAATAATAAAATATTTCTTCGCCACAATATAATGTTTCCTGTATATAAATATCATGTTACCATTAAGTTCTATCACTGCTTTTCCTGCATGTATCCTATATTTCTGCTTGGAGAATCTGTATAAGACTAAAAGGTCTTAATAAAGCTTTTTTTGTTGCTGTTGAATATAATACAGTATTAAAAATAAAAATGCCATATTCTGACCAGGAGCAGATGTGCTTTACAGAAGGCAGAGCGCCATCTGGTGGAACTGAAATCAACCAGATGGCGCTCTGCCTTCTGTAAAGCACATGTGCTCCTGGTCAGGATATGGCATTTTTATTTTTAATATCAACACCTGACCTATTTATTATTTTTTTTCTATTGTTTTTCACATAATACAGTATATATTAAGGCGAGGAATGTTAAAGTATTAATTTTAAATTTATATCACAGATTATAATTAATCTCTGAGTTCTCTCTATGCAAGGAAGATTTTATGATATTTAAATGTTTTGAAGGAATTATTTATATACAATTGTACATACACTTGTATGTATACGCTAGTGTCTATTTTGTTTTAAAAAATTGAAGATATTTATTTGTATTAAAGCAAAATGTGAGATATATATAACATATTTTATTTAATCTAAAATTAATACTCTCTATATTAATATGAAATTTACTTAATATTTTCAAGCCTCCCGCTTTTTCAACGAATAAAAATTGAAGAGTAAATGGAAATTTCGTTTTTTCGAAGTGTAAAATTTCTTTGAGATCAACCTCAGTCATTACAAGAAAGTTATCGAATGCAAGAGAAGAAAGAGACTTTAGGATAAACATAAATGCATAAATGATTCTAAAAATATCTTTGGTTTAGAGATCAGAGTTTTAAAATCTGAAAGTGTGTGTGTGTTGTCTCACTAGGAAAAAAATCTGTTTTCGAATTTTTAGAAAAGTGCGAGTAAAGTTACCATATGAACGTGAGCAGACAATGTCCTTTCTCTACTTTTATATTATAAGAGAAAACTAAATATTCATTTTGAAATATTTAAACTCGAACATTTTATGACTGATAATATCAATTTGATTTTTGGGAATAATCTATTCTGTTTCAATTAAAATTACTATGAAGAAAGCGTGATAGCGCAATAAAATTTGATTGTCATTTGAATGCAAGTATTTTGTGAGCGCTTTTAATCTTTTAGAGCTTTGATTTCATAAGGAAAGAAGCCCATAAAATTGTTTAGTTTTTATATGATTCTTTACTTTATATCAGTCTAAATATATCAATATATTGTATTTAAATTTAAGTGCTTATCCATTATCCTGTGCAGAACCCTTGCAAGAAAACGGCAACTATTGCTGATACTTCTGCCCCAAAATGAAAAGCTACAAAGTCAAATCGAACAACTTACTTTGCGAGATGGAAAATAAGAGTCTTAGCTCACCTTCTATCAAGCGATGGTGGAGATTTGAAGAATTTTCTTTTGGTCTATGGAGACCTACACATGCTTCCTACATGGTGCCAGAATCAATGACTTATGAATAGAGCAGTCTTAAAAGTCTGAGCTCATATTCCAGATGGACATCGAGTCTTGAATGGTTGCTACATTCTCATCGCATGGCACCAGGTGGACCTCGAGTCTTGAATTGCCATCAGTCTGACTGTTCAGTTGAAGGAAGGTACCAGGTCTTTGGTGAATGCTACAGCCCAATGGCACTGCTACGGGAACCTTTATTTTTCGAAAAGCTGATACAAACTGCTTTCAAATATTCAGCAAGATCTCGGGCCTCGAATAGATGCATAGCCTGATCTACCAGCTCAAAAAGGACATCGGATTTTGAATGGCTACTGCAGCCCGATCACACGACTCCAGTAAGATCTCGAGTCGAAGAAAAATGCCACAGATTGATTGCAGTGCCTCGGTAAGATCTAGTTTCTTAGATAGCCGCTACATTTCTATCGCACAACTTTAGGAAGATCTTAGATTTCGGATGGCCTATGCATATCGAACGCTCAACTATAAAAGGTTTTCGGCTGTTGGGTAGATGCCATAATTTGATCGCATTGCTTTTACTCAGCAGTAAGAGTAAAGACTTAGACCTTTAAATTGCTAACCTCCAAACGCACTGCTCCAAAAAGATCTCGGATGACCGCTACACCCTGATGGAAAATCTCCAAAAAGACTTTGGGTCCTGAAAATAGCTGCTACAACCTGATCATGAAGATATTGGGTCTGTGGTGAATACTGCAGCCTAATCGAACACCTCAAAGAGAACCTCAAATTCTATATGGCCCCTACAGCCTGATTTTCTACATCTTCAACCGAATTGTTACAGAATAATCTAGGTTAATGAAGGCTGCAGCAACCAACCTCACGGCTCATGGGGGCTTTCACGTCTCGGTTGGATGCTAAAGTCGGATTGCATCTTTCAAAATAGTCTCGAATTTTGAATAGCTGCTACATGCTGATCGAAGATTCTAGAAATAACTTGGTTATAGATCAAGTACTAAAGCCTGATGGCACATAATTATGAAAATCTCTTGTATCAAATGCATGCTACTGAGTGCTTAAAGATACAGGAAGATCTCGGATCTTGGATGGTCTTTAAAGAAATAACGCCGAACTCCATGAAAACTTGGGGCCTTGAATTCCTACTGAAACCTGATTATAAAGTATCCAGAAGATATTGTTCTATATGAATAATTTAGCCTCTGATCGAACCGTTTAAAGAGAAACTCGATTCATATGATCGCTACAGCCTGATCGCACTTTTAAGAAAAATCTCGGTACTTGGATTGAGGCTATAGGTCTACAGGCTGTATCACCTGACCTGTATCGTATGACTCCCGCAAGTATCTTGAAATATGGATAGCCTCTTCAGCCTGATCACGTGGCTGCCAGAAGGTTTTGAGACTATAATGAAAAGACAGGTTGAACGCAAGGTTCAGGTTGTGTTTTGAATAGCCACCATAGGTCAATTTCATAGCTCAAGGAAGTGATTGGTCCGAGCGTGAATTCTATAATCTTTTACAAGAGACCAGAAATATATCGTGTCTCTAATTGTTCCTAATGCCTGATCGTAGGGCTCTATTAAGATCTCGGGTGTTATATTTATTTTGTAGCTACATCGCAAAGTGTCAGGAAGATATCGGTTCTTGTATTTCTTCTACAGCCTGATGGCGTGGATTCAGGAAGACCTTGGTTCTTGGATGTTTTCTAGAGCCTCTTATCTATCGGAACCCGGAAGACCTGGGGTTTTGAATGACCGAGATAGCCCAATCGCACAGATTCAAGAAGGTCCCAGCTCTTGGAAGAATGCTACATCCTGTTCGCATATCTCAAGAGTGATCTCGGGTATTAAATTACCGCTACAGCTCGATCACGCAGTTTCAAGAAAATCATAGGGGTCTATCACAGTTCTGCAGTACTATCGTGTGGCTTCAGAAATATCTTGGATCAAGTTTGCCGATATAGTTCGTTTGAATATTACTAGAAAAATATCGGTTTTTGCTAGCCGCTACAGACCGATCCCATGACTTCAAGAATAATTCGAGTTTTGAATGCCCTGTAGAACTCAATCCCATGGCTCCAGAAATTTTTGGTTTCAAATAAATTATTCAATTGATCGTACTGCTCAAGGAGAAACTTGAATGGCCACTACAGCCAAGCGCATAGCTCTATTGAGATCTCAGGTCTTGATGACTGCTAGAACCTGATCGCATGGTTCCAAAATATCTGGAGACTTGATTACAACTATATAGTGTTCGCAAAGTTTCAGATAATTAGATCCTAAAATAGTTGCCACAGGTTGATCTCACGCTTCAGGAAGATCTTGGAACTTCTGTGAATGTAAAGCCTGATCGCACAGCTGTAGGAAGAATGCGTTCTGAATGGCCCTGCCGCCAATCGCACGGCTCCATGAAGATTTCGGGTCTTGATCTCGAGGACGATCTCGGGTCAAGAATGAATGGTATAGCCTGATATCGCGCGGTTCAATAAATACCGGAATTTTAATGAGCGTTTTAGACAAATCACTTGGCTCCAAGAATCTCTGGGTCTAGGAAGAAATCTACAGCATGATTGCAAGTCTCTCAAAAGGACATCAGTGATCGGATGACAGGTAGAGTCACATCGCACGGCTTCAGGATGTTCGAGGCTCGAATGTTCGTTACAGCTCAATTGCTCTCCTTCAAAAAGATCTGGGTTTCTGATGATGTTATAACCTGATCTCATAGCTCAAATATTGAATAACAACTTTGCTATAGTCAAGTCCTATCTGTACTTAGAGGATTCAAAGAAAATGAAGGATCTATGATGAATAGTACAGCGCTCTATCGGGTTATTCAATAATAACCTCTGATTTTTAATGTCAACTACAGTCTGATCGCTAGGCTTCAGAACAATATCTGATCTAGAATGAATGCTACCACCTAAACGAACAGCTCCGTGGATATCTAGGATCTTGGAAGAACCTTAAAGCCTGATCGCTTATCTTAAGAAGGATCCCGACTCTTTGTTCACTGTTACATCCTGATTTTACGATTTCAGGAAGGATCTCATATGAATGCTACAGAATGATCACACAGCTCAAAGAAAAACTCGGATTTTGAATGACTTTTGCAGCCTGATCGCATTGCTCTTTGAAGAGATCGAGACTTAGTTGAATTCTACAGTCAAATAGCACTGGTTCAGGAATTTTTATGGTCTTGGATAGATTTACAGCCTGATCGCTTGAATCAATAAGGACCTCGGATTTGAAATGATAGCGACATCGCTTTCGCACATCTCTAGCAAGATCTTGGGTTTTGGATAAAAGATGTATTCTGATTGCACTTCTACAAGAAGATTTTGGGGCTTGAATAGCCATTACAGTCTAATTTTACGACTTCATGAAGATATTGTGTAATGGATAAATGCAATAATTAAATCGCTCAGCCAGGAAGATATCGGAAAATGAATTTTGGCTACGGTCTGAACAGACGGTTCGAAAATGATCTTGGGTCTTGAACTGCATCTACATCCCGATCTCATATATTCAGTAAGACTTTAGGTGTGAATGGCCGTTACACCCCGATCATCTGGCTCCAGGAATATCTAGAGTGTAGGATCAATTCTACATCCTGATCGCGTGGCTCACGTGGACCTCGGGTTTTGAATGGTCTCAAGAGCCATGTCGCTCGGCTTCAGGAATATCTTCTCGGGTCAATGATATATTCTACCATTTGATCGAATGGGTCAAGAAAGATCTCGTGCCTTGGATTGCCGCTATTAACTAATTACTTGGTTTCCAGAAAATCTTGTCTCTTGGAATGATGCTATAGGCTGATCTCATGGCTCAAAGATGACTAGCGCTTACAAATAGATAATTCTGACGGATCTCACGGCTTCATGAAGATCTTTGTTTTTGGATTATTCCAACAGAGCCTTAGAGCACTGCTCCTGGCATATATCTTGTTCAAGATGACTGCAAGAATCTTATCGTGTGGTTTTAGGAAAATCTCGTGTACCGTATGGATACTACCACTAACTCAGCTCATGGAAGACTTCGGGTTTCGAAATGCATTGTCTCCTCTACCGGAAGACTACAGAATGATACCGTGTCTCAACGACAGAGACAGCTACATCACTGGAATCCAAGAAAAATTGGTGTCTCGGATGAATGCTACTACCGCTAGAACAACTTAAGGAAGACCTCAGGCTTCGATTTGCAGCGTCTCTCCTATCTCAGAATGATACCGGGTCTCAGATGGATGCCAATGGATGGAAGCCAAGAAGATTTCGGGTCTCGGATGGGTGATACATTCTAATCGCAAAGCTTAATCAGGATTTCGGATTTTGGATAGCCATTACAGCCTGATCGTATGGCTTCATGAAGATATAGGGTCAGAGATTAACGCTACAGTCTAATCGCACGATTACGAATAGATCTGGATCGTGAATGGTCATTACAGCTTGATTTCATAACTTCAGGAATCTTTTAGGTCACGAATGGATGACCTAATAAATTAGCTAACTGCTAACGCTCGATCTCATAGCTAAAGCGAATCTAGGTTCTAAGAAGAAATCTATAACCTGATTAAGCGGCTCTATGAAGATTTCACGGATCTTAATGGTGGCACAGCTTGATCACTACACTGCGAGAAAATATAGGATCCCAGATGGTTCTCTACAGCTCTATCAGGTCTTAGATGAATCCCACAGCCTGATCGCATAGCTCCAGGATGATCTCTCTGGTAATGGATGAAGGCTATGGCTTGATTGCTAGATTCAGAAACAACTTGGGTTTTAAATTGTCGCAACAACCCGATTTCAAGGCGCTAGAAATACATCGAGTGTGAATGACCTCTATAGCCCGATCGTCTGGCTAAAATAAACTCTCAGGTGTAGGATCATTACTACACTATGAACGCACGACTCGAGGAAAATCTCGATTTTGAATTGACGCTACAGCCATTTCGTTCTGCTCTAGATTCCGCAGCTAGATCGAATTTTTTCGGGATAGATCTTTCCTCCTGGATTGCCTCTAAAGAGATCTTGATCAAGAGAAAAAATTGTGTGTATGTTATACATTCTAATCTCATGGACCAAGAAGTCACTACTACCTTATGCATGACCCCAACCGCTCTTGGGCCTCTGATGGTTGCTACATCCTAATCTGATACTAAATAAAACCTCAGGTTTTAAATAACCGCTAATGCTTTATCCCACGCGGCTTCAATAAAATATTGGCCCTAGAATGAACTCTACAACCTGTTCAAACGGCTTTAGAAGGATCTGGATCTCAGATGGCCACTATGGCTCGATTGCACAGTTCCAGAGGATGACTCTGTGTCTTGAATAGCTGCCAAGGTCTGAATACACATCTTAAGCATATTTTCTTGAATGAATGCTAGGCTTGATCTCTCGGCTATGTAATGGTATCTGGCCCTGGATAAATGCCACAGCCTGGTCAAGCATCTTCAGGGGGAAGAGTTTTAAACTCAGATAGGTATTTCAAACTGATCGAATGGCTAGAAGAGGACCTCGGGTTTTAAATGTCCTCTACATCTTGATCTCCCTGCTGAATGAATATCTTAGGTCTAGTATGAATGCTAAATACTAATGGCACGGTCTGATGAATATCTTAGATCATGGATGAATGCTACCCCCTCATGACACAGCTCCAGAAAAAAAAAACAGCAAGATCTACGACGTTTGCTACATACGACTCCGTTTGTTCTCTGCTTTGGATGGTCACAAAAATCCGCTTGCACGGATAAAGAAAAAATACCTTGTATCTAAAAAGGTCGCGTCAGCTCTCTTTCCCCATTTGTTATTTTATGATGAAGTATTTGAATCCTAAATATTTCAAAATACCTCACGTCTAGAATGACTGGAACAGGCAACTTTCATGGCCTCCAGGAATAATGTCTTAAGCAGCTGCTTAAGAGTCCCGCTCGTCACCAAATAAAAGATCTCGAGGATTCTAAAATCTTAAATATGCAATACAGTCCGTCGAATATATTTCCGAATACTTGAAGACGTCAAGGAGTATAGAAGGAATAATACAGTCTGATCCACAAACGTCTATCTATAAGAAGACTTCGAGTCTAAAGTCTTGAAAGATTTCTACAGTCAATCCCAAGACTGTCTAACAAATCTCACCAAGATATGACCATCACAATGAACTCTACTCAGTTTCTGAACTGAGTTTATATTAGTTGGATTCACAGATTCTCAACTATCTACGTGACATGGAAGGTACGTATTTCTCCATATCTCTCTTGTTTACATAACACGTTCTCCTATGTGATGCAATCCCTGGTTGAAATTTTTAAAAAATGTTAATGATCTAAACCAACCACACAGAATGCTTTCAAACTTTACCAGTACTCTCAATATTTTTTTTTTATCATAATAAGGGAAATATATATAAAGGTGTTTCATTTATAAAAAGAAATAAATTCACGCTCAAAATTGCTTAAATATTAAATATTGATGATACCTTATGTCATTCTATATAACCAATGAGGAATAATTGTGTCCAGGTAGTTCCGGAATTCCTTGGTGGAATTGGCAGAACAACACCAATTGCAGAGTTGCCGAAATAAAAACTGCGTCGCATATCGGATTTTATTTTCTTTGTGTCCATAATGCTAGACAGATAAAGGTGTTCATTTTAGGGCTGGTTGTTACACAGGACTTGTTCATGAAAGTAGATCGGGAGTAATTTGTTTTGTGTTTCAACCCTCTTTTACCAAAAGCATTTCAACCCACCCTTTGATACATTGGTAAACTTATATCAACTTTAATTTTAATTCAATATATTTTTTAAATTGCAAAATATTTTCTCACAATGAGTTTCTTTTTATTACAAAACTCTAGCTTTCGACTATATCTTATAAGAAATATTTACAATATTGTAAATATTTCTTGCAAGATATAGTCGATGTTTTTTAAGCCCGTTGAAAAGCGATTATCGCTTGAAAGCTAGCTTTTTGTAAAAAAAAAAAAGAAAATCATTGTGAGAAAATATTTTGTAAATTTAAAACTTTTTTTACAATTTTACCTACCATGAAATGAAATTCAATATATACATCACTACTTACCTCATTAAAATGGAAGGGAAATAGACATATAGCAAGAGCTACCACATTGTAGCCAATTTAGAAAGATCACTTCTCTTTACATTTATACAAAAACTTCTATCTCTCTTTATAAATGCTACCCTTCAACATGCAGTTAAAAATACAACTCACTTTTTAATCAAATGGTATATTATGACATAGTTTAATATGGAAAAATAGTACAAATGTGATATTGTACTGGGATAAGGTGCATAAATTATTTAAAAAGGCATCTCCTTATCGTGAAACTGAAAGTTGCTGATGGCTTGCGCCATCTATGCGCCATTAATCTTGATTAATCAAGAATGGGTATTTGGGAAATTCTGGAATAATTAAAAATCATCGAGAATAGTTGATATTTATTCCGATAGATGGCGTAAGCCATCAGCAACCTTTAGTTGCACGATAAGGAGATGCCTTTTTTCATAATTTTATATATTTTATTATGTATAATATAGAAAATTGTATGTCTTCTGAAATTAAAAATTATTTAGTGGTGTTACACAACCCGATAGTCAACACATATATAACTGGTTGGATACAATGATGTTTGATCAAGGTCTCCTCATTAGTTTATATAGATTATACAAGGCCGCAGTCACCGTTCGGAGGAAATTAATGTATTCGCTGAATGTCGTGTTTTTTTTTTTTGGATGAAGAAAGCGAAGACCAGAACGCGGCTGACACTCGCCTTTTCAGTAATACGCTAATCTTGATGTATTCACGGTGGAATCTGTGGCCACTGGAGATACATCAGACCTGGAGGCTGTTGCTGGGTTCTGTGCTGCCTGGAGTATAGGCGCTCTATCTGTGCTTCCTTCCTGCGGTGAATATGTTCAAGACCGGTGGTCCTAACAAAGCTGTGTGTGTATTTAGTGGTGTGTGTATTAAATATATTAGTTTTAATGTGTGATATATAAAGTTAGGAGTTTCGCGCGATATCAGAAAAAGAAATTAATCCATTTGGCATCTAAACCAGAATACTAATATTGCCTGAATTCGCATATTTAGCTGCTTTTAAAATCTATATATTTGTAAAAACCTGATAAATCATTGCGTCATTAGACAAACCTGTTATTTATATAGATCCACACTCATAGACAAAACTCAAGGAAAGTTGTATCTTTTAGTATGTATATCGTGATTCAGACAATAACTCTGAAAGATATTTGATACACAATGACCTTTATTGAAGACACACGAGATAACCAAGTGTGAACAGCCTCTGTCTCCTTTAAAAAAAAGCATAACTAGTTACATAAAAGACTTTCTACTCCTTTAAATTTTGTCCATGAGTGTATATACTATTAAAAATAGAGCAATTTGTATATCACCTTTGAATTCTTTAATTGTATATTGTACATATTTTCAATATATCTTCATTTCAAATAAAAAATGTATTTATTGGATTATTTTTAAAAGATTGTGTGCTTTTAAAAAGACTGGATTTTACATATCTTATTTGTAACGGCTAGCATTTATTTATGAAATAAAATTTATTTATGGAAGTCTATATCTTAACATATTACATAATATAATTATTAATGGGAAAATTGGATATATTGCATATACCTACACATCAACTCATTAAAATATTAAAATTATTGTCGTTATTTAACAAATTAACTTTTTAAATTTCATATATTGCAACACAGTAAACTGAAGGTTATAGTGGTAGTTAGGTGGTGTTATCGAACATGATTGTGCTTAGTGTAGTCCTCAAATTTGAAACACATTATTTTATGAGATTGCATTCCCTAATTTAGAAAGGAAATTTATAAGAATAATTTAGTTAATTACCTTCAATCACCCACACATATAATTGTTATTATAAAATATTAATATTCATGGAGATATATATAAACAAAAGAGGCTTATCCTGAACAGAATCACATGAGATTTTCTAGATGGAAGATAAGTCAAGAAATTGGGTTGGCCAAATATCAAAGAGCAAGTTAAATAAACGTTTAGTTTATTTTTCTCCACTAGATGGCGCTCTGCCATCTAGAAAAGCTCATGTGAGTCTGGTCAGGATATGCCTATTTTGTTTTTAATATCAACACCTGGCCTATTATATATATTTTTATATGAATATTATTAACCTCCTTATTTGGCAATTATAAAGAGTGTTCAGAGTATTTACTATGAATACAATATTTGCTAAGTGGTATTCCGCAAAAGGAAACACATAGATATACAGTCAGAATCAATTTTTATATTGAAATACCTATAAAATAGACAAATTCGGTAAAAAATAATGATGAAAATTTATAGAAATAATCATTAAATATACATATCTAGAATTTAATTATGGCATAGAGATGTGCAAATCTTAGATGTCACCAAATTTCCATTTAACTTCGAAGAGTGCAATTGATGGAAAACATTGAGAATCTCATTCTTACCAAACCGTTGCATCAAAACGACTGAATTCTTCAAAAAGAACAGCACAGATTCAATAGCTTGAGAAAAATACTATATACAGATTTAAACTTCAATATTGTATAAGTTTAGGATGAATGTTGAATATATATCTCGAGTAGCTCTTTTTATCTCTCTGAATTCATCCCTGACTCCTGGAGTAGACAGATGTCCCAAATTGTCCAGGTTGGTCTTCAGTATGAAGTGCTAGTGTTACCATACATTCATTTGATCAGGTGTTTCACCAGGCTGGGCAGGCCAATAGAGATTCCTAGGAAACATCGTTCAAAATTATTTAGCTAATCATCTAAACCCTCAGTACTATAAGTGTTGATTGTCTTTCTCTTATCTCAAGGAATCTTTAAACTGATACACAAGTGTCATCTTGATATAACTATAAGAAAGTACTCCTTTATTTTAAATCCTATTTTACCCACTACAAAACATAACTTGACAAATATAAATCCTATTTTCAGCAACATCAACACCCTGCAGTGCCGGATTCGCAATAAAACTCACGTTGCATATCGGATTTTATATCCTTTGTCTACAACCCTAGCTAGATATAGCAATATTAATTATAATGTGTTTGTTTCAAGGTTGGGTTTCAGACAGGACTGCCATTCATGAAAACTATTATCTGGTGGTAATTTGTTTTATGAGTCACCCCACTTTCACAGCAAGAAATACATTTCAACTGTACCTTTAGGACAATCGCGAAGCTATATCGACTATAGAGTTTTTTCAATAAATAAATAATAATATTATAATTATATTTATATATTTTAAAAATAGAGCAAGCCATAAATAAATCTTTAAATAAAAAGGCATATATTGGATCAAAATATGATTTTGGTATTAGAATTTAGAATTATAATTATTATTTGGAATATCATATTGGTAAAATAAATGATATTTTGATCCAATATATGCCTTTTTAATTAAATATAAATATATATATGTGACAATATCGTTGCGGGGTTTCTTGTTGTTCGATTTGAATGGTGAGGATTGGTTGAAACGCAGTCGTTTGAGTGGAAGTTTAAGCATACAGTTAGGAATAATCAGGACACGTGATTGGGTTTGAAAATAAAAGGCAACTGGGTTGGAGGGAAGAAAGCTTGAGAAGAGCTGAGCGATTTGACTTATTAATTAGTTGATCACATGGCGATGATTGGATTTAGATGAAATGAGCGGAGAGAGAGAGATCTCTAGAGTAGATGTTACCTTGTTGGAAGCGAAGGAGCAACTGACTATTCTTGCTTTTTCGATTTAACGCCAAGACTCAGTTTCTCTCTGATTGGTCGAGAGATGTCACATGATCTTTTCCTATTGGTTGACCTACTTAAGGTGCTGTCTTCTGATTGGACCGCGGTTCTCTTTGGTGAAAGATATGGCCTGCCTGATAGGAAGTGTCGGTTGCTATTTCGATTTTATTTACTTCCGCGTATCAAAATACGTCCGGTCTTGGGTCGGAAGTATGGGGTGTCTCTATACTAATATAACTTCTGCGGATACCAGATACGTCCTGCTTTGTCAGGAAGTATTGAGTGCTTCGCGACTAATATAACTTCTGCGGTCACTAGAGACGTCCGGTCTCTGCCCCTGCAATATTGACACAGGGGTGCCCAGAATAGTCGTGCCAGCTTTAGGCCTATTTCCTATGTCTTTTGTTACTTTCTTTCCTCCAGTTACCTTATTCTTTTATTAAATCTTTGAAAATCATACATTTGTACATGCATAGTGGGTCGGGGAGCATACAATTATATACAAATTATGACAGATGCGCCCCCTACATGTGAAGAATTCAAGAAGGGGTTAGCCTGAGAGAATTCTGTAAAGTGAAAAATAATTTTGTGGGAAAATTAGTTGTGGGTATGAAGGGGCTATATACAAACATTGCTGGTGATATAAAAGAAAAATAGAATGGTGTTGATGGTATAGGTTGAGTATAATTAATAGAAGTCAAAAAAATTTTAATTGTAAGAAATCAATGAATGCTATGGTACATAGTGGGCTAAAAAAAAAAAGGAAAATGCGCCTAAATGAATTCTACTCGAGATAAGAAATGAATTCGAGGGAGTTCTATTAAGACTTTTGAAATCAAAATAAAAATAATATAAAAATAGTTGAATGAAATCAAAATTGAATGTGTTTGGTTGAAAAAAAAAATTGTTTTGTTGCATGGTGATAAGGGAAAATGCCTAGTTACTTTTTTGCTCGAATTTTGAGAAAAGAAATCGAGGAAATTTCATAAGGCGCTTTGAAATCAAAACAAAATAAAATAAGAATAGTTGAATGAAATCAAAATTGAATGTGTTTGGTTGAAAAGAAAAATTGTTTTGTTGTATGGTGATAAGGGAAAATGCCTAGTTACTTTTTTGCTCGAATTTTGGAAAAGAATTCGAGGAAATTTCATAAGGTCTTTTGAAATCAAAATAAAATAAAATAAAAGGTTTTTGAGCGAAATCAAAGTTGAGTGCTTGGTTGAATGAGAAAAAAAAAATAGAGAAAAAAAGAATGTTTTTGTAAATCAAAATGAAATATAATATCCAATTTTGAAAAAAACCAATGAGTTTTTGTTGATTGGAAACTATGATAACATAACTAAGTGGTAAATATATGATAATTAATGATTAAAATTGATAATAAGTTGAATAAATTGATAAATTGATTAAATATTTACATTTTTAATTGAGAGAAAATAATGAAAATGATTGATATGAAAAATAAGGTGTATTGGTTTGAACCCTTTGGTATCTACATGCCCTGATCTAAATGTATTGATTGCTCCATTTTGCCCTATATTTTTCTTGTCTTTGTGTGTATTGTGAAAAATGTTAGTAGTTTTTGGTGTAAGAAATGTGTGTGTGAATTCTATGTGTTGTCGAGATCCTAAGGTCTGTGGTATTTACGTGTAGATGGAAGGTGTAGCGTTTTTTTTTTTTTTTTTTTGAAAGTTTGTAAAGTATTTGATCAATTATGTTGGGAGTATGAACTCATTTAAATGTGTGTGACGTCTTGTACTTTTTTTTTTTTTTTTTTTTTAGATTTCCGAGTGACAGTTGATTTGACTACATTGTAAAAATCGATACGTAGTTCGAATTGGAATCCAAAATTGGTGGCATAGAGGAATCTGTGGCTGGGGAGAGCGGTGACCTAATTTGGATGAGCGGGGCCTTGTAATGAGACGCCGGAAGTGGGACGTGTCGGGGACGCGAGGTCCGATCCTAAAATTACCCTCCCACACTATTTGCATGTAATTGGATCAGGAAGTGGGGGAACTACGTTTCCTGTCCGCCTAATTGCTATTTGCATCTTGTTTTTGGAGTGTGACTTCTCCGACATTGGTTGGTCATTCTTCAATTACTTCTATCTCTTCGGAGTCTTTTTAGATTTTCTGCAAAGATGATTCCTAATGTTTGTCCAAAATTAAAAACTGCCTCTTGTAGTTCGAAGATTTTACGAGCGGGCATGGTATAGATAAACAAGTGATTAATGATTAAAATTGGGATACAGTTGTATGGTAGAACTAACAAACAAAGGATAAAAATCAGATGAAAGATAGGATATTGCCCCATGTTCGTCCATATTTTTGTAACTGGGGACTCTGAAATATTTGCTTGAACCTTATTAATTGTAGAATTTGAATGATTGGTAGGTTCGCAGTTCTCCTGTTTGATATCTTTAGGGAGTGGTGTGAGATGATTGAGCTGGTTGTCAGGTTTGCAGTTTTTAACATCGGGGAAGAGTGATGCAAATCGTCTTGTTGTAAAAATGGCAGGGTCTAAATGCCTGAAAGGTTCGCTGCTGGTGGGTTTGAACCTTAATGACTCTGTTGGGAATAATTCGGGTGTTAAATGTTTGAAAGGGAACGTGTAATTGGGGTTGTGCTTTATATGATATGTGCTAACGGCGGGTGGTGATATATAATGGATTTTTTCTGTATACAGTTTAAGTTTGTTGACGTGGATTGTGTCAGTGTCTCTTTGAAGTGGTTGATTTGGTCGATCTATGCGGACCACATTTGGTGAAATAATTTCTAATATTGTGTGAGGTCCTGTGAAATACGGCGCAAGTTTCCCTGTATTTGGGTGGTGATATAATTTTACTAACACTAGATCACCTACTTCGAAATGTGGTTGCTTGTGTCGTTGGTCATAAGTGTTTTTGTCTTGTAAATGTTTGTTTTGTGTGCGTGTGTGTGCAATTTTTCTAGCTTTGTCGATATCTGGGGTGTGTTATGATTAGAGATCTCTGGGGGTAGGATACCAAACATTAAGTATATGGGTGGAAAACCTGTGGTAGAGTGGGGTGTCTTGTTATATATAAGTGTAACCTTCTTGACCAACTTGGTCCATGCGACCTTAGGATTTTCTAGGTGTAATAACCTAAGTTTTCCCGTGAGGGTGGCGTTCAGGCGTTCACATAGACCGTTGGCCTGTGGATTGTTGCTGGTTGTGAGCAATGGGTGAATATTTCTATTAAGTAGGAAACTACGAAATTTGGGTGAAGTGAAGGCAGGGGCTCTATCCGTAAGAAGGCGTTTTGGAGAACCATCCTGGGATACTCGCTTAAGTACCTGTTGGTAGGTGGTGGTACTGGTGGATTTAGATGGAAAAGCCCATGCGTAGCGTGAAAAATGATCGACTACCACATGGAGATATATCTTGGTGTTGCCATATTTGGCAAATCCTGCTATGGTGTCCAGAGATAAAAGGTCGAAGGGTTCTTTAGATTCCGGAGGTTGACTTAATTCTCCGTAAGTGGGTCCTACTGGACGTTTTGTTAATTGGCAGGTGGGACAGGTTTTAACTTTTTGTTTAATATCTTTTGACATACCTTGCCAGTAATATTGTGTGGAGATGATTCGTGACATTTGTGAAATACCGGGGTGATTGTATTGTGTGTGTACTGTTTGTAAGAGTTGTTGTATGAGTGGTTTTGGAAGTATAATCTTGGTTATACCTTTTCGGGAAACTGTATGTAATCCATTACGATCAATGGTCAAACTAGACTCTTTCGATGGAGGAGGTTGGTGGGTCTTGATAAGAGTGGCGTCCAAGAATCCACAAAACGGGTTACGGGACAAGAGATCTGCTTCATATTGTAGTTTTCCCTTTATGTAGCGGACCTCATATTCGTAACTCGATAGTCGTAAACTCCATCGAAACAGTCTGCCGGACGGGTTTTTGATGGTTTTCAGCCACTGCAATGCGTGATGGTCAGAAAATATAGTAAATTTTCTGCCCATAAGATAGATGCGAAACTTCTCCACACTCTCAACGATTGCTAAGCATTCAAGTTCAGAGATGGAGTAGTTTTTCTCGTGTGGGCGCAATGTTCGGCTGAAATATTGAACTGGATATATGTTCCCGTCAGGGTGAACTTGTTTGAGAATGCCTGCTATACCGAGGGTGGATGCATCGCAATACACTTGGCATGGCAGACCTTCTTTGTAAAGGTGTAAAATGGGGTGTTGTGTGAGGTTTCCTTTCAGGTCAATGAACGCCTCTTGACAAGCTTCATTCCAGTTCCACACGACATCCTTTTTGAGGAGATTGTTGAGTGGTGCTCGCAAGCGAGCGTATTCCGGAATGAATTTGTTATAGACGTTCACAGCGCCTAAGAAGGATTGTAGTGTTTTTCGGTTGTGTGGTTGTTTAATGGCGTGGATGATGTCGGTATTGCGTGTAAGTGGTGTAATTGTACCAGCTGTGATGGTGTAACCTAGAAAATTTATGGATTGCTTAAAAAATTCGCATTTCGCGAAGTTAAGTTGTAACTTCTCCGCTTCGCAAAAGGCGAAAAATTGTCGCAGGTGGTTTTGATGTTCCTCCAATGTGTTGGAGTAAATGATGAAATCATCAAAGTAATGTGCCACACAGTCAAGTCCGTGTCTCTGTAGGACCTGACTTATGGTTCGTTCGTAAATCTGAGGACTGGTTTTTAACCCGAAAGGTAATCGAGTGGGTTGGTATAATCCTTCAAAGGTGGCAAATGCTAACAGTGGTCGAGAATCGGGGTGTATTGGGACTTGCCAATACGCAGAGGATATGTCGGCCGTGGAGAAATATTTGGCCTGTGCGAGGCGGTCTAGGATATCCTCGATTCTCGGGAGGGGATGGACATCAGAGCTGATTAGCTCATTCACCTTCCTATAATCGATACAAAACCGTTTGGTCTTGTCGCGCTTAGTGACGAGGGTGACAGGGCTCGAGAAAGGTGAAAAAGATTGCTCTATGATGCCGTTCTCCAGCATTTGTTGTATTTGGTTACGGATTTCTTGTTGGTCACATATCGGAACACGATATGGACGTATGGTGATTATTTTTTTGGAATTCGTGGGTATTTTTACTGGTGGAATCTGTAAGCATGGTACGTTGAATTTGTCCTGTGAAAAAATGTGAGTGTACCTTTGTAGAAGTGTTGTGAACTGTGGTGTATAGTGAGTGTTAGGTGTTGTGTTGCAGTATGCATGGGGTAAAGGGTTTTGTTGTGTATTAGTGTGAGTGTCGAGTTCGTTGTGTGGGTTGGTCATGTGAGAGTTGTGCAACGGTGTGTGATCACCTATGTTTTTGGTATGCGAGTTATCCCGCTGTGTGGGTGCGTTTTGGACAGGTTCATAAGTTGAAGTTGTTGTGGTTTGATTATTTGAGGGCATGTAAAAAGGGCAATTGGCTTTAGTGAAAAAGGGGCATGTAGATAAGTGGGTTTTTCTCAATGAATGCACGCAATGGTTGTCATAGGCGGAAAGTTGGGATGCGGGGAAAAATTTTTGTGACATCGCCTGACACTGCCAGTACGTGCATACATTGGACACATGATTAAAATGGTAGGAAAGGGTAGACAATGGGGCGCCCAGCTGGAATATAGTGCAATTATTAAAATCTATGGTTAATCTGAATTTATGGAGGCTATTGATGCTAAGAATTCCAAATGGCAATGGTGCATTCACTACATGGAAATTCTCCTTTCGTGATATCTGTCCTATTGTCAGTGGGATAGATAGTTTACCCATGGTTTTTGCAAATCCGTTTAGGGTTTGGAGGTGTAGTGAATGTCACTCAAGGGTTAAATTAGGCAGGTGGGTTTTTAGCATATGATAAATATTATATGGCACTATACTCAGGCTGGCGCCTGTATCAATTAAAAAGGGGCATGATACATTAGGGGCTAGAAAAAGTTTGACAGTCAGTTGGTTTAGGAATCCTACCTCAGTCTCGAAAGGGCTGCTCGGCTGGGGTGTCCCTGGCTTGACTTGGTTGTTGTGGAATCGTGGTTGGTTGTTTTGGGACTGTTTGCACCGTCCGCACTTTTTCGTGGGTCGTCGGGACTGGTCGACGTCGGCATTCGCTGTGCCAGTATCTCGCGCCGCAGAACTTGCAATTGGATGGTGGAAGAGGTGCATTCCATGCACCTGGGTGTCGGGGTGTGCTGTGGTACGGACCCGACATTGTGGGTGGTTGATCTTCTCTGGGTCGCGTTGTCGGTGCACTGGGCCCGTGGATCCGCTGTACCAGTCGGAACCATTCTCCTAGGTTCTCGGGAGGTACTACGCGGACTAGGCGCTGGTCGTTGAATGGCAGTCCTTCTGTCAGCGTCTCGAGGATCACCTCTTGTGGAAGTCCTAGTTGCAATCCCATGGCGGTTTTTTCCCGGTAGTAGGTCTCTAAGTTGGCTTGTCCAGTGAGCTTCATGGCGAAATATTTCGCAAAGGATGCTTCGCTTGATTCAGGGTAGAGATCTAGGAGGGTTTGTCTCACCTGGAAATAACTCCGGTCGGCCAGTCGAAGTTTCCTGAAGAGCTCCAGGGGTTGTCGCACCAGGTAGTTTGGCAGGCGCAGTAATTTTTCTTGTTCTCCCATGGATGCGTCTTCCATTTTTCGGTCGAACGTCTGGAAAAACTGTGTCGCGCTGTATGCGCCGTCGAAAGGTGGGATCGCCGACTCCGCTCCATCCGAAATTTTTACTCGCGTCAGGAGCGCCGATAGCAGGGTGACGGCGTCCGCTAGGGGCGCAGTTGTCTCTCGGCCGGTCACCTCCTGTCTTTCTCCTGCCGGTTCGCTCTCTCTTACTTCTTGTCTTCTTTCCGTTGTTGTTTCCATCGGGCCGTCCGATTTTACGCCTATGGGATCCTGATTTAATTCCATCTCTTTATCCTGTCGACTTAACCGTTCTGTGACAATATCGTTGCGGGGTTTCTTGTTGTTCGATTTGAATGGTGAGGATTGGTTGAAACGCAGTCGTTTGAGTGGAAGTTTAAGCATACAGTTAGGAATAATCAGGACACGTGATTGGGTTTGAAAATAAAAGGCAACTGGGTTGGAGGGAAGAAAGCTTGAGAAGAGCTGAGCGATTTGACTTATTAATTAGTTGATCACATGGCGATGATTGGATTTAGATGAAATGAGCGGAGAGAGAGAGATCTCTAGAGTAGATGTTACCTTGTTGGAAGCGAAGGAGCAACTGACTATTCTTGCTTTTTCGATTTAACACCAAGACTCAGTTTCTCTCTGATTGGTCGAGAGATGTCACATGATCTTTTCCTATTGGTTGACCTACTTAAGGTGCTGTCTTCTGATTGGACCGCGGTTCTCTTTGGTGAAAGATATGGCCTGCCTGATAGGAAGTGTCGGTTGCTATTTCGATTTTATTTACTTCCGCGTATCAAAATACGTCCGGTCTTGGGTCGGAAGTATGGGGTGTCTCTATACTAATATAACTTCTGCGGATACCAGATACGTCCTGCTTTGTCAGGAAGTATTGAGTGCTTCGCGACTAATATAACTTCTGCGGTCACTAGAGACGTCCGGTCTCTGCCCCTGCAATATTGACACAGGGGTGCCCAGAATAGTCGTGCCAGCTTTAGGCCTATTTCCTATGTCTTTTGTTACTTTCTTTCCTCCAGTTACCTTATTCTTTTATTAAATCTTTGAAAATCATACATTTGTACATGCATAGTGGGTCGGGGAGCATACAATTATATACAAATTATGACATATACTGACTCCTCATTGAAAACAAAGGGAAATATTTAAAAAGAATTGCGTCATCACTAGTGAATCCTCTCAGTGATTTCGCAAAATTATTCAACAAACCGCTCTAATGTCTTTAGCTGGAATAGTGAGTATTTTTTAAATCTCGATTATTGCTTATTCATATTTTAAACCCATGGTCTGTTTCAAATAGACTATGTTTCAAAAATATAATATATGCTATAACATATAAGTTTTGATAGTTTATCATAACTTATACATATATGACGACAATAGACTCTTACTTGTTTTGAATATGTAAATTAATGATTTTTATGAGAATTTAATTGAATAGAAGTATCAATAAACATCTTTAAAGGTGTGAATGCTGATTTGGTTCTTTATTCGATTGAAATAAATTCTGAAGTAAACGTAAAATATCAGATGAGTTATTCTGATCATATAATATTCTTTAGTCTTATATGATCCAAAAGATGACCTAGAGAGATCTACATTATAAAATGATAAATTTTATCCATGTAAGGTAGTATGAGAATATATAGTGGCCGGGTAATGGTCTAGATATTATTTACATAACATAATGTGGCAGGGCAGTTAAACACTACACACTCTCTCTAATGGAGTAAACTAAAGGATGTTTCATATTCTTTATTTGCTTATATTAAAGAGTTTTCCCATACATGTAAATTCGAACGCTTTCTACTTTAAAATATAATATATTAATAAATATTAATATAGTGGTACCTCGACATACGAGTTTAATTCGTTCCGCAACCTTGCTCGTATCTTGAATTACTCGTATCTCGAGGCAAATTTCCCCATTCAAAACAATTGAACTACCATTAATCCGTTCCAACCTCCAAAATGTCACCCCTGTTATTTTTGTTACGTGGTTTTAAATAATAAAAACGTATTTATAAATATATCAAATATTTATTGCACAAAAACAAAAAAAAAGAGAATGTAAAGAAATAAATTAGATATCCTCACTGGTCTTTGCCTTTTTCGCTACATTTTTCTCGCTTTCACCTGTAGGCCGTTTAGAAAAAAACATGTCCAAGGAGGTTTGTTTCTTCCTCCCTCTCAGAATGTTCCGGAAATGAGTTAGGCAAGTGTCATTAAAAAGGTCAGATGCACGACCTGTTGCAACTTTTTCTGGGTGTTTTTTTTTTTCCACGAACTGTGAAACTCTCTCCCACATTCCTAAGATCTCCTTTAACCCAGTTGTAGAAATAACCTCCTCCACTGATCGTGATGGCGCGACTGCGTGTTACTACCGAACCGAACTCGTATCTCGAATTTCGCTCGTAACAAAAAGCAAAAAATAACTTGCTCGTCGGCTCGTATCTCGAAAAACTCGTATGTTGGGGCGCTCGTATGTCGAGTTACCACTGTTTACATGTTGAAAGATACAACTTTCTTAAGCTTTACCCATCAATGTTGTTTGATATATGTTATAAATATAGATCATTTTAAAGATTGTCACTTTTCTGTATTTTTCAATTTTACACCAATTCATAAACATATCAAAATGATGATGATAAATAGAGAATATCTTGTATTATATTTGAAAATCAAACATAAATATTTACATATTATTTGAAATATAAAATAAATAGGTGTGAATTAACTATAAAAAATAATGTTAAAAAATACACTTGTGTCAACAAAACATAGCTAACACAACGTACAAAAAAAAGGATCCCATCCTCATTGTCCAAACAAGAATTGCCCTTTGATGTTAACATCGCTCCAGTGAAACCTTCAAAGTTGCTGCTAAGCCTCTATCTGATGTGAAGGAAGTAATAAAATTCAGCCAATTGTTTGAACCAAGGTGAAGTTGAAAAAAACTCTGTACGCAATGGGTCGGCGACCCGAGGCTGCTAGTTTGCGGGGACAGTCAATAGATGGTGTCTAGTTTTGACGTCTATTTTGACGGGATAAGTGACCTTTATTTTTATAGATAAATATCTTCCTGGAAAAAAATCCATATAATATATTTTTAGCACTATATCCTGAAAACACACAGTTACAACTTTGTTGAAAAGTATACCCTACGGAATAATATGTTGATTAAATACTATATTAGGTAACAAATTAAGTAAAAAATTTAATATATATCGTAGAATATAATAAATGGGGTTTTCATGTAGTATATAGACTTGCATATACATGTAGTTTATAGACCTGTGTATAATTGTTTAGTTTATAGATCTCTAAAAGCGGTTTGGTGGATTAAATTGGCAAAAACCGCTGGGAGGGTTTCCTATTGATGAGCCTAAATCTCCTAATATTTTTCCATCATCATTAAGGTCAGTAGAAAGTTTGTTTTATTTGAAAATAAACATTCGTGCTTAATTTTTGCATTAATCTGTATAAATGGCTCGTTATTGTCTTATACTTTACATTGAGGTATATATAAAATATTAATTTGAGTGATATCTTGAAATAATACTATCAAATTTTAGTAGCAGAGCGTGTTTAAAAAACCTAAATGTGGTTAAATAACTCAAATTAAAAACACTAACTCAGCTGAGATAGCATGAAATGGGATGTCAAATATAAAATGTAGTTTGAATAAGTAGAATTTCCACCTATATATTTTTCATCTGGTCAAACAAGCCTTATTTAACATTATACTTGAGCACTAACACGTTGCATATGAGACTAATAAATTGGAGAATATTTTCACTGTTTCTCAATTTATAGTTCAAGATTTTGCCAAACCAATTAACTTTATAAAACATTTACATCATCAGAAAATAAAATCATGAATGGGCAATATTGAGTTTTAATTTTGGAACCTAATCATCTTTATGAGGCATTTAGAAAAATTGAATGCAAAGTTCTTTTGATTTCGTGTTATTCTCGCAATTAGCAGTTTTTTTTTCATAAGAGCAAATAATTCAATTCTTCTTTTATAAAAATATCTAATCTCTCACTGTTATAACAATATTTTTTCTTGAAATCTAAGATATTATTCTGATTATTGCTAATTTCATATGAAATGAAAGGTTGACATAGGTTCATTAATTTTAATGAAAAAATATCTAGGCTTTTGTTTAAATTTTAAAAACCACCAATTTTAATATTTATTTTATAACAACAAACAATGCTTGCATCAAGTTGCTAGGCTGGTTCCCACAATTATATCAGACAGAAAACAAACTAAACGCAAAAATGTGCGGTTGCTTCGGTATGTGCAAGTTTTTCCGACGGAACAAAAGGTAACCAAGACCGTCAGAGATAAAGTGCTTAAGGTTCAAATCAGATAAATCGGTCTACCTAATTTTCATAACGATTTTCAAAAGGTTCATAAATGAGTGATATAATTTTTTTTTCAATGATATATACTTCGAAATATTAAATATTTGATTTTTGAAAACGATATTTCATTTATTTTTATTACTTTTCAAATAGTCAAATTATTTATAGAAGCATAAATATTTTATATGACATTTATAAAAATATATTTTATTTTTAATCCAAATAATTATTTGTATGATTTTTTTATCCGAACATATGTATATTATTTTTTAAAATACAAATAAACGAATTTATTGATATATATTGATCACCTATTGCTATTACCGGGATTGTCCGAATTGTAAAAGGAGCTATTTAAAAGAAGTCCAAGTGCTTTTGGGAAACGATGAATGTATGTGACAATTACACCTAGCATTTTCTTTAGCATTTACAAATTATTTATGTGTTAGTTCAAAGTATGAACTAAAATATGTGTTGTATATGTGATGTCGTTGTCAATCGTTGTATGGTAGAGACGGGAGGCCTGGAGATGAAGAAACGGCCAGTTATCATAGACAGGACAGGTTAAAGTCAGTGTAGCAATGTTTCCATTAAGACAGCAAGTCTGGACTCAAGTCTAGGGATTATCCATCCATTGTCTATTGCAAGGGTGCGAATTGAGTCGAAATATTGAAAATACGTTTGACTCCAGTCAGTCCTATATCCACCTATGGTATGTTTCTATTATATGTGTAATGATACAAATAAACAGAGATTTCCGAAGTTTAATTTTCAGTTAAATATAGGAAAACAACAACCAATCATATATACAGAGACATAAGAGGTGCAATGCGCGCTTCACTTGGATTACCCGCTTTATCCGTTTTCAAAGCCAACCTATTTAGGATTGGAAGATTTTGATTTATCTAATTCAGCTAAGTCCATCTAGACACAGTGCATCGAAATGTTCAACACACGTTTGATGGTTATTACTTATTGATACCTTAGATTATATGCAACATACTATCAAAGTTTAATATACAATTATATAATTGTCTACTTATACAATATAAATACACTAAATAACAAAAAATTAACGCACCAAGAAGGATTTGTCTGATATAAATAAAAATGCGTATACAAAGACGTTTCGACCTAACATACAAATGATTGAAATTTGGTGGCCGATATATTTATAGCAAAAGCTCCAGCGCATCTGAACTTCGCATTCAGCACGATTAATCTTGACTCTATATTCGACCCGGCACGAGCTCGTTTTCAAATTTTCCGTTCAAATTTTTGTATTAAGCCTATTTCTACTGTAGCAATGCTTAGTCAAAAGATTTGTGCTCATCAAAAACAGATTTTTAAATAGTCAGTGTTTGAAAGAGTTCATGTAATTAAATAGAAAGAGACTGGCTGAACGAATCGAATAATCGAGCGCCATCTGTGTCGAAGTGATGTGGCTATTAGACAACGTTGGCAAGAATGGATCCACAATGGAATAATGAAATATCAGGATGGTAGCGATTGACCAAGCGACACAACTGAACGGGAGGATAGAGTGATTGTCAGAAAGGCTGTCACAGAACTGGATACGACGTTATCTACCATCCAACGTGTGAACAGCACACAAGTGTTCAAAGTGATCATCACCAGACGACTAAGAAAGCGGAATCTAAGATCTCGCCGACCGTTATGATGTCTACATCCACATCTGTACACCGTCTAGTCGGACTACTGTGGTGTCAGGAGCTATCAATTTGTAATTGCGTTGACTGGGAAGATATAGCCTTAAGTGATGAGTCCCGTTTCTTACTGTGTCCTGAAAACCGTCGAAAACGTATCTGGAGATGTCCTGGACAGCGTTTAGATCCTGACCTACCTTATAACACCACACAGGTCCACAAAACGATGTTATGGTATGGAGTACAATTTGGTAGTCATTCCCTCCACTCAGACAGCACAATAGTATGTAGATGACATTCCACAGCCTTTTTTGTTGCTGTTCCTCTCACATGAGCACAGGTTTACTTCTCAAAAAGATAATGCCCGGCCACACTGTCTTAAATTTGTCTTAAATCTTAATTTGTCTTAAATCTTATTCTAATCTGAGACCGCTGTCGCCTTCTTCAAATAAATCTATTCTGATAAAGTTTACTTAAATGCAAGTTTTCAAATGATCTAATAATTTAAAGCGCGCAGAGTGCATTTAAAATATAAGGAAATATAAACAACGAAATAAAAATTAATAAATAATATGAAAATATATACAAAAAAGTGAAAAGGTAAAAATTGTTTGAAATGATGCCTTAAAAATTGTTGATAATTTTTATTAGTCCTATGATTCACATTCATTGACTCCTCTGAGAGGCACAAATGAGACCAATTTTCACTTTGACAGGTGAAGCCTAACAGCTTGAAAAATATATTTTATCTTGAAAAGTCTTTCCCATTAGCTTTACTGGGCCTCTCTTCCATCAAACCTTTGAGAGAATTCATCAGACATTAGATTTACTGGTGAGCCTGGCCACATACCATGATCAATATTCTCCTACGTGGATATGGTGCAACAATGATACATTATATGAGATAATTCTCAATTAACTCAAAGATTCATTACTTGTAGTATGTCTTGTAGTATATGAGCTGAAAGGTAATAATTCTTGCCATATTGTATATATGTCTATTTAATATTAAACATAGTATGTATAAATTATCCCCAATTATCGGCTCTTTCCTTTGAATTTTAGGTATCCACGTATATTGTTCATTCGGTAGATATTTAAATTTTGAAAGAAAAATTGTTTCAATCCCCTAATCCTTCAAATAGATTTCAGTCTTCCAAACAGGCTGTGTGTATCACCTTTAAAAATATATATCATAAATAGCTATTATATAATTGACTCAAGATTCTAAGAGGGTAACTCTGTTCTGTGTGTGTGTGTGTGTACAGGTCAAAGACCAAGGGAAAAGTAGACAGAGGCACACAGACATCTCCCGCTCCAATTGTTTTCAATGCCATAGACCCTCCAGAATATTTCGACAACCCACAAGGTTTCATCAGAAACACAATATTTTTAAAATTGTCATCTAAAAAGTCTCTCCCCAATCCCCCATATTCACCAGAGCTCTTGCCAGGTTTCCCTTGCCCACAGCATAAGTTTGTCCTTCGCCCATTAGACTTCCAAAAAGTGACATCGGCGCCCTGTTTCCCCAGGCCCGCTTCCCCCCAGCCCCGCGATCCCGTTCAGCTGCGGCTGTGGCTGCACGGGAACGCGGAGCCTGGGTCGCGTTAACTCTACTAACCCCATTTCTTTACTTTACTAACCCACACCCTCTCAAAATTATTTTTAAGTTAATAGGACATTAAAATATTGGGGAAAAAAAAACATCGGACAACTAAAAAAAAAAAAGAATAAAAATATTTAAAAAGCAACAAAAAAAGAATAAAATAATGAAAACTAAAAAAAAAAAGAATAAAAATATTTAAAAACAACAAAAAAAGAATAAAATATTTAAAACTAAAAAAAAAGAATAAAAATAAAATAAAAAAACTTTAAAAAAAGAATAAAATAAAATAAAAACTTAAAAAAAAGAATAAAAATATAAAGTAAAACTGAAAAAAAAGTTTTTTTCAAACTCATATTATATAATCTTAATCTAACGACTTCCACTCAAAGCGGAACAAAAAAAAATGCGACGTGAAAAGTAAGTAACTGACTTAGCTACCCTGTGTTAACTATGGTACAAATAATAGAAGATGTGTATTATAATAGTCTTGACCATTGACCATTATAGAGATTTATAAAATATCTTTATAAATATTTTGTGTATTTTTAAATTTTCGCATGATAATAATAATAATTGACATGTTCACACAAAGTATGCAATTTTCTTCTCTCGAGCCCATTACAGCCAGATTCTAGTGATAATAAGAATAGTATTCATACTCAAATTAAATTTTAAACAAATATTCAGTAGCCCCCACACAGGCATCAAAATGTAGAAAAGCAGAAAATGCACTAGATGTAGTAGATATCAAGCAAACCATCACTCTCCTAACATAATTGACTCCATCTTAATCATCGTAAATAGTTAACCACGCTATATCAAATCGCGCTAATAAAATGAAAATAAACTCATCTCCAGAAACCCGTTGCAGTATCTCAAACTCAATAGTAAATTAACTTAATGGTAATATGATATTTATATACAGGGAACATTATATAAAGACAATCAAGCTAATAGATTAATCTGGGAAAATTGGAGGCAAAGAGAGTTACTATACACGGATTTAATATTATATTCAAATAACACTTTAAAATGCACAGGGAACAGTATTGTATTATAAAACAACTTGATTGTCACAAGCTGGCTTTAATGTGCATTCTACTTTGTACTGATGGATTGTATTAATATATTTTTTATCTAAAATTAATACCCTCTATTGATATATATATATAACTAGCGGATGTACCCGGCTTCGCCCAGGTTTTTCTCGAGGGAATGTTTGTAGTCTAGTAATAAGAAAATATACTACACCTAAAAACTATCAGAGAAAAGAGAAACCACGGAAGGTGAACAGAAAAATGCTTACAATGGATGTTATGTTTACGATATCAAGTTAAATAAAAACAAAGATAAAATTTGCATAGTTGGTCACTATAAATTTGTATATTTGTTAGGCGAAATTAGAAACATGATAAAACAATTGGGTATTTAAAAACAAATGTATAAATAAAATTTGAAGTATAATAAACAATGTTAAAGATTAGTTTTAATTATTAATCAAGATTGTGTGTGAATATGTGGGAAAGATGTAATATCGTTGTTGTTTTCTTGGCCGACTGTTTTACATATGGTGTTATCTTAAAATTGCTTGTTTTGAATATTTTTAGATTGAGATTATTAGCTAGTATGTAAAAAAATAACTCTGTTGAAATTTAATTTTGTATTTATATATAAATAAAATTAACTCTGTTGATTTTTTTGTATTTAATCGATAACAGCGAAGTTACGCATGTTATTGTTAGGAAATATATTTTGATGTTAAGCAAAACCTGCTCCATCTCGTTTTACATAAATGTTGGAAATTTGGTTGAAATTGATGCATTGTAACGAAAGTTTTTAGTGATGTCCACTTATGAAATTTCCATTTTATTAATATAGATTTACTTTATGTTGTAAAGCTGTGCGTTTTTATATAGAATATAATTTTAAGAGTAAATTGAGATTTTGTTTTATTGAAGTGAAAATATACTTGAGATCAACCTCAGTCATTACAAGAAGTTATTGAATGCGAGAGAAGAAAGAGACTTTAGGATAAACAGTTATTCCAAAATACATAAATTACAAAAGGTATTCTAAAATTACCTTTGGCTTAGAGGACAGAGTTTTAAAATCTGAAAGTTGTTGTGTGTTGTGTGTGTGTCTCACTAGGAAAAAATCTATTTTCGATACAATAGTAAATGTACAAATTATTTTTAAAACAGAGAGTTAATACAATCCATCAGTACAAAGTAGAATGCACAATAAAGCCAGCTTGTAACAATCAAGTTGTTTCATAATACAATACTGTTCCCTGCGTATTTTAAAGTGTTATTTGAATATAATATTAAATCATATATAGTAACTCTCTTTGCCTCCAATTTGCCCAGATTAATCTATTAGCTTGATTTTGTCTTTATAAAATATTTTCTGTATATAAATATCATGTTACCATTAAGTTCTATCACGGTTTTTCCTGCATGTATCCTATATTTCTGCTTGGAGAATCTGTATAAGACTAAAAGGTCTTAATAAAGTTTTTGTTGTTATTGTTGAATATAATACAGTATTAAAAATAAAAATGGCATATCCTGACCAGGAGCACATGTGCTTTACAGGAGGCAGAGCGCCATCTGGTGGAACAGAAATCAACCAGATGACGCTCTGCCTTTTGTAAAGCACATGTGCTCCTGGTCAGGATATGCCATTTTTATTTTTAATATCAACATCTAACCTTTTTATTTTTATATTTTTTTCTATTATTTTTCACCTAATACAGTATATATTAATGTTAGGAGAATGTTAAAGAAATTAATTTTAAATTTAAATCACAGATTATAATTAATCTCCGAGTTCTCTCTATGTTGAAGAAGGTTTTATGATATTTAAATGTTTCAAAGCAATTATTCATATACAATTGTATATACACTTGTATGTATACGCTAGTGTCTATTTTGTTTTGAAAAATTGAAGATGTTTATTTGAATCAAAGCAGAGAGTGTGTGTGAGATATATTATATTAATATAAAATTTACTTTCAATTTTGAAGCCTCCCGCTTTTTCAAAGAATAAAATTTGAAGAGTAAATTGAACTTTCGTTTTTTCGAAGTGTAATTTTTTTTTTTGAGATTAATCTCAGTCATTACAAGAAAGTTATTGAATGCAAGAGAAGAAAGAGACTTTAGGATAAACAGTTATTCCAAAATAAATAAATTACAAAAAGTATTCTAAAAATATCTTTGATTTTTAGATCAGAGTTTTAAAATCTGAAAGTTGTTGTGTGTTGTCTCACTAGGAAAAAAACTATTTTCGAATATATAGAAAAGTGCGATTAAAGTTACCATACGAACGTGAGCAGACCATGTCTCTTCTTTACTCTCTTTAATATTATAAGAGAATACTTAATATTCTCTTCGAAATATTTAACACTCGAATATTTTACGCCTGATAATATAAATTTGAATTTTAAAAATAATCGTTTTAGTGTTTAGCTAGAATTAATATGAAGAAAGCGTGATAGCGTAAAAATATTTGGTTGCCATTTGAATGAAAGTATTTTGTGAGCGCTTTTAATCTCTTAGAGCCTTAATTTCATGAGGAAAGAAGCTTATAAAATTGTTTTATAGGTCTAAATATATTTCTATATATTATGTATATACACGTGCTTATCCATTATCTTGTGCAGAACTCTTGCAAGAAAACGGCAACTTCTGCTAATACTTCTGCCCCAAAATGAAGAGCTACAAAGTAAAAGCGAACAACTTACTTTGCGAGAAGGAAAATATGAGTCTTAGATTACCTTCTCACGTGAATGAAGTGCTATCAAGCAATTGATGGAGATTTGAATATTCTTTGGTCTATAGCGACCTGCACAAAGTTTCTACATGGTGCCAGAATCAATTACCTTTTAATAGAGCAGTGGTAAAATTTTGAGCTCATATTCCAGATGAACATCGAGTCTTGAATTGTTACTACAGTCTGACTTGCCACTACGGGAACCATTATCTCTACAAACTGCTTCCAAACATCCAGGAATATCCCGGAGTCTAAGGGATAACATAGCCTGATCCACCAGCTCAAAAAGAACATATTGAAGAACATATATTGAATGGCCACACTATAGCCCAATTGCCCGACTACGTTAAGATCTCGGCTCAAGGAAAATGCCACAGACTGATTGCAGGGCCTCAGGAAATCTCGTTTCTTGGATACCCGCTACAGTCCTATCTCACAACCTTAGGAAAATCTTAGATTTCGGATGGCCTATGCCTATCGAACGCTCAACTATAAAAGATTTTGACTGTTGGATGGATGCTATAACTTGATCGCATTGCTAAGTAAAGACTCAGACCTTGAAAATGATAACTTCCGAACGCATTGCTCTAGAAAGATCTCGGATAGCCGCTACACCCTTATTGAAATTCTCCAAAAATACTTTGGGTTCTGAATATCTGCTACAACTTGATCAAGAAAATATTGGGTCTGTGATGAATACTACAGCCTGAACGAACACCTCAGAGAGAACGTCAAATTTGATATGGCCCCTACAGCCTGATCTCCTACATCTTCAACCGAATTGTTACAGAAAGATCTAGGTTAATGAAGGCTGTAACAACTAACCTCACGGCTCATGGAGGCTTTCACATCTCGGATGGATGCTAAAGTCGGATCGGATCGTTCAGAATAGTCTCGAATTTTGAATAGCTACTACATACTGATTGCAGGTTATAAAAATAACTTGGTTATAGTTCAAGTACTAAAGCCTGTTCACACATATAATTATGAAAATCGTGTACCAAATTCATGCTACAAAGTGATTAAGATACAGGAAGATCCTAATCTTAGATGGCCTTTACAGACCTATCGCTGAGCTCCAGGAAAACTTCGGGTCTTGAATACCTACTAAAACCTGATCATAAAGTATTCAGAAGATATTGTTCTATATGGATGATTTATCGTCTGATAAAACCGCTCAAAGAGAAACTATATTTATATGATCGCTAAAGCCTGATCGAACTTTCAAGAAAAATCTCTGTGCTTGGATTGAGGCTATAGGCCTATCACATGGTTCTCGCGAGTATCTTGAAATTTGGATGACCTCTTTAGCCTGATCACGTGGCTGCCAAAAGGTTTTGAGTCTATAATGAAAAGACTGGTAGAACGCACGGTTCCGGTTGTGTTTTGAATAGCCACCATAGGTCAATTTCATAGCTCAAGGAAGTCATTGGTCCGAGCATGGATTCAATAATATTTTGCAAGAGACTAGAAATAATCATGTCTCTAATTGATTCTAATGCCTGATCGTATGGCTCTATTAAAATCTCGGGCGTTATTTTTTTTTTTTCTAGCTACATCGAAAGGTATCAGGAAGATCTCGGTTCTTGGATTTCTTCTACAGCCTGATGGCATGGATTAAGGAAAACCTTGGTTCTTGAATGTTTTTTACAGCCTCTTATCTATCGGAACCAGAAAGACCTAAGGTTTAGAATGACCGAGATAGCCCAATCGCACAGATTCAAGAAGGTCCCAGCTCTTGGAGGAATGCTACATCCTGTTCGCATATCTCAAGAGTGATCTCGGGTATTAAATTACCGCTACAGCTCGATCACGCAGTTTCAGAAAAATCTTAGGTGTCTAGCACAGTTCTGCAGTACCATCGCGTGGCTTCAGAAATATCTCGGGTCTAAGTTTGCCGATACAGTTCGTTTGAACATTACTAGAAAAATCTCGGTTTTTGCTAGCCGCTACAGATCGATCCCACGACTTCAAGAAGAATTCGATTCTTTAATGCCCTGTAGAACTCAATCCCATGGCCCCAGAAAATTTCGGGTTAAATAAATTATTCAATTGATCGTACTACTCAAGGAGAAACTTGAATGGCCACTACGGCCAAGCGCATAGCTCAATTGAGATCTCAGGTCTTGAAGACTGCTAGAACCTCATCGCATGGTTCCAAATTATCCGGAGACTTGTATCACAACTATATAGTGATCGAAAAGTTTCAGATAATTCGATCCTAAAATAGTTGCTACATGTTGATCTCACGCTTCAGGAAGATCTTGGAACTTGGGTGAATGCAAAGCCTTATCGCACAGATGAAGGAAGAATGAGTTCTGAATGGCCCTGCCGCCTTCGCACGGCTCCATGAAAATTTCGGGTCTTGTTCTCTAGGACGATCTCGGATCATGAATTAATGGTATAGCCTGATCGCACGGTTTAATGAAGACCGGAATTTTAATGGGCGTTTTAGACAAATCACTCGGCTTCAAGAATATCTTTGGGTCTAGCAAGAAAGCTAGAGCATGATTGCAAGTCTCTCAAAAAGACATCAGTGATCGGATGACAGGTAGAGTCACATCGCACGGCTTCAGGACGTTCTAGGGTCAAATGTTCGTTACAGCTCAATTGCTCTCCTCTCAAAAAGATCTGGGTTTCTGATGATGTTATAACCTGATCTCATAGCTCAAATAAATGACCTCTATTTTGAATAGCTGCTATAGTCAAGTCCTATCTGTATCAGAAGATTTCAAGAAAATCAAATGTCTATGATGAATAGTACATCTCTATCGGATGAATCAATAATAACCTCTGATTTTTATTGTCAACTACAGCCTGATCGCAAGGCTTCGAAAAAATATCTGATCTAGAACGAATGCTACCACATAAACGACCAGCTATATGAAGATCTAGATTCTTGGAAGAACCTTAAAGCCTGATATCTTATGTGAAGAAGAATCTCGGCTCCTTGGTCACTGTTATAGCCTGAGCGCACGGTTCAAAGAAGATATCGGGTCTCCTATGAATGATACAGACTGATCACACAGCTCAAGGAGAAACTCGGATTTTGAAGGACAATTTCAGCCTGATTGCATTGCTCTTTAAAGAGATCGAGTCTTTGTTTAATTCTACAGTCAGATAGCACTGGTTCAGGAAGTTTTGATGCATTGTATACACATAAGAGTTTGACCGCATGGCTCCAGGAAAATCTCAGGTCTCGGATGGATCATACAGACTGATCGCTTGAATCAATAATGACCTCGGATTTGGAATGATAGCGACAGCTCTTTCGCACAACTCTTGCAAGACCTTGGGTCTAGAATAAAATATGTATTCTGATTGCACTGCTACAAGAAGAATTTGGGGCTTAGGTAGCCATTACAGTCAAATTTTACAACTTCATGAAGATATTGGGTAATGGATAAATGCAATGATTAAATCGCTCGGCCAGAAAGATATCGGGAAAATAATTTTGGCTACGGCCTGAACAGACGTTGAACTGCATCTACATTCCGATCACAAACATCCGGTATGACTTCAGGAATATCTAGGGTGTAGGATCAATGCTACACCCTGATCGCGTGGCTCAAGAAGAACCTTGGGTTTTGAATGGTCCCAACAGCTAGGTCGCTTGGCTTCAGGAATATCTTAGGTCAATGATATATTCAAAAACTTGATCGAATGGGTGAAAAATGATCTCGTGTCTTGAATTGCTGCTACAACTTAATTACTTGGTTTCCATAAAATTTTGTTTCTATGAATGATTCTACAGGCTGATCTCATGGCTTAAAGATGCCCTTGTGCTTTCAAATGGCCACTTCAGATCGATCTCACGGCGTTTCATGAAGATCTCTGTTCTTGGATTAATCCAACAGCCTGTGAGAGCACTGCTCCAGGAATATATCGGGTTCAAGATGACCACAACAGTCTTACGTATGGTTTTAGGAAGATCTCAAGTTTCATATGGATGCTACCACTAAGGTCACAGCTCAAGGAAGACTTCGGGTTTCGAAATGCATCGTCTCCCCTATCGAATGGCTACAGAATGAAACCGGGTCTCGAACGACAGAGACAGCTCCATCGATGGAATCCAAAAATATGTTTGGTCTCGGATGAATGTTACTACCGCTAGAACAACTCAAAGAAGACCTCGGGTTTCAAATTGCAACGTCTTCCCTATCGTAGAATGATACCGGGTCTCTGACGGTACAGACAGCTCCATCTCTTGAATATTTCGGGTCTCGGATGAATGCTGCATTCTGATCGCAAGGCTCAATTAGAACTTAGGATTTAAAATAGCCACAACAGCCTTATCGTATGGCTTCATGAAAATATAGGGTCGAATATTAATGCCACATAGCCTAATCGTGCGATTATAAGTGGATCTGAATCATGAATGATTATTACTGCTTGATTACATGACTTCAGGAAGCTTTTAGGTCACAGATCTATCTCAGGGCTAAAGCAAATATGGGCTCTAGGAAGAAATCTATAGCCTGAGTAAGCGGCTCTACGAAGATCTCACGGATCTTAAATGGTGTCTACAGCTTGATCACTAGACTGAAAGAAGATATAGGCTAATAGATGGCCTCTACAGCTCGATTTCGCGACTTCATGAAGATATCAGGTCTTGGATGAATCCTACAGCCTGATCGCACAGCTCCAGGATGATCTCTGGTAATGAATGGAGGCATTGCAATTTCCAGAAAGAACTTGGGTTTTTATTTGTCGCTTCAACCCTATTTCAAGGTTCCAGAAAGACATCGAGTGTGAATGATCTTTACTACCTAATTGTCTGGCTACAAGAAACTCTCAGGTGTAGGATCATTGCTAAAGTCTGAACGCACGATTCGAGGAGGACCTCGGGTTTTGAATGGACACTACAGCCAGATTGGTCTTCTCTAGCGCTATCTCGGATCTAAGATGCATTCTGCAGCTGGATCAAATTGTTTCGGGGAAGATCTTTCCTCTTGGATTGCCTCTAAAGAGAGCTTGATCAAGAAAATATTTTTTGTATGTGTAGATTATACATTCTAATCTCATGGAACAAGAAGTCACTACTACCTGATTACATGACCCCAACCGCTCTTGGGCCTCTGATGGTTGCTACATCCTAATCAAATTGCTAAATAAAACCTCAGATTTTAAATACCCGCTAATGCTTTATCTCACGCGGCTTCAATAAAATATTGGCCCTAGAAGGAATTCTACCACCTGTTCAAACGGCTTTAGAAGGATCTGGATCTCAGATGGCCATTATGGCTCGATTGCACAGTTCCAGAGGATGACTTTGCGTCTTGAATAGCTGCCAAGGTCTGATTACACATCTAAAGCAACTTTTTCTTGAATGAATGCTATGCTTGATATTTTTGCAATGTAATGGTCTCTGGTCCTTGGTAAATGCCACAGCCTGATAAAGTATCTTCAGGGGGAAAAGTTTTAAACTCAGATAGGTATTTCAAACTGATCGAATGGCTTGAAGAGGACCTCGGGTTTTAAAGGGACTCTACACCTTGATTCCCCTGCTGAATGAATATCTTATGTATAGTATGAATGTTACATACTAATGGCACGGTCTGATGAATATCTAGATCATGGATGATGCTGCCCACTCATGGCACAGCTCCAGAAAAAAAAAGCAAGATCTACGACGTTCGCTACCTACGTCTCCGTTTGTCCTCTGCTTTGGATTATCACAACAATCCGCTTGCACGGATAAATAAAAAAGACCTTGTATCTAAAAAGGTCGCGTTTCTTTCCCCACATGTGACTTTACGATAAAGAAATTCAATCCTAAATAAATCAAAATACCTCAGGTCTAGAATGATTGGAACAGGCAACATTCATGGCCTCCAGAAATAATTTCTTATTCAGTTGCTTCAGCGTCCTGCTCGTCACCAAATAAAAGATCTTGTGGATTCGAAAACCTCCAATGTGCAATACAGTCCGTCGCATATATTTCCAAATACTATAAGACGTAAAGGAGTATAGAATGAATAATACTGTCTGATCCACAAAGGTCTATCTATAAGAAGACCTCGAGTCTAAAGTCTTGAAAGATTGCTACAGTCAATCCCAAGCCAGCCGAAGAAATCTCACCAAGATATGACCATCATAATGAACTCTACTCAGTTTCTGTTCTGACTATTAGCTGGATTCACAGATTCTCAGCCATCCACGTGACATGGAAGGTACGTAATTTCTCCATATCTTTCTCTTTTTTTTTTTTTTTTACATAACACATTCTCTTATGTGATAGCATTCCCTGATTGAAGTTTTTTTTAATAATTTAGTTAATGACCTTAAACCAAACACACAGAATGCTTTCAAAATTTACCAGTACTCTCAATAATTTTTATCATAATAATAGCAATATATAAAAAGTTGGTCTATTTATAAAATAAATAATTTCAGGCCTCAAACAAGCTTAAATATTAAATATAGATGATGCTCTATGTCATTCTATATAAACAATGAGGAATATTTGTGTCCAGTAGCTCCGGAATTCCTTGGTGGAATTGGCAGAACAACACCAATCGCAGAGTTGCCGAAATAAAAACTGCGTCGCATATCGGATTTTATTTTCTTTGTCTATAATGCTGAACAGATCTAGGGTGTTCATTTTAGGGCTGGTTGTTAGACAGGACTGATTCATGAATGTAGATTGGGAGTGATTTATTTTGTGTTTCAATCCACTTTTGCCGAAAGTATTTAAACTCACTCTTTGATACATTAGTAAAACTATATCAACTTTATTTTTAATTCAATATTTTTTAAAATTGCAAAATATTTTCTCACAATGAGTTTCTTTTTATTACAAAACGCTAGCTTTCGTCTATATTGATATAGTCTATGATTTATTAAGCCCTTTGAAGAGCGATTATCGCTTGAAAGCTAGCGTTTTGTAATAAAAAGAAACTCATTGTGAGAAAATATTTTGTAATTTTAAAACTTTTTCACAATTTTACCATGAATAGAAATTCAATATATACAGCATTACTTACCTTATGAAATGAAAGGGAAATAGATATATAGCAAGACAGCTACCACAGTGTGGCCAATTTAGAAAGAAAACTTCTCTTTACATTTATACAAAAACTTCTATCTCTCTTTACGAATGCTACCCTTCGATATGCAGTTAAATACGCAACTCAACTTTTATTCAAATGGCATATTCTGACATAGTTTAATATGAAAAAATAGTACAAATGTGATATTGTACTGGAATAAGGTGCATAAATTATGAAAAAAGGTATCTTCTTATCGTGCAACTGAAAGTTGCTGATGGCTTGCGCCATCTATGCGCCATTAATCTTGATTAATCAAGAATGGGCATTCGGCCAATTCTGGAATAATCAAAATTCAACGAGAATAGTTGATATTTATTCCTATAGATGGCGCAATCCATCATCAACTTTCAGTTGCACGATAAGGAAATGCCCTTTTTCATAATAGTTTAATATATTTTAATATAATTTTTATTTTTTTAATATATATATTATAGAAAATTGTATGTCTTCTGAAATTAAAAATTATTTAGTGGTGTTACAACCCGATAGTCAACAAATATATAACTGGTGGATACAATGATGTTTGATCAAGTTCTCCTAATTAGTTTATATGAATTCTACAAGGCCGCAGTCACCGTTCGGAGGAGATTAATGGATTCGCCGAATGTCGTGGTTTGTTTGGATGAAGAAAACGAAGACCAGAACACGGCTGATTCTACACTCGCCTTATCAGTGATACGCTAACCTTGACGTATTCACGGTGGAATCTGTGGCCACTGGACATGCATCAGACCTGGAATCTGTTGCTGGGTTCTGTGCTGCCTGAAGTATAGGCTTTCTATCTGTGCTTCCTTCCTGCGGTGAATATGTACAAGACCGGTGGTCCTAACAAAGCTGTGTGTGTATTTAGTGGTGTGTGTATTAAAGAAATCAGTTTGAATGTGTGTTATATAAAGTTAAGAGTTTCGATATCAGAAAAATAAATTAAACCATTTGGCATCTAAACCAGAATACTAATATTGTCTGAATTCGCATATTTAGCTGTTTTTTAAATATATATATTTGTAAAAACCTGATAAATCATTTCATCATTAGACAAACCTGTTATTTATATAAATCCACTCGTAGACATAACTCAAGGAAGTTGTACCTTTTAGTAGGTATATCGGGATTCAGACAATAACTCTGAAAGATATTTGATATACAGTGACCTTTATTGAAGACACGAGATCACCAAGTGTGAACAGCCTCTGTCTCCTTAAAAAAAACTGGTTACATAAAATACTTTCCACTCATTTAAATTTTGTTCATGAGTGTATATACTATTAAAAATAGAGCAATTTATATATAACCATTTAATTCGTTTTTGGAAATCGTACATATTTTTCGATATATCTTATTTCAAATTAAAAATGTATTGCAAAATATAACGGTGATTAAAGAGGAGAGTCTTATAATAATTTTTCAATCGTCGTTATATTTTTCTATTCGAAGAGTTCTAGTTAAAAAATGTATTGATTTGACTTATCTTTAAAAGATTATATGCTTTTTAAAAGACTGGGTTTTACATATCTATTATTTATATTGGCTAGCATTTATTTATGGCATTTTATATATTAACATATTATCTAATTTATAATACACAATATAATGCTCTTATGATTGTAAAACGACATTTGAAAATTATCCCGCATGTGTTTCTTTTGAACGAAAAATCGAAATTTATTTTAAGGAGAAATAACCATTATTTCTAACCTTAGGGATGAAGTATAAAATGATGAATTGTGAAGTGTAATGATAAACGGAGAAAAAGTGTCCTATTTTTCCGTTTATCATTACTTTTCACAATTCATCCTTTCCTACTTCATCCCTAAGGTTAGAAATAACCGTTATTTTCCTTAAAATAAATTTCGATTTTTCGTTCAAAAGAAACATGCGGGATAATTTTCAAATGTCGTTTTTACATATTATCTATAATTATTAATGTGAAAATTGGATATATTACATATACCTATACATAAACTCATGGAAATATTAAAATTATTGTCGTTATTTAAAAAATTGACTTTTTACATTTCATATATTTCAACACATTAAACTGAAGGTTATAGTTGTAGCTAGGTGGTGTTATCGAACATGATTGTGTTTAGCGAAGTCCTTAAATATTCCTTCATGGTATTTGATACTTCGACAGCATCAGCGTGATGGCTTATAGCTTTATACAAGTCTTTAGATAATGAGCATTATATTCAGGAAAGTATGGAGTGTTTCAGAAACATTTAGAGACACTTTAAATATATTGCATATATAATTTATTGAATATCACTATAATTGTAAAAGAAAAAGAACTAAGACAAATTGCAACGCTGTTTTATACGTATCGAGTAGTTTTTGAAGGAAACATGTTTCTTAAATGATAATCTAATAACGTCTTCAAGAGATTGGATGCAAGCTAGAAGCCAGTAGGAAGGTACCACACGCTCCCCCAAAAAAGGAGGAACATCATAGTAGTCTGTAATGAGATGGGTCCTGTTATTGTCTTCAATTGGCACCACTTGGCTTCCCAGTAGAGTGATGATGGACTTGACAGATTCAATGATGGAGTGATCTACCGAAGGATGGTTTGTAATACGATATCCTTTGAGTATAATTCTTATAGAGATTAGACATCAAGACATTATGGTCAGGTTTTGGAGTGTCTTCCTTCCGATAGAAGTAGTGTTTGTGGATCTTGACAAGAGAATTCTGCACTTGGGATAAGGATTCGTTTATTAAACTTGGCGGTAGGAAGGAAGGACAGGTTGCTGGAGTATAGGGACAAATTGTCCGTACTCTACTTTCGCAATTCCACCTCACAGGAAAATAGTCCACTACATAAACCATGTCCTGCCCATTTTTAAACATGGTATCGAGGATTTCCGACTTGGATAACCCACTAATGAAATCCTCCCTTGTAATCAAAGTGGGTTGAAAAAACTTCTTGGGATCTAAGTCTTAAAGGATACATCTCGTATACAACTCACCACTATTTGTGCATATATACAAATCGTACAATTCTGACAGTTCTTTAGTGAATTTATACGTTCGTGGACGAATATATAATTTTTCTTCTACGTTCATATCCATGTAAGTAGACATTGAGATAAATGAACTGGTCTTCTATACCAGAGTATGATCCAAATCCACCAACAAAGCGAGCTTCTTCTTTGATTGGAGTTTTGTGAAATAACAACGAGGAAGTTGGTGATGGTTTATAGTAAAGATCTTAGTCAACATTGAGAAGGCCATTGGTATTTAGCTTCGATATACCAAATTATTACTTTTAAAACTATAGTAAAATCTTGCTAAGCATGCTCTGAAGTCTCAAATAATATATGCGATATATAAAAGTAAATACAAAAGATGAATAAAGATAATTTTTACAGATTAAATATTTTTAATAAAAATAGTTTTGATAACGTTAACTTCTCCTAAAAAAAAACATTTTGAAAGTAATAAATTTGACGTATATTTATATATGTATATATTTTACACATATAATATAGATTATAGAAATATAAATGTTAATATATATAATGCAGAGAATAATATCGTTGATAAGTTCAACCTAAATTCAATTTTATTCTTTAATTAGGTTCTCATTTCTGTAATCCCTTGGAAATTTTGATTATAGAAAAAAAAAGAGTGAGAGAGATTTTGATATTTTAAAAGTTATTATCTTAAATGCATATATGTTGGATGTTAGTTGGTTATGTAAATATATACTTTGTATTTTTTTATTTTATGTAAATATTTATTTTACATTTTCTCTTGTTTTATCTTTTGCCTTTATAAAAGGCGATGCTGCCGGCAGTCGTCGTCGTGGTAGAATAGTGTGGCTTGTAGAGTAGAGCGTACAGCTCGCTTTATGAAATAAACTTTACCTCTTCCGCAAGTACAAGTTTTATCTCTGGTGATTTATTTCGGGGTATATCTCCGCCACACATATACATAGGCCTTTATTGGTCTTATAAGTATTAATGTTAACAATTTTATGGATATATAAAATATTTGTCTTTTCTATAATATTGGTTTTTAAAATAAGCAGTCTTTTAAGTGATATGAGTGAAGTTAAATAGAATAATATTAATTCTAAATTTGCTTCGACCTTTTTTGATGGACTCTAAGAGAAGACAATAAGGCTTTATTTTACTTCTTAATTTGCATCATGATCGTAAAGAAAATTGTTTAAGAAAAAAAAGGGCTGTAAAGATAAAGTTCTTAGAATCAGCTAGGAATGTAAACTTATATGGGAATCGAATAAGTACCATATAAAAGCGATTATGAATATATTACCAATTTATTATTTGATTTATGACTAAAATATATTTATAGGACTATATAAAGACGGGCTCGTTTCTTTAATAATCAAAATTAAGATGATTAAGAAGTAGTTCACCTGAATGCAGCTCAGAGTGGCGTTTGGAGTTTTCGAACCTAAAAGATTGGTTTATTTGTTAATAGTTTACCTTTAATATATCTCTACCAGGCGGAAATATATCAAGAGCAAAATTATATAATCGACAAAAATATATACAGTTAAACCTGTCTATAGCGCCCCCAGTAAATAGCGCCTTTCCCTCTATAGCGCCCGATTTTAAATACGTTGTACGATGCGATTTACATTAAAAGTGACCTGTCTATAGCACCCCATTTTTGGTGAGTCCCAAGAGGGGACGCTATAGACAGGTTCAATTGTATTATAATTATATAATTTTTATCGTAATGTCAAATGTTCAATTTTTGTTCGCTCCTGACGAGGACAAAATATTTTTTCGAAACGTCGAGACAATAAAAAATATTTACTGGCCGAAGTGTCTTTAATTTGAAGATATATAACCACATACACTGGTGTCCAAAAAATAAGAAACTTTTGTTTAAATGATATGTTTTAAAATATACAACGCTCTCTCTCTCTCTCTCTCTCTCTCTCTAAAAGCTAAAAAGTAATTTAATTAGGTATTTTAAGTCGTAGAATTTATTTATCGCAACCATTCGATTTGGTAAAATTGAAAATATGCAAATTTTTGCCTGTCTTTATAAGTGTGCTATTTGGCGTGTCGTTTACCCTATCTAAGAATTGTCCAATTATATTTTATTTATTCCTTAGTTAATTATGAGTTTACGAAAAAATTTAGCAGATGATTTAAAATGGAGAGCTGTTGGAAGAATTGAGGCAGGGCAATCACGAGTTGAAGTAGCAAAATGGCTAAATGTGAATAAATCTGTGGTCAGCAAAATATGGAAACAGTTCATTCAGACAGGAACCATCAAAAGAAAAGATGGTTCTAGTAGAAAAAGAAAAACAGCTACCTCTGAAGACCGTTATCTGGTCGTAACTGCCAAGCGCCATAGGGAGATGACAGCTATTCAACTCTCTAATGAACTCTCAAGTGCTACTGGAACGAGAATTTCAAGACAAACTGTTTACCGAAGGCTTCACGAAGGTGCTCTTTATGCAAGACGACCAATGGTCTGTATCCTTTTCACCTTTGCTCACAGGAGAGCCCGCTTGAATTGGTGCTTGGAACATCACGCCTGGACTCATGATCAGTGGGCCAATGTTCTCTTCAGTGACGAGTCAAGATTTAGTTTAAGCACATATTCTCGACGAGTTTTCATCTGGAGGGAGCCTGGAACCCGCTATCATCACAGTAACATCAGGGAAATAGACAGTTTTAGAGGGGGCAGTCTCTTAGTCTGGGCTGGCATCAGTTCTAGCAGACGCACACCCCTCCACATTTTTTCTGGGGGCACTTTAACTGCCCAAAGGTACAGGAACGAGATCCTTGAGCCCTATCTAACACCTTATAGAGATCAAATTGGTCACAATTTAATTTTTATGGACGATAATGCTCGTCCGCATAGGGCTAGGCTAGTCAATGAATATCTCCAGAGTGAGAATATTCGAAGAATGGATTGGCCAGCCAGATCTCCGGACCTGAATCCAAAAGAGCATGTGTGGGATGCTCTAGGGAGGCGTATTGGAGCTCGTCACCCCTCTCCCAGAACCCTCGTTGAGCTAAGAACTGCTCTATTGGAGGAGTGGGGTTTACTACCCCTGGACCTCCTCCAAAGCCTGGTAAACAGTATGAGGGCTCGCTGTGAGGCCTTGATAGCTGTTAGAGGTGATCATACTCCCTAGTGATATCTTATTTCTTTAAGATCTGGAACCTTAGCTTTGAGTATGTTGGTAATAATTTGCATATTTTAAAATATCATTTTTTTTTCATATAGCTAGTCAAATTCTCCATAGCTTAAACTATTTGTATACTAAATTTTGTATTTTTTAATAAATTAGCTTTTGAGAAATTTCAATATTGGTTAAGTTTCTTATTTTTTGGACACCAGTGTATATATATTCCCATCCCTGGACACTTTTATTTTTCCGTTCATCATTACTCTTCACAATTCATCCTCTCATACTTCATCCCTAAATATATGAATAGTCTTTTTTTCTCCTTAAAATAAATTACGATTTTTCGTTCAAAAGAAATATTTTCGGTAATATTTGTCAAAATTCGTTCTACAATCATAAGCCGCATTATATTTTATTATATATATATGATATATGCAGTCTTCATTGGTGTCTTCCATGCGGGAAAGACTCCGCCATCAATGGAGCGCCAGAGTTCTATCCCGCTGGTCGATGAGATGGCTGGTATTGCTCAACTCAAGGCCAAGATGGTACTTGTAAATGTCAGGAGAGAACATACAAAACTTATCATCGATCGTATATCATAGAATATCATTTTATAATTAGGGAAATTTTCTATCCATACTTCGGCTTTAGAATTGGCCTAGCCATTTTTCCATCTAATGCATATCTTTGGCAAATTGAGAGGACTTCATGAATTCCCTGGACTGACGAAGACCATTACCGTTATTTTTAAAATAACGAAAAAATTGTCTTCTATTATGGGATGACAGAGGAAGGCATATTTCCAGTTGAATTTTATTCTTAGGGTGTAAAATGAGGTAAAAACTCGTATAGCAGCATCCACTTCAGATTTTGCTCATTTTAACTTTTTATTTTCAAGAATAAGATTCAATAGACTTAAAGATATCAGAATAGCATTATTCCGTTTTGCAGTGAAAGTTCAAACTCTATAAAAGTATTATTGAGTCATTAAAATACTAAAATCAATTTGAAAATCAGCACTAGAATAGACATATACATGCAGCGGCCGTTCAATGAATTTGTCTAGAATGAGAGCCAGTTTTAAACCTTATTAAATTGTCAACTTAATAAAAATCTGAATGAGAAAATAGTAGAGATGTGATATTGTTCTGGGATAAAGTGCATGAATTGGGAAAGAAAAAAAGGCTTCTCCTTATCCAACTTTCAGTTTCACGATAAGGAGATGCCTTTTTTTCATTCTTAAAAATCTGAATGTTAAATTTTATATACGAAATTATAGATCTTTCATACACTTTTCAACTCAATATACCAAAATTAACGTGAATAAATTTATTATCAAGAGACTAATTTACATATTCTCTCAAAATATAGGATGAGCGTAGCCATTCTACATTCTCATTTTAATTTTAGTTATATAAAAGCATTGTCTTTTAACGTTTTAATTTAATATCATAGACAAAACTTAGTAATGTTGTACCTTTTAGCATGTATATTGGGATTCAGACAATAACTCTTAAGGATATTAAAATACATAGTGACCTTTATTGAAGATACTCGAGATAACGAAGTGTTACAAAAACGCCTCCGTCTACTTAAAAAAAAAAAAAAAAAGACGACAGGCGACATCAAAATAAGAAACTTTTCTAAGTTTTGCCCATGAGTGTATTTTTATCATTTTATCTCTTAATTCCATTTTCTCACTTGTGATTATTTCGAGCTATTTATTATTATTTGGGGACACGCATTTGTCTCTTTTTGATATTTGAAAGATGTAAAAATGCATTGATTTAGGTTTTATCTAAAACAATATATTTGACATTTAAAAAAAATGAACTATTAATTTATCTATTCGTATAATATTTGTTTAAAAGTTATATCATAATCAATATTTGTATAAATGATATTTTTGAAACCTATAAAAGAGAGAGCCGCTCAGAATATTGGAAAAAAAGGCTGTTACTTAAAATGTATGAGTTATGCGGAAATGAAATCCAAGATGGGGTCCCATCCCATTGTATGGTTCCCGACCTTAGAGGGAAAGACAAAAACGTGTCTTTCACCAAAACAAGTAAAAAAAATTACAAGACACTCTTGTCAGTCGTTGACTGATGAGAGATTTGTCTGCTCTTGCACTCATGGGCAAAACTTAAGGAAGAAGAATGTCTTTGATGACACCGAGGTCGCCTGTTTTTTTTTTTTTTTTTTTTTTTTTTTTAAGACGGAGGTAATTTTGTACACACATTGGTTATCTCGTATCTTCAATAAAAGTCACTGTGTATCAAATATCTTTCAGAGTTATTGTCTGAATCCCGATATACATGCTAAAAGATACAACTTCCTTAAGTTTTGTCCATGAGTGTAAACTTCTAGTTCTACAGCTCGGTAGAGGAAGCTGAGAAAATCGTTAGAAAATGAGAAAGATGACTATAAGAGGCCCAGTGTTTGTTGTACACCCTCTTTACACTTGTTGATACTATCTATAATTGTTTGCTTTTTTTTTTCATTTTTTGGACTCCGTGAACGAATCAATTTTAAGACAGAATGTTTTAATAAAAGGCTTTTTTATTGTTGATATTTATGACCCTTTAAATTGGTTCTGGTAACTTTGGATCATATCTCCAAGGGATTTCGAGATAGAAGCCTGAAATTTAATTATTTTTCACCTTTGAAGTCTCAAACCATCGTTTCAAAAATCATGTTGAAGTAGTGCATCACACGCAGACATGCGCATTATTCATTGCTCTGTATAATTGAGTGAGATTCCAAATCACTTCAACGTTGTTCTGCGCTTCCAGATTATCTTTATATCGTCGCTGTTCTTTCAACTCTACAAGATCACATTCTCTTGACTTCAATGAAGACAAGACAAGCCAGATTCTACGGTTGTGTACACGTAAGCTTCGGACAATTTTCAAAGAATGGTGCTTAAGTCCGAAGTGCATAAATTCGATGTGTAAAATGGAACATTGGAATTGAGAGTAAATTGGAGAGATGTTCCGATTAGAGTCTCCCTTGCCGTTCTGACTTTGACATGGCTAGCTTTATAACTGCAAGTAGTGCAGAGCACGGCTTATCTAAGGCAATAATCCACAAGCGCTGGTTCGGCATATTTCCGCGGAAAATTTTTATTGGCCTTCGGAGATTTCCGTGCTGAAAAAATCGCATTAATATATATATATATATATATATATATATATATATATGAAAATAGTAATAAAAATAAAAAGGTCAGGTGGTGATATCAGAAAAAAATAGACGTATCCTGACCGCTCCCATGAGCATTTTCAGATGGTAGAGCGCCATCTATTGGAACAAAAACAAATTAAACGTTAATTCAAATTTGTTCCATAATACCTGACAAACCTATCTCTTGATTTGATATTTATCAATTTACAAAACAAATGACAAATTATCATTTACAAAAAGAAACTAAACGTTGATTAAAGTTTGTTTCATAATACCTGACATACCTATTTCTTGACTTGATATTTATAAAGAAATGGGTTGGCCAAATATTATAGAACAAACTTGAATCAACGTTTAGTTTAATTTTGTTGCAGAAAGGACAGTATTCGTGTCGTTATTTCTTCAAGGAAAATCATTGTAGAAATTTTGTTCTTGTGTCAAAAGACACGTGTAATAACAGAGAATACCAGGTCATCGTAAACGGAGGCAGTTCAAGCAGACAGACGCTTTTACGAGGGGCATGGTGATCGGACTGAAAAAGGCAGGTTGGTCCATACGTCAAATCGCAGCTGATAAACACCTTGGTGCGTCCACGGTGCACCGACTGTGGAGAAGATGGTTGGAACAAGGAAATGTGGCAATTTATAGGAATGTCGGTGCAACCAGAGTGACGTCAGCACGTGTGGATCGGCGTATCCTTCGACAAGCAGTGGAGGCCCCACAAGCCACTTGTACCGCCATCCTGCAACATGTGCAAGACACCCTAGATCATTCCATCTCGACCAGAACCATTTCCCGTCGATTGGTTGCTAATGGCTTGCACTCATGCCGTCCGCTAAGAAGACTGCCATTGACCCCACCGAATAGGCGCCAACGTTTGGAATGGTGCCGGGCTAGATCGACGTGGATGACGGAATAGCACAGGGTCGTGTTCTCAGATGAGTCGCGTTTCTGCTTGTCCAGTGATAGTCGCCGTGTACGCGTGTGGCGTCGACGTGGAGAAAGGTCCAATCCGGCAGCAATTGTGGAACGCCCCACCGTGCGACAACGTGGAATCATGGTTTGGGGCGCAATCGCGTATGATTCCAGGTCACCTTTACTTCGTATTCAGGGCACTATGACGGCCCAACGATACGTTGATGATGTGATGCGACCGGTGACACTCCCCTACCTTCAGGGGGTACCCAATGCCCTTTATCAGCAGGATAACGCCCGACCGCACACTGCTCGCATTAGCCAACAAGCTCTGCAAGATGTACAGATGCTTCCCTGGCCACCGTACTCTCCTGATCTCTCACCAATCGAGCACGTCTGGGACATCATTGGACGCCGTTTGCATGCCTTGCCACAGCCGCGTTCAGAAGACGAACTGTGGCAAATGGTTGAGAGGGAATGGAGAGCCATCCCTCAGGACGCCATCCGTACTCTGATTGACTCTCTACCTAGACGTGTTGCTGCGTGCATCGCCGTCCGCGGTGGTCCTACTTGCTACTAAGCCGACGCCGTTCTCGCTCTGTATTATGACTATCATTTTGAAATAAAGATCACTTATTGTTCGTCCCTGTCTCTCTCTGTCTGCCGAGTTTCATCACTTTCTGGCCACTATTTCTTGGTGTTCCATTTCCAATGTCACGCAGTAATATAACATATTATTAATTTTCGTATTTATATTTTGCTAGTCTGTAAACTTCTTTCGTGCTTGTGCCTTAAATAAATTGCCGTGTCATCCTGAAGTTTGTCTTTCCTAATTTTCTACGTTACATTTTGGTGAAGATGCTGAGTAAATTAGGCAAGACAAACTGGAGATCTCCGAGAAGACCTTGAGGCAATGGGTGCTGTGATCTACATTTTCAGCTAATGGCTCCAGGATTCCACTGCTGTGTTAAAGCCAAGACTTCCTTTCAAGATGACGATGTCCCTATAGACGATAAGACGGCATAGCCTCTCTTCACGCCGAAAGAAAAATATGTTTAAGTACTAGGGACAGAGTTCCAAGACTCCGAGGGAATCCTTGACAGAAGCCCGTCAGATCCATGTCAGTAGCAACCAGATTTTCAAGCTTTAAGTGACAACTCCCATATATAAGAAGCTATGTAGCGAAATATTTGTTATTTTATTAACAGATTTTATTAATTTTGAATATTTATATATTTCTATTCAGTAAAATTTCCTCATTGCCTCTCTTGTATTTTTAAATTTTAATTTGTGCTTTTGCCTTAAAAAATTTCCGTGTCATCCTGAAGTTTGTATTTCTTACAATATTTATGACAATATATAATTTTGTTTGAAAAAAAAAACCTAAACGAGAAATTTCCTCCAAACTTAACCACTCCGGAGGCTAAAAAAAGATTTGAGAAACGCTGGTCCAATGAAGAGGCGACAAGGTGTTTTCCTGATGTCTCTATTTAGCGAAATAATTCCGGAGACGCCATGGTCAGAACCCAAACTTAGCTCAGCGAGGCTGCCAGAAATACCCAGGGACCTTCCGGGGGGTGGGGCATACAGGCCCTCCGATAATAACATCGAGGTCCGTTAACACGGGGGTGAGGCAGACATGTCTGGCTGTTGTGCAATCACAGGTAAATTATACGTGTGATAGAGTCACAGTGATACCCAAACTATTCTTCCAAACATTATTTTCTAACATTCCTCCGTCTCAAGTTATTCAAAAAACTATTTTTCCATAACATCAACGTTTGTTTAAGACAGGAAGAGACAATTAGGGAGTTGGTAGATGAGTGACACAGGCAGTCGAGTTTCGACAACCCCGACTCGAATCCCACATGGAACATTCACAACAGCTTCCTATTCTTGCTCAAGTCTAACCCCATCAGTGAGTTCAAGTGTAATTAAACAGGGCTCTGACACCTTTTGAAAATACAATCGTCTAATTGCTTTCTACAAGTGTAGACAAGTGGCGCACACTTACATTAAAAGACAGTTGCTGACTACCCATCATGATTATTATGGCCTTTACCACCTGTATTTGGGATCTCTCTCTCTCTTTCTATCTTTCTCTCATAAAGGAATTATTTTATAAACTCTTCAAGAGATTAGAGAATTAACAACCACAGAACATTGTTATAAATTAAGAGACAACACAAGTACACATACACATAACATCACACACTATTTATTTATTTGGATTTGGTCTTATTACCTTGTGTTTATAATCTATAATCCAAATTGTGCCTTATCATAAATCAAGCTTCTACTGTCCTTACTGCGATGAAAAAATATTGGGAAGGCTTGGCTCATCAGTGGTGAACCATTCCAAGCGGTTTCGCCAATTTAATCTACCAGACAGCTTCTTTAGAGCTCTGATACTGTATTGGATTCGCTTCGGTTCCAAAATCACTTTATTAGGTACATCTCAAAAAGAGAGAGAAACCTAGTTTTTGATATTTGCAACAATGAATATAATATTTGAATGTTATTCACATATTAAACAAAATGTTAACGCGGGATTCGATCCCGGTTCATGGCTGTCGGGAATCGAGGGTGTTACCTACTGGTCCACCGACGTGATTGCTATATCTGTATTGGATCATTCTGCTTATATATGCTATACTGAAGGGTGGAATCTTAGAAATGGTACTTAAGCAAAGCTTATGTCCATAGTTTGCTTAAATACCATTTATAAGATTCCACGCTTCAGTGTAGCATATATAAGTAGAATGTTCCAATACATTATCAGAGCTCTAAAGAAGCGATCTGGTAGGTTAAAAATTGGCGAAGCCGCTTGGAATATTTCACCACTGATGAGCCAAGCGCTCCCAATATTTTTTCATCGCAGTAAGGACACTATAAGCTTGATTTATTTGTTGAAAGAAACATTCGCGTCTTAATTTTTTCATTTGTTAAATTAAACATTATTTATTTGAAATGTGCATAGAGCTATGGGTTCTACCTGTTGATGGGGTTTTGTTTAAGTCCGCGATATCTCCTTGTCTCAGCAGGTTCGATTTTTGAATAGTTGAGGAGTAGAGGAAATTCTAGGGGTCGAGACTTGGGAAATGGTTCTTGTAGTTCTTCTGACAGCTGGGTTATCCGTCCATCGTCCAGTCTTTTGTATTCCATAGACAATACAAAAATACGTGAAGACCAAAGCGGGAAAAAACATCAAAAGTAAAGGCCAAATTCAAAGACAAAAATCAAAAATACTTGAAGACCAAAGCGTGAAAAAACATCAAAAGTAAAGGTCAAAATCTAAGACAATACAGAAAGGCGTGAAGGCCAAGGTGCAAGACAACGCAGGGTTTTATTTTACCTCAATAGAAGCAGACGCCCACCTAACCGAAATAGTCGTCTGTGACATCACCTTCTGGTGTATTGACTGCCTCCCACACACGAGGATTTAAACTAACGTTTTGACTTCCCTCATACTTCGTTTCTATAGTTCAATACACCGTCTTCAGAACTTATGTAGACATAAACTTCTTCGGATCTACAACAAAGACATTTAAATACTCTGAATGACTACATAATGACAATTGAATCGATTCTGTACAGAATCTATAATTTGACAAAGTACTGATACATAACGCAACGAGACCAAGCTGTTGCTGGTTATATATCTTTGAAAAAGATTTGGCGTCTAAATCTTCAAAAAATATTTCTTTAAAAAAAATCGAGTTATTCTTTTATTATGAAGGCAAAGAGGGGGGTCGCCTCTCTCCCGTCAAAATAAATGTCAAAACTAGATGCCAGGTTTTCTTCTTACACTCAAATATATTTTGTTGGTGCTATTAGTATTCATCCTTCAACCCCGACTATATCAGTTTTTCCTCCTACTGCCCTCTCAGCCATAAAATAAATACCGTAAAGACCTTAACTAAACGTATTCATAGTCATTGCTCACTTCAAACTTTTAAAACAGAAGAAACTCAGAATAATTAAAGAAATCTAATAACTTGTCACTATCCTTTATCATTTATCCTAAGATATTTCTATAGTCCTTCGGAAATTCGGAATTCCCCATTCTATAAATCTATTAGCAGTATTCACTATTCACCAGTATCTGTTTCTATAGCTCGTTATCTGAAGAAATTTGGGATCAAAACCTTTTTAAGCAACTCACTTAATTTAAAATCGTCACTAAGAAATCCCATAACAAAGAACAATAGCATTAATTATCCTGCCAATATTAATAATGCCATATACTCCATCGAATACAGCAAATGCAAAACCAAATATGTAGGCGAAACTAGCAGACATTCAAATATAATTTCAGAACATAAACGAAATATCGATAACAAAGACAGTAGATCTTTAGTATACCAACATATAAGAGAAGCAGGCCATTCCTTCTCCCTATCAGAACCAAAGACTCATTACTCCAACATCTCCAATAGATGACAGAGACTTATGATGGACTCCATCATATCCAGAAAGCACAATAGCATTAACAGAAGAATAGACATTCTAGAAAATTATAATGTACTACTTCCTGAACCCATCCCATAACCTCCAAATGAAGATATCATCTCTGAATAACAAAGTCGATAAGCACCCGCAATGGAGGCCCGCGCTGATCCTACATTCAAACAACTGTAAACACTCGAAGTATTTTATTTGATTTTAATCCTTATTCTATTGGCGGTTCAATGTAAATATTTTCTCCTGTAGAAGGACTTTCTTGCCAGAAAGCTAGAGATATTTATAAATAAACGATTTGTAAAAAAGAAACTTTTCCCTGGTGTCCTCATGTTTGTATTTTGATAAAGTAGTATGCTGATAAATAAAGCCAGAATTTTTTTATAATTATGAAAAAAATTATAATTCCGTAAATTTTTTCCAAACAATTTTATGCATATATCATAGTTGGGCAGCACTTAACAATTTATAGCTGTTTGTTCATCTTATCGTCTTATGTTTAAACGTTTACTCTAATTAACATTGTTTTTCGATTGTCTCGAATGCGCACAAATAGTTCGAAATCCTAACAATAAAATAGAAGTCTATTTGAAATCAGGTTTATAAACAAAAGTGCTCTCACAGCTAACCTGTCTCGTACATGACTCCAATCACTGATCAGTCAAACAGAATTCTGATTCCATGTAAGTACAAATACTTCAACATAACATGTGTTGATTTACGGTAAAAGAAATTGTAACTCTCTCTCTCTAGTCACAATTATTATCATTGAATATTGATTGAATTTATTTAGTTTCTGTGGTTTCTAATTTATATAACACATCTTCAATATACTGTCAACAATGGAATTGGTCTTTGAGCCCCTTACCGCTAGACAACAGACAATAAATAATGTTGTAGATCTATATCAATTTGTAAATAGCAGAGAGAATTATCATAGTTTTAACTATTTTTGTAAATATATTTATGATTAACTTTCTAACCTGAAAGGTTAAGGTTCCTAATATATTTTATTGTTTCTCTTTTTTATTTTTGATTACTTTTTATTGTATAATATGTTTATAACTATTTCTGTTTAAAAAAAGGTAAATCGACGCAATTATCTCTAGCCGGGATATCGCGTTTTGTGTATTTAAAATAAATAAACGCGTTATGTTCATAAAAAATATATTATGTTCAAAGTTAAACTCTCTTTTAAACACAGTTTAATCTGAAATATGTATTTTTAAAATTGTATTTCAATTTAAAGCGCTATGTCCCCCTAGGGACACTTGCGCTGTCATACATGTATACCTTTACATTTGTCTATACATATATATACAATAGTTTTAGGCCGTGAATAGAATAGTCATATGATGTTAACAATGAGAAAGAGAGAAAAAAGAACTGTGTACAAAATAAAGAAGTGTCTAGCAATATGTACAGTAAGCATAATATAAATTATCAGTATCTGAATTATATAATGAATTGTTGCATGGTCATGATAGGAGGAGGAAGAGTAAATATACATTAGCATAAACAATAATTATCTAAATTAATCGCAATTCAAGTTAATCAAGTAAGCAAATATTAAAAGAAAGTTATAAAAGTTCTTCACAATTCTTTTAAATAATATAAAATCGTCGATCTTTTAAATATCGCCGTGCTGATTGGTTTTTACCGGAGGGTTTTATTCATTAACACACACGGTGACTTTTCTAGCGCTTGGAATTCCCAGACCCATTGTTGTACTGTTTGGCGACTTTTTTCATCTCATTTTATCAAAATGTATTATGATTAAAATAAAAACATTAAGCTTCCAGGGAAAAGTTTATTTTTAAAAAGAAACTTTTTCCTGGAGGCTTAATGTTCTTATTTAAATATTGATTTACAGAATTATTTTATCGAATTGTGAACTCAAGTTAAGTCATGAATTTATCGCCAAATCAAATAAAAAGAAACTTTCCCCGGAGGCTTAATGTTCTAATTTTAATACTTTCGTCCAAATTTTTATAATACTCAATTTGTTACAAACCACGGAAATTTCTAAAGTTTTTAAAATAAGATAAAGGCAGTGGAGGAATCAAGTTGCTTTTGTGGTATTGAGGAACAAACCTCAAGACATCTACTGATCGATTACCCAGCATTTCAATATTATAGAATGAAGAATGAACTAGTTGTTTGTGGACTTAACGATTTGATTTCCGAAAAAAAAATCATATTTAAAGTTCAATTCATTTTGTGAATACATTCTAAACTTTCTACAAAATCTGGATCTCTAATGTTTTCATGCGTTGAATAATGTAAATAACTTATGTAAATAAACTTTTCTCCTTGTTTGGCGCAAGTATCCCTTGAGGGATATAGCGCTTTGGAAATAAAATAATTGTAAAGTAATTTTAATATTGATTCAAGGGGGATTATTTTATCGAAAAAATGTATTTTAAATTTGATCCTGTTCTGTCTGACGTATGACGTGAAGCATAGAGAAGCATACCATTCTATACTTCAATGAACCAATCACAAGATGTATTTCTGCTCAAATTGAAAAGTAAACCCTGTAATTTTTTCAGACAATTTGAAACCATCAATAACAGAACAAATTCTTAAAATAACAGACTCTTCTGCCGGATTAGTTTTTATTTTTTCGACAAAAATCTTTTGTCCTCTTCAGAAAATAATTTTAAATGATTTTTTTTTTTTTGCTTTAAACTCTGTTAAAGCCTTTCTATATAAAGTTTATTTTTAAATTTTGTTTCCAGACAAGAAAACAAAAGATTTTGTCGAATGTCGAAAAATACAAATTCCTCTGGCCTCTGTTATTTCAAGAACAATCAATGCCGGCCAGGCAAACTCTATCTTCAAGAAAAAATCTGGTGCTAATAAAGTCTACAAACACGCTGTGCTAAAATACAATTAATTTAACCGACAACTTACCACCTAATATTCGTAAACATAAGAGTGTTTTGAGAGTTAAATTCATAGCAATTTACGATTTTAGGGTTCTCACTCTTCAGAAACAATAAGGTTTTTACTTTTACGAATTGTTCAAGTCGTTATTAAATACAAAATAATTGTCTGGTCTTCTAAAGTTGTAAGAAATATCAATTATTTTTATGCGTATGATTATTTTTGAAATAAAACAATTTTCTATTGCCTTTACTGCAATGATAAAAAAAATGGAAGGGCTTTGCTGATCAATGGTGAGTTGTGGATATAAGAAATATTTGAAACCGAATATATGAATCAAGGGATTGTTTAATCCAAAATGATGATAATTTATTCTCTCAACCACAGCATTAGTCAGGAAGATACGACGGTCTGCCATGGCAGGTAGAAGTCAGTTTTGGCCCCGAGAGGTGGCCTTACTCCCGTTCTAAAGATAGCGGCCGCTCGGTCGCAGCAGCCAGCCGTCGCGCCGCGGTGAGGAGGCCATGGATTACCGACCCTGATGACCCCGACCTTCGCGGCCCTGCAGCACTCTCATGGTGGGTCGTCGCAACTTGTATCTGTACCTTACATCAACATCCTCAGTAGTTACTCTCACTCTGTAGATATATTTTAATTGGAAAACTCCATGAAGGATATCATAGACTGTAGACATACGTAGCCAACTACTCATTAAGAAATCATAATTCTTTAAGATATCTTCAATTTTATTGGAGATTGTGTGGGTTAGAAGATTTGATAGCGTTCTTCAAGTAGAAATATAGCGAAGGAGACATTACTGAGTCTTCTATACAGTTCCAGTTCTACCTCAGTACTCCTCTGCATCCACCGTTGGGAGGTGTAGCTGCCTAACCTGTAGGCTGTAGCATACGCACTAAATACACCTGCGTAAGTAGACGGCATGTTCTACCACGAGGCCTGTCCATCTACGTAGCTAATCTACCCACGGCCGTATTTGGCCCCGGTATGCTGTATAGTATTTATAGACCACGGGGCGGTACAGGTGTGTTATTTACATACTGAGATGCCGTAGTACTATGTCCTACACATTTATCTACTCCCATGGCACTGCGCCACAACTGAGTTACTCAGTAATGAGAGAGAGATAATAGTATTGTCATATATGTTATAAAATAAAAGTTTCAAATTTCTACAACACAACGGAGAAAATACTCAATGCTCATTAGTCTCTTACAGATTTACAAGACGTTGTATTTTGGTCGAAAATATCCTATGTCTTTCCTTATTATACCTATACCAAAGTTCTGAGTAGATTTAATAATTGCTAGCAATTTTTTTTATCCTAAATGCCGTTATACCTACAAATGAAATATAGTAACTTTGGTATTTACCTTGTTAAATGGTGTTTAACTTTACTCTATAATCTTTCTTTTCGGCTCTTCTAAGCTTCTTTCTATAACGCTATTCAACTCAAAATTGTATATTCACCCAAAGTTCGCATCTACATGTGTATGTGATTACAAATATTTTCATTTTATCGCCTTTTACCTCATCTTCAGGATTTAAATACTCTATTGCATACGCGCCCCCACCTGGTGCATTATACATGTACACATTCAGATAAATCAACATTAGATCATATAAACATATATGCTTAAGAGAGATTAAGATAGGAATATTTCTCTAACGAATAGTTTTGAATATTTATAATAAAGTCAAAGTTTAGCAACATGCTGTCTAATATATTTTACCGGAATATAAAAACAACGAGAAGTAGGTAAGATTCAGTTTTAATATATGATAGGTTAGAGTAGTTAGCCGGAGTTGATTATCTTGTGCTAAGAGTGAAGAAATTTATCTATATCCTGGGTTAATGCTTTGTTCTTTCACATCTTAGCTGCTTCAAGGTCCTTTAAAATCAAATTTTTGTATCATCTGTCTGGAGGGGTGAGATCCTTGAACCATCGCCTTTTGCAGAACAATGATTTACGTTGTTTAGGTAGCATGAAGATGGAGAGATTTAAAATCCATACCAAAATGTTCCCTAAGAATATGGGTTTGGAGAGATCTTAGCTGCTTCAAGATCCTTTAAGACCACAACAAATTGTTTGAAACATTTGGCTGAAATGGTGTGATCATCGAACCTTCGCCTTTTACCATGCTTTGGCAACATGAAGTTCAAATTCATACGAAAGAAATTCACTAAAGAAACGATTTTGACGGATATTTTTATATTTATCATCATAACGAAAATAAAAAGAATTCATTCAAATTTAGTACAGTTATAAACACAGATAACATGTTTACCTCTTCCAATTAATATAGAATTAAGGGTCTGAACCATTTTACCACGTGGCAAAAACGCCAATGCAGATCAAGGTGTCTCTCGCTGAATCCTTTAACTCATCCTTATATATATAGAAACTTCAATCTATACGTATATGCTTTCAATGCTGAGATATTACATTAGATGGGTTAGATAAATGTGAGACGCGATAAAGACACTAATGAACAAAACTTAAAGAAGTTGTACCTTTTAGCATGCATATCGGTATTCAGACAATAACTCTGAGAGATATTACAGTAAGCTTTATTGAAGATACACGAGATAACCAAGTGTGAACAAACTTGCTTCTGTCTCCTACAAAGAAAATAAACGACGGCGATATCAATGATTTTCCACTTCCTAAAGATTTGTCCATGAGTATATATAAACGGAGTACAGTAGTTTGAACTCATCTACGTTTCGAAAAACATTTTTAGCGAATAAGTACTTAGTTTAAGCTTTTTAAATAAATCAAGGTCACTATTTAGATTAACGTGTTCAAGCTAGACATTGTTGAGACTATAGGTTTGAAATACTACTAGAAATAAAATGTGTTTTTATCTTAAAATATGTTAGAATAAAGCTAAGTTTGGTTATAAAATGTGTAGTTTTTGACAATATTTATTGTGGAGATGCGATTTCTTTTGTTTATTGTGTTGTGCGTGACGTTTTTTTGTATAGTTAATATTTATTTCATCCCAATATTTACAGGTGTGATATTTATCCTTTTTGACACAATCAAAAAGAAATCTGGGGTTCGATTTATTTTCACAACTTCTTTATTTCTCGAGATTTCAGGTTAACATGCCCTTCAATACGGAGATCCAGAAGTACTACTTCTGCACGCCGCGTGTTATAATCGGCTAGAAGTAGTGCTTCAGAATCTCCGTGTTGAAAGGGCATATTAGCCCGAAAGCTCGAGAAATAAAAGAAATGTGAAAAGAAACCAAAACCTATATTCCTTATTGATTATATCAGAAGTAAAGGCAGGGAAGTATCTTTAATATTTTCTTGTAAGATTGTATTTGGGAATCTCTCTAGCACATGTAAAGGGAATGAACACTTAATATTTTAAAATGAAGGTGATAAAAACGTGGTGATTTTCTTTTAATGGTAAAAACACAAGCTTTCAGGCAAGAATGCCCTTATTCAGGTTACAACTTGGAAATATTTTAAAACTATGGATATGAAAGATAGCCCAATACAGTAGGTAAATAGTTCAGCTGGGGGGATTGGCGAGGTAAAACACGGATTATTGCGTGGCTACGTCATGTCTGATCCTAACTTAATATTTTAGTTTCCAGGTACTGGACAATCCTGTTACACCTTCTCTCCTCTACCAATACCTACTGTTACGGGACTTGGGCCTTTTTAAACTAGAAGGAATGGTATCACATATCTCTTTCTAAGCTTTGAATTTGTGAGTCTAGTGGTGGGCGTAATATTTGAATCATTCAATGATGTCCCAACAGCAATGTTGCCAATGGTTTTGTTACTCACTGTTGTGATATACAAGTTGTAAGGATAATTATAGCTAATTTTATTTTAAGATTATTTTTGTGATACTTGATACCTTTCTTTGTTTGTATGAAGATCTTAAAATAACGTTTAGGTTGTGACATTCCTCAGGTGCAATGCGGGTTGAGTAACGTCGTTGGCAAGGTGGCTTCTTTGTGGAGCGTTCACCTTGCCGACGTTGCACCAGGAGGGGTGTTCTGACCCTCTCATTCAACTTCTCTCATACACGGCTTGCAGTTCCTCTAAGTATTTAATAGTTTATTTTGTGTATCGTGCTATCCCTTAAACCCATTTCATATATTTTGGATAGCGACTCAAAGTTCTGAGCTCTCAATAGCTCTAAGTTGAAGTCTGGATCAAATTTTCTAGCGGATATGGCGATTGAGATTTTTCTATTTCTTAAAATACATTTAAAACGCCACAGGAGAATGTGACACAATGTTCCGATAATCTGTTATTTCATATGAGAATATCCTATTTTAAAATACATCCATGGACAAAACTTATGAAAGTTTTACCTTTATTAAAGACACAATAAGTAATCAAATGTGAAGAAAATTGTCTTTGTCTCCATATAAAAAATAGACGGCCAGCGACATAGAAGACTTTTCACTTCCTTAAATTTTGTCCATGAGTGTACATTGGGACAAGATAGTTAATTTAACAAATACTCCCAAAATGTCCTCCGCGGCCCGAAAAGGCGCAGTGTATTGCAGGAGACGACACGCGAGTTCTTCAGAAGCTTGTACAGTGCCGCCATCTTCAGAATTGAATATTCAGGACTATAGCTGACGTAATTAACAGCAGGTTCGAAACTATTCCAACCTGTAAGAAAGAAAAGTGTTGTTTTAAGACAGACCTACATTTTTTGAGTGAAGGTATTGTGCCAGGAGACGGCCCAATTGTTCGAGCAGCTTATAACGATTAATCTTACAACGAGTAACTTATCGATATAAGATAGGCGCAGGTTTTCTAACACGAATGTTATACGAGGATTTGATGACGAAACAAGTAAAATCTATGGCAGTGAAGGTCACATTGTGTGTGGGAAGTATATTTCGTTATTTCTCAAGAAAAATATTTGTTTCGAAAAGCGACTGGTAAATTGTTAGACACCAGTCGATCTCTTCTCTCAAGTAATTATTAGTTGTTATATTTGACTGTAAACAAGTATATAACAACATATTGGTCATTATCAAGCGGCATTGCAATAAGTAATGGCCGTCGGTATGATTGTAATGGACAAAAATTATGTATCAGGATTCAGACAAATTTGAAGGATATTTGACACACGGTGATTTTTATTAAGGCACATGTAACCAACTGTGAACAAAACTGCCTCCTTCAATCCTCTTTTCGGAAAAACAGACTACCGGTGACATTAAGACTTTCCATTTCATTGGCATCATCACCCCAGTCTTTCCCATATATTTTTTTGAAGATTTTTATCCTTTTCTGGTCTCTCTGAATTTGATATCGTTTATATGTTTATTAAAAGTGAGAGATGGGCCTAAAGTGACCCCTAGGTATCTAGGATAGTTTCTGCATTTTATCTCTGTCATTCAGTTTAATTTTTGGAATGAATGACCTTTGGTGTTGTTTGTGGTTAAAAATCAGGTTTAAGATTTACTAGGATTGATTTTTATTTTGTCCTTATTAGTGAATTTCGTTAGTTTTTTAAAGAATCATTTAGGTAACGTTCCGCGCTGCAGAGGTTATTGGTGCTGCAAATAAAACCAAGTCATCAGCAAACATGGATATTTTGGTTTTATGAAAGTCTTTTAAACCATCCAGGTAGATAGAGAAAAGAATGGGGTTTAAAATGCTGCCTTGTAGCAAGCCTTGTTTGATGCTTTGGACAGTGTATTCTGTAGACGTACTCTGATTGTTCGACTTTTTAAGAATTCATAAACCCAGTTGTAGATCCTGCCATATATGTCAATGTGGTATAGTTTAGTCAGGAGTTTCTGTCTCCAGACCTTATCAAATGCAGAACTGAAATCAATGAATGCTGCAATAGTGGATATAGTTGGGCTTGATTGAAAGTTATCATGAATGGTTTGGGTCAAATAAAATAATTGATCAGTTGTAGAGTAATTCTACCTAAAAGTTGCTTGGTATTTAGCTAGAAGATGTTCTTTGATAAGGAAATAATTTAATCGTTTAAGTATAATTTTTCCATAATATTTTCTACTATCGATGTAAGAGAGATAGGTCGGTAACTGTCTGGAAGATCTCTAGGTTTATCAGGTTTTAGGATAGCAATAGCAATGGCTGTTTTCCCATTAATTGTAATAGTATGAATTGTAATAGGAGCTGGTCTAGTGCTTATACATCGGTTTACAATTGCGGCTAGGATTGTGTGAATTGTAGTAGGAGCTGTCCTGGAGATGTATAAAAACTCTCATGAGAAACATAAATTCCTATATCTTCAATTTCTAAATAAGATCATAAAAATGTGTTCTCTTTTATTTTAACTACTGAACATGTGAATGTGTTTCTAGTAAGTTTTATGTCAACATACATACATCGAATGTACATACATACATGTACATATGCAAATATATCGAATGATTATTGGGGGTATTTCTTGTTTCTGTCGCTGGTAGTGGAGAAAAAACACCAGGCGCATGACTCGTGTGGCACTTCAATTTGTGTGAACGACTTAGAGTCGCCCTATTGAACCTAGTATACTACGCGTTGTACTCAGGCTGTAAAACACTCAAGAATCCCGATGGTGGTGTTTTAAAACCCAAATGTTGGTTCCACCCATTTTATATATTCATTTTTCCAAGCATGAGGAGCAAACTGCTAGTGAACATATAAACCTGGGGAACAAACCCTTAAAGGACTGCAGTTGATAATACGTTTAGAGCCAGTCCACCTCATTTTTACTGCGACTTTACGGCTGAATTTGTTTGTTCTAGCCTAACCTATACTAATTTATTACCCAATATATATATATGCCCTTATTATAATTAAAATGGAAAATCGATGTTTATTCTTATTCTCTGCCAAAATTACTGAATAAGTCATTAAGAAATTTCAAATGTAGGTTGCTGAGGATATATAAATATTAATTTAGATTTTTGGAGTTATAAAAAATAACATAATAAAACTCTTGTGATAATATAATCATATTAAAATTACAATTCGATAAAACAAGTATCGTTGGTTAAACATTTACTCTGGAAGAACTCGAACGAAACAAGGTCATTTGGCTCATACAGTAGAACCTCCATGAGAGGACACTCGCGCTAGAGGACACCTCTCTACAAAGGTCAGTTTTCATTTGCAAAATTACCATTTTTACTATTTAACAACTCTCCGGTAAGAGGACACCTCTCCTTAAAGGACACTTTGGCTCTGCAATTAGGTGTCCTTTACAGGAGGTTCTACTGTATATATAGAAGTTTAGTTTATTTTAATGAGATCGTCCTCACAAGGACACGCTATATATATGTAGTATATTAAGTTGAATAAGACACGTCCCAGTTATTAGGAGCAGGGACGGAGACTACAGGCCCAGAAGTGACAGCACTGGCACAGCTAAAGAATGAGGATCAGTGTTCTGAGCGACGGCTTGTTGCACCTATACCTCGACTGCAGTTAAAATAATAGGCAATACCTGTTTATTGTCGAGTTGCTAACCCCAGAGACTCAACAGGCCAACCTTTAGACTGTCATTGGTTTGTCAAATTGTGGAATTACTCTCGCCGTATCTTGTTCAGAAATGCCTAACGGTTTGGCTCTATTGATTCCCTACAATTTACAATAAAAAGGAAACATTTTATATTAAATAAATGCAATAATATATAAATTTTTAAAATTATTTCAACTGATATTATAACACTATGCAGCGCTGAGTTTGTGTATACAAAAATGTAATGCCTTGATAAAGGTTTGGCGTTCAGCCAACCGAAATATTGGCAAAATAAATATTTAATTAAATCCAATATATGCCTTTTTATTATCTAAATAATATATATATTAGCATAAAATAGTTAGATATTAACATTTAAATTAATAAAAATGTCTTCTCCTGATCATGCATTTCACATAACATTCAAATATTTATGCATTTATCAAATTAACACAAACGAACAGCTAAGGCCTTATAAATGACAAAAGGACGCTAAAGGTATGTTCTACTAAGGCTTACTTAGGTAGTGTCAATTTCAGTGAAAATCGATAGAATTCTGAGATGTGCAAGCATTTAGAGAAATCTGTAACTTTAAAGAGGTTTCTGTGTTTGTTTAAAGTGGAAAAAAAGACAAAAGTGACAAAGTGGCGTCAAGAATATCTATTCCCCGCTGTCAGCAGTTTTCACCAGCAGTGCTAAAATCTGCCGTTAAATAAACGAGCTTGTAAGCGAGTGTTCTAAGTTTGGAGAGTCCAGGTTAATTACCCTCTCATAAATTTGTCAGGTTCAATTATGTCTATTTAAAGTTGAAATCAACAAAAGGGATGCCCAAGAGGAAACGTGGGTGATGACAATGCGTGGTCCCGTGCCAGGACAACCTCGGCTATAAATATACTACGTAGAACGTTTCGATCAATTAGCCATTAGAGTCATTGCTGTGTGACTCCGTATAGATATATAGGTGGTGTCTTGTCCATGAGATATGTATATAAGTATTGTAGCATTTAAACTTTCTTTAGATGGAGATTATTCAGGCCGATTGAGTATATATGCAAATATGATTCCTTATCGCGCCACCTGTTATAAGAAATTTAAATTATTTTTGACGTGTATATATGATTATTTTCAACAACAACAAAAAGGCTTTATTGGGGCTCATTGCCCTGTATGGATTCGCCATACAACAACAAAATAATGCAGCAATATTTCCTCCCTTTCCCCATATGCACGTGAGCCTTTGTTTGAAAAGGAATTTATTTAAACTTCTGTTCTAAAACTTTCCTCACTACCTCTTTTGTGTGTGAATCTATTTACAATTGATCTGTAGAAATTATAGCGTTCTATCGCTATATTTTTCTTTTCTGAAATAGTTCTCGGCGTCTTCAGTGGGCTGCTAAATCTGCAGAAGGTTTTTAAAAAGTTTTTTTCTTTTTCTTCACCTAAATATTTGCATTCTATGATATAGTGGGATATTTCATCAGATATCATGTTTCCACAAATCCTGCAGTGAATGTTTTCCTTTTTGATCATGAGAATATGACTTTCTCTATCTAGAGTTGAAGTAATTCTAGTCCGTGCAATGAAGGCTATTATCTTCGATGACAGATTCCATGACAAGTATTGTTCTGGCATAAATGAATTACAGAAAAGTTTATAATTTGAAAAAAAAATCGAATTGTCGAGTCTAGCGAAGTCTTGTTGAATAAGCTGTTCTATTTTTGTTTTCATAATCTTAGGAAGTTCTTTTTTAATTGTATCATAGTTCGGTGGGAGGTTCAGCCATGACTGACCACAACAGTTGATTATATCATTAACGGTTTTGTATAATCCTATAGAGTTTTTTGAAATTTGATGTACTTCTTTCAGTCTGTTCCAGCATAATTTTGGTAGTCTGTACTCGTCCATTTCCAGTATTCTTATGTAGTTTTTAAATGTTAATTTTGTGGCCGTAGCAGTAAGTGAGATTTTTCCAGTTTCCAATCTCAGTATGTGCCCCGGGATATATCTAGGTAAATCAAGAAAGTTTTTTATAAATGAGGTTTGAAGTTGCTCTATAATTTTCCCATTATCGCAGGCCCACACTGGGGCCGCGTAAAAAGAACTGATTTTATCGAAGATTCAAATCGTTTGAATGCAGCTTCTATCGAATATATGTTTTCTCTTTTTAGATAACCAATGGTTGAGTTCAGTGCGGTATATGCCTTTGCTTTGAAAACTAGCGCAGATTGTCTGGTACTGTGTGTGTTTGTATAGGGGAATCCCAGATATGTTATTCTAGGGGTGACACATCAACGGAGTGCCTCCCCAGAACCAGTTTTCATTTCTTGTTGGTCTTCCACGATTTCTGAACACCATTCTTTTTGACTTTTTTTTTCATTTAAAACCAATTTATTTTCCTTCAGATAAGTTCTAAGTAAATTGATTTTGCTTCGCAAATTGATTTTTGATTCTCCTATTATTGCCATGTCATCTGCATACATGAGAAGATGAAGGAAGCCGAAGTCTGGAAGATAGAATCCTGTAAATGAAGAATTATTATAATATTCAATTAGATCAGATATATAAGTTATAAATAGTAGAGGTGACAGTGGCTCTCCTTGTAAAACTCCGGAATCAATTTTTACGTTGTTTGAGTATTCACCTTTCCATCTAACTGAGATTTTTGCTGCCTCATAATAACTTTTTTTATTGATATAAACCATGGGCTGATTCCCATTTTTTGTAATTTATTCCATAGTATTTCGTAAGGAACTGTGTCGAATGCCTTGGTAAAATCAACAAAGAAAACGTATAGTTTACCTCGTTTCTTTCTTAAAGATAGTTGGATAAGGGTATCCAGGGCAAAAATATGGTTAGACATGAGCGGTTTTTTCGGAATCCTGCTTGATTTTCCTATATATAATGTATTTTCTCAATCCTATTGTTGAGTCTGTTTCTTAGAATTGAAGTAAATAATTTGGACATATTACTGCATATTGCAATTCCTTTGTAGTTAAATGGGTTATTTCTGTCCCCGTTTTTGAAAATAGGATGTATGATTGAATTCGTCCAAATCTCTGGATATTTCTTTGTTATCATTATCTTGTTGAATATAGTTCTTAGTTTTTCTATAATAGGTATTGGTAATTTCTTTAAAAGTTTATTGGGAATATTATCCGGTCCTGCTACTTTTCTATCCGCTAAACTTTTAATATCGGCTTTGATCTCATCAAGCGTTATTTCTTTATCTAGTTCTATATCTTCCCACTTCAGATTATTTTCAAATAAAACAATTTTCTACTGCTCTTACTACAATAATAAAATAATGGGAGGGCCTGACTCATCAGTGATGAACCCTCCTAGCGTTTTCGTCAGTGTAATCTACCATACCGCTGAAATATTGTATTGGGCTGTTTTGATTTTATACTGATACTGAAGCTGACCCCCTTAAAAGAGTATTTTAAATGAACTATGGAGATAAATTTTGAAGAGAGACAGTAGAAATACATATAATTTTGAATATATATATATAATATGCTATGAATATTACTCTTCGGCAAATAGCAAATAAAGATCTTTATTTTTCAGGAATTTTTATAATTATTTATTATAATATTGCAAGTAAGAGGGCAGTAGACATTTTTTTAAAAGAATGATACACGCCAAAAATAGTTTAAATTTATTTTATTTTTCAAATGTTGTTCAGTCGTGAACTTTCATGGAAAAAAATTGATTCCTAGATCACTTTTTTCTTTAATTGAAATTATAATAATTCATATGTGTATAAGAAAGATAAATTAATCAATAATATAAGAATTAAAAGAATATCTTTTGTCAATTGTCTCTCTTCAAAACTTATCTTCATAGTCAATTTAAAATACACTTTCCAAGAGGCCAGCTTCAGTAACAGTATAAAAGAAAAGCAGTCCAATACAATATTACAGCGGTATGGTACATTAAACTGGTGAAAACGCTAGCAAGGTTCATCACTAATGAACCAGGCCCACCCATTATTTTATCATTGTTTTATCATAAGAGCATTATAAAATTGTTTTATTTGAATATAATCATAATACACGTCAAAAGTAATTTAAATTTCTTTTAACAGTTGGCGCGATAATGCATCATAAAATAATATTTCTTGATAATATATTACTTAAAGTTAATTAAAGCATGAAATAATTTGAGAAATAACTATCTGACTTGAAACGAGAAGAAGAAAGAAAATAAAAAAACCTAATAACCTATTTACATATTTACAAAAAATATTTACGCCAGCCACAAAACAACAACAATGGATTTATACAGTTTAAAGTGGCGCCATCTGGCGGCCGACTTCACAGAGTTATACTAGAACATATATTCCAAAATAATACTTATTAAAAATATATAAAAATCACATTTCTCCTCTATAAAGAATAGAATAGAGGGTATTAGACAAAAATGTGATAAAGAAAATATAGCTAAAAAGATTGATTCACAAAAATAAAAATAAAGTGACGCGTTATATTCTATTATCATATTGCTTTTTCACACTAGTATCCAATAGATAGGAAAATACAAAAATGATTAAAATGTGTAATATCATGAATAATAACAATTATAAATGAAGAGAATGAAAATAACGTGTTATATTCCTTATCATGATGGTTTAAAATGGTAGCCAATATATAGGGAAAGACAATAATGGGGCAAAAATGTTTAATAATTATTGAAGTGAATGAATAATAACAATAGTGATAAGATGGAGTGAAAAGTTTAAATTAAGAATTTGTTTTCAAACTCAATGTGTTCATAAATAACTTCTCTACCATTATTTTGTTCCTGGAGTACAAATCATACGCCAGCATATCTATATCGATTTTTTTCGGTGGCTATCGGATGCCATAAGAGAGAGAGAGAGATTGAGATTGAAACTGATTTATTACAATGTCCATATGATATTATATATGGTTGATTACAAAATTGAATAAATACGAATAAATAAGATTATATAATGATAAATATAGGAATATCTACTTATATAATTGCCTTATTCTGTCTGTGTGAAGTTCACTGTGTGAAGTTCACGGATAGATTTTGGTCAGAATGGATAAAATAAAAAAAGTGTCAAGGGATGGGAATCGAACCCACGACCTTCCGCTTACCGGGCAGATGCCATGACCACTAGGCCACATGACCACAATTTAAAATTGTAACAAAGAGTATTTGAATCAAAACATTCAATCGGGTAAAACACGGGCGTTGCCCGGGTCATTCGGCTTGTATAGATATAAATAGATAAAAATAATTGATAAATATACATATATAAAAATATATACGAGGTATCGTACAAGGTCTTCATTGGTGGCGCCCACCGCGGGAAAGACTCCGCCACCGATAAAAGAGAGAGAGAGAGGAGGAAACGACCAGAAAAATTGGCTTCTAGGGATTGGGTTGTTCAACACGACAACCCCAGACCTCACGGCTGTCACGGTTTTGAATTTCTTGGCCAAGAATAAAGATCCTACACTTCCTCATGCTCCATACTCACCGGAACTTGCCCCAAATGACTTTTTCCTATGCAGTAAAAAGAGCGTGTCTTTTAAAGAGTAGCGATTCGAGTCACGAGAAAACATAATAGAAAAATCGCTGAAGTTCTTCAGAGACTTGAAATAAAACGACTATAAAAATGCTACGAAAATCAGGAAGCGGAAGATTGAAACATTTTATTGACAACACAAGTTAATGTTAGGAGAAAAAATTAATATTCTAAGTTACAGTACCGGCTTGGCACTTTGATAAAGAGTAAAAAAAATAAATATAATAAAAATATGCATGTTTCATCGAGGAAGCTCTCCCAACGATGAAGAGTCGTCCTCCAAGCAATCAGAGGATGTCCCTAATTTGCAGAGTCATGAAGAACCTGTAGATTCTTGATTTGGCCGAAGATGTTAAGGCGATCCCAAAGTTATGAATACCAGACCCGAAGATCCATCTCTGCTGGTCCTAAGGCTGTTGTAGGTGGTTAAAGAATTCCCATATGAGAGTCTTACAGCAGAGCAGCACCAGTACCTATGGACTAGCGACATGTCGCCGGACCCACAGGCAATGCAGCAGTCTCGGGCAGAGGGGGCAGGATGGGGCAGCGCATGTAGGGCCAGGCATACAGCCACATCAGCGTCGTTCCCCGAGAAGCAGGATCGCCAGAAGGTTGCTCAGATTACGCCAGACGAAGGCAGGTCCACTGCGTTATTCCACCTCTCCAGAATCTGAGTGAGGGGTAGCGCAGCATCAGCTCCAACAGACGACGAGCGGTGCAGGTGGTGAGTTTCTGGAACGGCTTGACTATTCTGCGCATCACTATTGCGTTCGCCAGGCTAGAGTTGATTGATAGTCCATTTTTGATAACTGTCTGCCATCTCAGACCGCTCAAGGCCAACTAGGACCTGCCTAGAAGCTTTTCCAAGCTGTACCATGCAGTTATTTTCCCAGTTTGTTCTCCAGAGCCTTATGTAGTCGACAGGAAAAAGGCACTGTTTTAGAATTTGCCTCGAGACCATAACATGCTCGATGTTGATTTTTGGCCGCGATGGCTGGCGCTGCGTAGTCTTGTTTTGGGTGGTGTTGGCTTAGCGAGAAATACCAGGAAGAGGCCGGCGCTCCTTCGTCGAAAAAGGCTAATACTTCATTTTTTCCTTTGTTATAAGTTTTTCAAGTCGTTTTCCACGATGTCAGCCCAGTTCTGGCTTTTCGGCGACACATTATTCATGTCAGATGTTGTTGATGGCGAATTTGTATGTACGCTGTTTGAGGCAGAATTTAACAAATTCTTTGCTGAATCTTTCCGTCTATATTTTGGCCTTATTTCTTGGAATTTCAATAGGAAAGGCACCACCATGTTCGCCTGGTTTTCCACCAATACCCTCATAGAGGTTGAATACTTCCATTATATTGATTCCATTCGAAATATAATTGGTAGTCATTCTATTATTAGGGTTAAGCAAAAGAACTTCAAAGCCAAGGCAGGAGGGGCGAGCAGGAGCGCATGCACATGCGTCCTGGAAGCGAAATAGCATAGGTTCGTAGATGCGGAAGGAGATATACAGGGTGTACCAGGTAAATTGGGAATTTCAACAATGGTATTTCAACTGAAATTTTTTGCAAGTAAAAATTAAAATATCCGAATGAAATTTGACACAGTAGTTTTTATTTATTCAATGTAGTTTCCATTATTAGCTACAACAGTCTCGAGGCGAGTGCGGAATGAAGCACAGGCCTTGGCGACGATGACCTTGTCCATTTGGGTCATCACTGTGTGAACTGCTTTCTTGACAGACTGGATGATGGTATGAGGAGCTTTGTTGACATCTCTCTCAACAACGCCCCATACATAGTAGTCGAGGGGATTGCAATCTGGAGAATTAGGGGGCCAAATATCAGGACCCCAGTGACTAGGGACGTTAAGTGTCAGCCACGATTGTGTCTTTTTTGCCTTATGGGCTGGAGCTGAGTCCTGTTGGAAGACATACTTCCTTCCTGCGGCCACCATGTCCATCCAAGGCTTCACAACGGTCTCCAGAACATTGATGTAGGTGTCAGCGTTCATCCTAAGGCCCTTCTCAAAGAAATGGGGAGGCATGACATCACCTTCACTGCTGATAACGCCAAGGACCATTACGGAGGCAGGAAATTTCGTGTGCATCACGACAGGTATCTCTGAGGGGTCTTTACAGATCCAGCGATCATTCCTGGGATTTACCTTTTGGTCCACGTCAAAGTTCTTTTCGTCAGAGAAGAACCTTAGCATGCCAAAAGAGTCGTGTTTCAGGTTGTTGAGGAGGGCAGCAGCCTTTCCTTTTCTGTTATTCTTCATATTCTCAGTCAGCAACTGACCTTTCCGAAGGGCATAAGACTTGAGACCAAGGTCCTCATGGATAGTTCTGACAATTGTCATAGAGCCAACGTCCATTTCCTTGGCTATGGCCCTCATGCTCTTCCCAGGGTTTCCATCAATCTTCTCCTTGACATTTTTGACAAATTCTTCGCCTCTTACCCTGTCCGATCGACGCGAGTGCTTTTTCCTTGTAGCTATCCCCTCTTTGTTACTGTCGGCCTCATCAAACTGCTTCTTGACACGATAAATAGTGGTTTTGGGCAACTTAAGAAAATCCACTATCTCTTTGGGGCTCCTTCCGGCGCGCAGAGCAACGATGATGGCAGCTCGATTTTCAAATTCTCGGTTACTCTTCATCACTACACTGCGCACACATGTACTGTTGCATTTTACATGAATATGGCTACGTAATGAAAAAAAAACAAGTTTTTAATCTCAAGTAGTTTTTGTTTTATGGACTGTCAAAGTTAGTCCCAATTTACCTGGTACACCCTGTATATACAGTAGAACCTCCCTTTAGCGGGCACCCCGCTAGCGGACACCTTTCTACAAAGGACAGTTTTCATTTGCAAAATCACCATTTTTACTATTCAGCAACTCTCCGGTAAGAGGACACCTCTCCCTAAAGGACACTTTGGCTCTGCAATTAGATGTCCTTCACAGGGAAGTTCTACTGCGTACATACTGTGTATTTCGAAGATTACTAAATAAATTTTCTTTTCATCTTAAATTATGTTTGATTTTCTAAAATTACAGGAATTTAATTAAAGTACGTTATATATAACAGACATGAATCCTTCTAAAATAATTTATTATTCTAAAAATTACAAAAAGTTAAACACTTTCATTTCTCAAAAATCGAGTTGAAACACCTTTGAAGAGGTAATGAGCAAGCAAAGTAATTTTGGCGTTTCGACGATCCACTGTCGCCCTTTTCCAAGATGGAAAACCTATTACAAAATATTTTCGACTTTTATAGAAAAAGGTTTGATTAGATAACATTTGTTGCTTTTCACAAAGAAAGTGACATCTCTAAGTTAGTTTTAAATGATTATATAAAAATACAAGTGTATATATTTTCTGGAAAACGAGGTTATATGGGCATATCGAATAATAACAAAAAAAATCAATAAAGTGAGATAGATATTGCAGTTATATATTTAATTTAATTATTTAAATTTTCTTTTGAATACCACCATCTTTATATTTATTGTTCGACCTTGTGCTGGAAACAAGCAGAAAATATTCCAGCCCTCAACATTGGTGTTATCAACGTTCAGAATATATAACTACAGTACCTATCTCACTTTATTAACATTTCTTTTTGTTATTATTCGATATGCCTATATAGCCTCGTATTCCAGAAACATATATATACTTGTTTTGAAAATAGAGCAATCCATAAATAAATCTTTAATTGAAAAGGCATATATTGGGTCAAAATATCATTTATTTTACCAATATTTCATTTGGTTGAATGGGTAAAATAAATAATAGGTAATAATAAAATATAAATGAATAAATACAAATAAATAATAAAATAATAGGTAAAATAAATGATATTTTGATCCAATATATGCCTTTTTAATTAAAAATATATATACTTGTATATTGATATAATCATTAAAAACTAACTTAGAGATACCATTTTCTTTGTGAAAATCAACAAATACAAAAAAACAGCAATATGCGTCAAGCCTATATTTGATAACCGAGTTGAAGAAGATATGTTTGTAGACATTATGATCGATGTGGAATTGCTTGTCGATTGAGAAGTAGGTAAAATAATTTAACGCAGGCTTCATGTGATGACAAAGTGGTTTATTTTTATAACAACAATTAGAAGGCAAAATAAACTTGTTTGTCTTGTATCTAAAAACAGAAAGATTGGAAGAGTGCGCTGCGTAATATATATATAGTAGAATATACAGTTTAACCTGTCTATAGCGCCCTCTCTTGGGACTCCTCAAAATGTAAATTACTTTTAATGTAAATTTTTACATTTTAATGTTTAAAATCGGGTGCTATAGAGAGGAAGGTGCTATTTAGAGGGAGTGCTATAGACAGGTTTAACTGTATATTCATATATAATTGATTATTAAGATATAATAAATAAATAATGATTAAGATGATTAAAAATGTTAAATTAATGAATCAAAGTGGTCGTTCTCCACGTGGATCCGCCACATGTTGGCCTCCTAAATCTTATTTAAATGGGCAAAAGGAATGATAGTCACAAGGCGATTAGCATCAATCCATAAGATCCCAATAAAATCTATAAATTCTATCTAGAAAAGTTTAAAGACATTTTACAATGTGACAGATTTCTGTGGAGCTGAAGAACATTACTGATTTAGAAGACAGCGATGTAACAGGTGGTTGCTCTTTGTGCTAATACAAGGTCGGGTCAAATATATCGAACAAATTGTTCAAATATATAATTAAATACCTCATGTTGATTTCATTTTATCTCTTTTTAAAATAGTATTCTTATATTTCAATATAGAGCTTCCATCTTTTAAATATATTTTGAAGACAATCAAAAAATGATGTCGACTTTATATTTTCATCTATTTTTTTTTTTAATTCATCGAATCACAATTAATTCTCCAAAAACATAGTTATTTATATAAAAAAGGGCGTAATGGGATCTGTAAAGAAAAAAAAACAATTTTTTTCTCAAAATATTTCGAGAGATTGCTCCCTCTTTATCAATTTATTGGACAGTAAACTTAATTCACAAATTCTTGTAGATCACATGAAAACAACTTTGCCATTGGTAAAAATAATTAATGATAATTCTGATGTTCCTCTCTCTCTCTCTCTCTCTCTCTCTTCGATTAAATAAATAAATATGCTTTACCAAATTAAGAAAAAAATTAATTAAATATCTTTCTAATGTTAAACATACACTTTTTAATATATTCATAACAACAACAAAAAATACAGTGCTGCCAAATCCAAATAATCAAAAATAAATTAATTAAACAGAGTATTTTATAATATTATTATAAGGTATATTACAATAATAAATATTAAAAATATAGTTATTTATACATTTTAATGAGTTTTGGGAAAATACTTAGTCGCAGACAGGGCTATATCTAATGAATAAGATGGACAGGTTCAAAACTATAATTTTTGGCTAACTACCCGGTCATAGATAATGACTTGTGAGATCTGAAATCATCTTAGAGCAGAACTTTCTAATTACTTGCAAACAAAACAACTGACAACTAGTCACACCAATAGATAGACACAAATTCATGGTGTAAACGTAATAAAAGGTTATCCCAAAAGTTCGTAAACACTTGCAAAAAATTGAAATACCAATATTATTCGCCATAATTTTATTCGCCGTTACGTATAATATCTATGTATTATGTATAAAGCAATTGCTTTATGTATTATTATGTATTCGTCGCAATAATATCATTCGCCAAATATTAAGAAAAACAACGTTTTAAGAAAAACATGAAATTTTGGGACAACCCTATGCCACAATAATCGAAAAGTGATCAATATAGCAATATATACGTGTACATATGGAGATTTTGTCGGAAAGATATTGATCTACGAAGACAAAGGTCGCTCTCCCGTCAAAATAGACGTCAAAGCTAAACTACATGTATATATAAATATAATTATATACATATACAACATACAAAATAGAATTTTTTTAATTTCAAAAAAAAAAAAAATCTTACGCGTCTAAAATAGTTTCGAATTTTCATACAAAATAATGCGTTATATTACCTTGACAAAGATTGACGTTCAGCCTCAACCGAAATATGAACAATAAATCGTTTTATCCAATCCAATATATGCCTTTTTATTATCTAAAGTTATTTCCTCTATCTTACATAATAAGTATTTTACCAAATTTTACCTATTGTTGTCAGGATATTTAACAGTTCCAACCGTGTTAAAAATTATATTCTTTTTATCAATATCTCTCTATAATTCAACGAAACAATTTGAAAAACAATCTCTATCTAATAAGAATATTGCCACGTGGAAAATTAGGGAAGACAAAAAACTTGAGGAGGAGACAATTTATTCAAGGCAAGAACAAACAAAGAATGGTAAACAAAAGATAAGCCACGAGGGAAATTTACAGCATATATATATAAAAATGACCACTCTGTTAATAAAAAATAATAAAATTAATAAATACACACTTTTGGCTATATAAAAGAGCGTACCTGGATCTGTAAAGAAAAAAAAAAATTTCTTAAAATATTTCGAGAGATTGCTCCCTCTTTATCAATGTATTGTACTTTATTTTGATGAAGAGGGAGCAATCTCTCGAAATATTTTAAGAAAAAAATTGTTTTTTTTTTCTTTATAGATCCAGGTACGCTCTTTTATAAAATCGTAATTAATGGATCGCCTTTTGACTCAAAATACATACTTTGTTACAATATTTTCAAATGATAAGCTCTTGAAAAATAAAAATGATTATCCGATTACACAAACTGACACTGAATCATTAATTATTTAATAATTCTCATTAGTTTCAATTGAAGAAAGTTTTATAAAAAACCTTAATTTTAGAATGTTTTTTAAACCTTTTATAAACCCTACATATATGCTACACAATATCTACCATTAAAAAAAGGCTTATTCTGACCACTCACATGATCATTTTTAGATGGCAGCGCGCCATCTATTGGAACCAAAATCAACTAAACGTTAATTTAACTTGATATTTTGCCAACACATTTACTTGATAAAACAAGAAAAACTAACAACGAACGCGTTTCGGGATTATTTTCTTATTTTTTTCACACTAAATGATAGATTTTATTATTATATTGACCTCTCTCTATCTCCACGTGGCGGAGGGTAGACAGCGCTCTAGAAGGTTTGCCAGGAGAGGGACAAGCAGAAACCGGGATAAGTCTCCAACCCCGTCCGAATATGGGAAAGAGGTCACTCCACTTATCCTGGAAGTTGGAAACCCTTCTTTATAAATGACACTAGGATTAATAAGAACGGTCCAACGGAGAGCTGTGTGTAATATCCAAATTATCAATACTATTATCATATCATCTTACTATACATATATATCTTACTACCTCAATATATCTTTTACTAGATTGTCCTGTTTTTCAAGACTAAAGAATCGAAAAAAAATTAATAGTAACAGATTCAAGTATTTTTATTTCCAGTAAAGAAATGTATTTTTAATCCAATACCTTTTGTAGATTAATTTTAAATTATATAGCAACAAATATCTTTTAAGAAACTGATCATTTATATTATGCTTATTGTACATATTGCCAGACACTTCTTTATTTTTTACACAGTTCTTTTTTCCGTTTTTTTCTCTCATTCTCGTTGTTAACATCATATGACTATTCTATTCACGGCCTAAAATTATTGTATATATATATGTTATGTATATTTTTTGTGTTGTTGTTAGATTAGGCTTGATAAGACAAAGGATCGATAAGATAAAGGGTTGAGGTGCAGTCGTGATAAAAAAAGATAAATATTTACCGTCAAGTAGCTTTTATTTTCAATTACTTGAGGAAAGATTACACATTTGTTAGTTTTCACATTATATAGAATTTATAATTTAATCCTATATTAGTGATTTAAAAGGATTGATTGGTTAACTACGCATATTTACAACAAAATTATACAACGAAACTAAACAACTAAAAAAAAACTGAAAGTCTTTTTAAAAACGATGATAACAAAAATAAAAATATCAATGAATAAAATAAAATTATATTTTTTAAAATATAGAAATATTTAGAGTTTTTAGATTATGTAATATTTTTAGATTATATAATATATATATGTGTATAGACAAATGTAAAGGCATACATGTATGACATCGCAAGTGCCCTTAGGGGGACATAGCGCTTTAAATTAAAATAAAAAAATATATATATCATCTTACTATCATCATATATTATTATGATCCTTATGTAACATTCTGAAATGTATTTGTAGTCGAACAAACCTCGAGTATCCCCACCTCAGTTTGTTCTCGCTGATTGTGAATTAGCTGGTAACGATCATGCCTGGTATTGCGCTTCCTTCCCTACCTCTACATACCCATCCTCAACCATGAAGTAAAAGTTCGACTCTCTTCCTCTTTGTGATTGGCCTGCGAGGGTAGTAAACAATCAGATATTATAATACAAAAGAGAAAAATTAAAAATTAGAAAGTAAAATCCTCTGCAATACATATAAATAATAAATAAAACGGTTGCCGATAGAGAGTTTCTTGTTTTATTTTATATTCATCTCAGGCTTTCGGCTATCACAAACCCTTCTAGAGGAATATATAATTTAAAAAACGAATTTCTTAATATTTAACACTATGGTGGTGTCTTGTCCATGGAGCAGATCAGATCGTTCCGTGCACCCTGATCACGATACTGGCCAACCGAGGTGCCTTGTCCGTATTGTTGCTCCATGAAATGGGGGGGGGGTGCCAATGTCCTGTTAGTCAGCCACATTTCAGAGTTTCCTGTAGGCCTTCGCGGTCACCGTAGCGGCTCGGGGCTCACGTAGTCCCCACCGTGCTTCACCTCACAGGGCAGTCCCTTACTTGTGCTGCTTCTTCCGCCCGCCACGTAGAGGAGGACTTCTGGGCAGGATTTAACACTACAATATCATTTTATTTATTTTAATATGAATTTAACACTATAATATTCATAATAAATGAAATAAATCTTAGTTGAAGATTGAGATTTATCATATACTCCTGTTGAAGGATTTGTGATACCAGAAAGCTGATATACTTCGTCTAAATACGACGAATATTTCTAAATTATGATTGGTCCGAGAGTAAACCAAGCATAATTTAATTCAAGAACATGTCGTGGAGAACGAAGTATTGTATCAGGATTTTAATTAATTTTGATATTACTCGATAAATTTTCAAGAAAGTATGATTCTATTGATTATACTATTGTGTTTCAGCCGATATTGACTAGAGGAGGAATCACATACAGAATTTATGTCGAAGGTCTGTCTGTCTGGCTGATAATGACCGTCACTGATGATGAAGATATGTAAGACGCTTCAAGTTTCATCAAAACTTTCTGCAATAAGTCAGGAGATGGTCTTATCAATAATACTAGTGTTCTAGAAAGCGCCACTATATCCTGCTACATACGGTAACTTCCACATATTCCCTCAGAAATGTGAGGTTAAATTGAGCAAGAGACCATTGGATAAAAGTACCATAATAGACCTTATCAATGAATTTAGTATTGCAAGTATCTGTGTGTTTTCTGAATTTATTTGAAATCAGGAGCAGACTATAGAGAAATGTGTGATTCTATACATCATATGCCATATTTGAGGATGTTTTTTTTTATTCGTGACATCGAACTTCGAATTCGTATGAATATACTTGTATTTAGCATACTGATAAACTTTAGTATGCACGCGTGTATGCATTTCATTTATTAATTAATAATTTACAAAAATATATATATTTTTATTTTTGTTTGTCGTGGATATTTGCAGCTAAGTGTTATATAAAATATGCCTTTGTGTGATGTGGTTATATGCATCTATGTATTGTGTAGTTATGAGCCCAATCCCATGGGGATATTCAACTATGTGCCATGGAGAAACTCAACTATGTTTTGTGAAAATATACAACTATGTGCCGTATAGATATGCAACTATGTGGCGTGTATATATGTATCTATGTATCGTGAAGTTGTGAGTTCAATTCCATGTAGATATGCAACTATGTTGCCGTGGAGATTTCCAATTATATGCCGTAGAAAGATGCATTTAAACGATGTGCCTTAGAAGTATGTAGCTATATATGCGGTGGAGAAATGCGGTTATATTCCGTGGAGATATGAAATAATTGCCGTAGAGATATGAAAATATATTCCGTATAAATGAACAGTTATGTGGCGTGGATATATGCAGATATGTGATGTGTAAATTAACATCTATACACGGTGTAAATATGCAGAAATGGATAGAGCAGCAGGGGGGATAATTGATATATGCAACAATGTGCTGTGGATATATGCAGCTATGTATATTGGAGATATATACAGTATATGTAGTTGCGGATCTAACGCTAGAGTCCGAACTGATGTCCTAGCTCTGGTCTTTCATTACCGCCGCAGACGACCGTCGCCATTGTCTCACCATCCGAATATTTATTTATACTGCGCCATTGGCCAAAATCCAGGTTAACATGGCCGCGCTTACACTTTATGTAACAGCCTGTTGCTACTGGATTTCTTTCTTTTTCTGGACGTTGTTACTCTACGTAACCTTCATTGATCAGTTACAGAGAGAACGTCAATAGCCACATATGTAAATAACGCTTCTTTCGATCTTAGAGCTAGAGTTGAATGATAAACACACAATGGCAAACCTGCCCCCCAACGTCGAAATATTTAAGATCCAATTTAAGAAAACGAATATATAATAATAAGGAATATATCACAAGTGATGGTTAACAAACGTCATAACATGTTACAGAAACTCTGTTTGACACTGTATACTTCGTTTTATATAGAAAATATATCATTAAATTTTGTTTTGATTTTCACAATTTTCACATCATTTTGCGTTATCATTTTAGTAAATTGATACAATTTCCTACTGCCTTTATACGTAAACAGGAAAACAAGAGACGCACAGGATCCTACAAATATACATATTTATAATTGTAGAAGAGATTGTTGGAAATTTCGTTTGATTTTGATTGAAGAATGCTTTAACTCCTAATTACGTATAGTACGAAAATGATAAATATTAAATTGATGCTTAACAGACTTATTTGTGTATTGTTCGCCTTAAAATAAATGCTTGTTGTTGTTTGATGTGTAAATATTAAACGAATTCCATGAATGCATGCTCCTCGAGCTAAATAAATGCTTTATGCCTATATAAGACGGGATCAAATGGAGCCCATTAGGCCCTTGTCACGGTTTTCACTGTTCTAGTTCTGTGATCACGTGATAGGTACAGTGTGATGTATTGTTCAAAGATAGAATATATTTAGTTTTTCAAGTTCAAGTTGATGCTTGTTTTGTCGAAAACACCTCCTTTCAGAGTTTAATTGGATGTCCTTGTATTAAAGGCATAAACAAACTATAAATAAATGTCTCTATTACGAAATCTTTTACACATTTATATATATAATATATTCATATATTCCATGCCCCTATGCAACAATATCTAAGTACGATGGTATGAATCTTTCAAGCTTATGTATGGAAGTCTCTTGAATCACAGGTCGCCATGGCATCACATCCCACTCTTTTTATGTAGTTTACAATTAAGCCTAGAAACAGTAACATTTTGACAGGCCTCAAGCTCTTTTTAGAGGAATACATAAACTCTTTTATGTAGGGAAACATCTCAATATTTAGATGGGTATCGATTCATATAAGCACACATTTAGTTTTTTAATAGAATTTACTTTCAAACATACACAAAACACACTCACAAATCTTATTTAAGACATCTAGAAGACATCTCCGCTCTTATTCCGTATCAGAGAGATGATATTTACGATGATAGATCCTACAGCGTAGGACAATAACATAATGGCGTTAGTGTCAACCACGGAGTGATAGATGTGTATAAAGGTCGATACAAACAGAGAAATAAGTGATGGTTGCCAGATAGACGGAGGATGTTGGACAAGTGCCTTAGTGGTGACAGCTAGATAATCGAGTCCTTCTGTCTGTCGAACCTAGAACACAAATTTAGTATTTGATTTTAAAAAAGAGGGAGTCAATATATATATTGTTTTACGACGGTGAAAGAAAGAAAGATTCGAATATGTCTTGACGGCAGGCGGGGCTTAGGAAACGGTGGTGCTTGAGGGCGCCCGAGGTATGTTCTTCGGAGAACAACGGCTGCTCGCTGTTTGTGTGACTCTGTAAGAATAAATAGAGTTGATTGCTTGAATAAATAGATCACGATCGAACCTGTGTGATGTCTTTACCATCCCGACACGGCGACGGCGCAACAACATATATGAAAGAATAAGGGAAAAAATAAAAAGGTGTATGAATCAATTTTCATCTCTAGATCCGCTTTGAAAAAGAGGAAGCTTAACATTATAGCAGAATCGACTACATTCATATATCTACGTGAAAACGTTTCTTTGACTTACCTAATTTGTTTGCCATTTATAAATTTGGAATTTACTTTTAAAAGATTATTATTGGAAGGTTGTGTACAGTCGCTGAGATAATCCCAGGCCTTGTCGATTACCAGGACAAACTTGTATTTGTGACCACACAATATAAATTCGACAAGTATTTTTTTTGTATTCCATGTTTTCCTTTTGGCAATGTGATTCGGACCAAAGGTAGCTCCACTACTTTTTTCTTAATTTTTTTAAAGAGCGAGATCAGAATGAAGCGAATGTGATGAACAAAATTAATTTGGTATTCTCAATTGCCAGCCACACTCTGCATGTCTATGAGATTTAAACAGGAATTAAGCTAAAAGGCTGGAAATGCATCCATTTCTGGTTTAATTGAGAAGAATAAATACATCTTTTGATGACTTGCGCCATCTCACGAAATAAATATCAACTGAACGTTGATTCCAGAACATTGACCGAAACCATTGTCTTAATAAATCGAAAAATGACAATCTATATTAGGTTTCGTTCCTTGTCAGCATGGTGCTACCAAGACTCCAACGATTTAACCCAAGGTTGAGCGCACTCATTTACCTTTGACTTTAAATACACTTTTTTCTTGATCTTCCAGGAACGCCTTTCCCAGAATGTCTATAGTTTGAAATAACGACTTTGTTGCCCCGAAAGGTTTCTTTGGACACCGAAAACATGGTCACTAGGTGGGTATTCGTAATTTTACGAAATCGGTGTTGGCAACAACGACCCGAGTCCGGTAGTTTACAAAGAAAGTCGAAAGAGAGAACGCAATTTTTGTGTGTCGGGAGAGCTGACCTTTCTCTAGTTTATTTCATTAGGAACTTCAAATCGTCCCAATGCTTCATACACGTCACATTTGGTCTTAAAACCTTGTAAATAACATAAATAAAGGAGACACACAAATGGTAATATTATCGATAGTTTTTATTTTAATTTCGTTATTTTTTATTTTCAGACATATGTTTTTTTATAATCAAAGAAAGTTGTTCTTGTTCTATAAATATTTATATTATTAATAATAATAATCTTTTTTCTCTCCCGCACATTTTTTTACCGTACAAAGACAACGTTAAAAAATGTATAGGATTCTAAAAGAACACTTGACAAATTGATATCTATTCAGAGAACTCTAATATTTACAATGTATTTATAATAATTAATACATAAAAATACATTTTAAAAAAAGCATCCGAGCATTCAAATGCACTAAAAAGGGAAAAAATAAAATATCGTATCTTCTGTCATTTAACAATTAGATGTATCTGGGTGAAAATAAAAGCGGTGGGGGACGATCATCAGGAATTTCGAACTTAATGTGATTTAATATGTAGCAACTGTGATTAGAGATTTTTTTATAAGTGTTTGCTCTATTTTTACTTCTTCTCTCAATATGATCATCCCCCGCCGCTTTTATTTTCACTCGGATACATCTAATTTCTCAATGACTAAAGATACAATATTTTATTTTTTCCTTTTAAGTGCATTTGAATGAAAGCATTTTTAAAAATTTAATTTTATTTATAAATTATTTAGTTAGTTTTAATCCACGAATTTACGAATCAAAACTTCACTGGGAATTAGGCCTCAAATCGACGGAAGCCTGCTCGCGGCGGATTGGTCAATTCTTTGTAAGGGGCGTAACATAAAACTTAAAAAGAAATATGAAATTTTGTACATTCCTGGCCACTCCGACCACCCAGAAGTCTGAAAATTTGTATACTTGCATTGTTCATTAGACTGAGTTGCGGCTAAAATTTTCATATTTCTATGTGATCTGGAAGTATATTAAAATTAATTTACAAAATTTGAAAGGCGATTTGGAAATGCATTGTCATCGGGTTCTGAAAAATGTACCAAATTTCAGATTCCTACGTGCTCTAAAAGTATATTAAAAATATATTGCATTGTGGACAGACAGGGAAGCAAGTTAAATAAAATATTTTAAAAACAATACAGTCTAAGGTCGGGGAACTCTCTCAGTTTGCATAAATAATTGTGTAGGCCATCATAGGTAAGATTTATAATTTTGTAGCATCTCCTTAATTGTGTCTCTTAGCCATTATAAAAACGTGGTTATGCTCTGTAATTATTTATTTCGACTTTTTGGAGTTGATCATGTACGGTGGCACATATCCCAAGTACACGGGGTACAATCTATGATAATCATGATTGATAGTTAGCGACTGCTTTTACTGCAAGTGCGCCACATGACTACACATTGTAGAAAGCGCACTTCGACTTTTGCACTTACAAGTATGTCAGAACTCCGTTTGGTTACTTGCACTCATTGGTGTAGCTGAACTTCTGTAAGAAACGGGGGCTATTAAGGCAATTTTGTTTTCTTCCGAGGTCCCGAGTTGCGTCTGTGGTAAATTGACAGCTTATAACACTCCTCCACTAACCCCCAGTTGATCATTAATTTTTGTAAAATGTCAATATTGTTTTATATAACAAGATATCAGAAAGAACTTCTGTAAAACATAACACTTTCCTATCCACCGCGCCTATTTGACAAAGCGTCCGTGAAATGTCTTTTTACTGAAAAGTAATTTATATTCTATAAGGTTGGGAATAACGTCGTGCGTTTTCTTCTGCTCTTTGGGGAATATCGAGAATGAAGAGAATTTAGAAATATTGCTTAGAATTTGATAGACTGGCAATCATGGGACCAACCATACACCAGAGTATATAGAGGGAATATTACAATAGAGTCAGTGACACCTCAATTTTTTTTTTATTAAAATGAATTATAGAAGTTTTCAGGAATGCCCTTCTAAATATAAGAATCATGCTGCTGAAGAAAGGCTTTCCTGAAAGCTCTTCTGTAATTCTTTTAAACAAAAGAAGCTGCGGAGCGTCACCTCAACTCTTTATCTCCTAGTAAAATGTTTAAAATTACTACACACACTATCAAATAGTTCATTATACAATTCTACCATTTTTACGATTATGAAGGTAATATGTAGAGTCCTAGAATCCTTCGCATCACACAAACACACACACCAATCCCCGGTCCGTCAGGGAAAAAGTCCAGGTACAGAAAGAGGGAGCCTTGGAACCCTGTTACATCACACATCACAATCCCCAGTCCGTCCGGGGAAAAGTCCAGGTAGAGAAGGAGGGAGTCTTGGAACCCTGTTACATCACACATCACAATCCCCGGTCCGTCCGGGAAAAAGTCCAGGTAGAGAAGGAGGGAGTCTTGGAACCCTGTTACATCACACATCACAATCCCCGGTCCGTCCGGGGAAAAGTCCAGGTAGAGAAGGAGGGAGTCTTGGAACCCTGTTACATCACACATCACAATCCCCGGTCCGTCAGGGAAAAAGTCCAGGTACAGAAAGAGGGAGCCTTGGAACCCTGTTACATCACACATCACAATCCCCAGTCCGTCCGGGGAAAAGTCCAGGTAGAGAAGGAGGGAGTCTTGGAACCCTGTTACATCACACATCACAATCCCCGGTCCGTCCGGGGAAAAGTCCAGGTAGAGAAGGAGGGAGTCTTGGAACCCTGTTACATCACACATCACAATCCCCAGTCCGTCCGGGGAAAAGTCCAGGTAGAGAAGGAGGGAGTCTTGGAACCCTGTTACATCACACATCACAATCCCCGGTCCGTCCGGGAAAAAGTCCAGGTAGAGAAGGAGGGAGTCTTGGAACCCTGTTACATCACACATCACAATCCCCGGTCCGTCCGGGGAAAAGTCCAGGTAGAGAAGGAGGGAGTCTTGGAACCCTGTTACATCACACATCACAATCCCCGGTCCGTCCGGGGAAAAGTCCAGGTAGAGAAGGAGGGAGTCTTGGAACCCTGTTACATCACACATCACAATCCCCGGTCCGTCCGGGAAAAAGTCCAGGTAGAGAAGGAGGGAGTCTTGGAACCCTGTTACATCACACATCACAATCCCCGGTCCGTCCGGGAAAAAGTCCAGGTAGAGAAGGAGGGAGTCTTGGAACCCTGTTACATCACACATCACAATCCCCAGTCCGTCCGGGGAAAAGTCCAGGTAGAGAAGGAGGGAGTCTTGGAACCCTGTTACATCACACATCACAATCCCCGGTCCGTCCGGGAAAAAGTCGAGGTAGAGAAGGAGGGAGAGTCCTAGAACCATGTTACATCACACACAAACCAATTCCCGGCCCATCAGGAAAAAGTCCAGGTACAGAAGGAGGAGGGAGTCCCGGGATCCCGACACATTTAGGCCGCGGCAAAAACTGCGACGTCCGAACAATGGCTACGTGTCGCTCTCTTTTTTGACGCGTTTGCTCTTCCTTTGTCTACTGACCGCATTTGTGGCCTGGATTTAGCCATCGCTGCTGCAGACCTCGCCCTCCCTCGATCCACTGGGATATCCTATGGTTGAGTTGTGGGGGAGGTGTGATACTGTGACCTTAGTGAACAGAGCTCCCAGTGATTTTATGTGTTAGAACTCAGAGAACCTTCAGGGAAGGCTTTCTTTCTTCAGGCCAAAAATTGAGACATGGTAAAATCTGAGATAAACCAGATAGAATCCAAGATTTTAAACTAAACACTAAGTAAAATAAATAAGTTAAAACGAAGCATCTAGGGCTGCGTATCTTTTATTTCGTAATTATAAAACAAGCTTTCGGGCTCATAAGCCCTTCTACAGGAGTTAACTCTTGTTTATTAACTCCTGTAGAAGGGCGTATGAGCCCGAAAGCTTGTGTTATAATTATGAAATAAAAGATACGCAGCCCTAGATGCTTTGTTTTAACTTATATATGAATTTAACAGGGTTTTTTCTATTGATCTTAAGTAAAATAAGTTTGTATAACAATTATTTTTGCCACGGTTTCTTTTACACATATCATCAAATATTATCTCTCTACGGATCTTACTGCAATGATAAAGGTTTTTGAACGAGAGGGCTTGGCTCATCAAAAAAATCATCAGTGGTGAACGCTAAATTAATCTCCAGACCGCTCTACTATTGTATTGGATTGCTTATCTTATATATCCTACAATGCACTGATAAGCCAAAGTCCTCTTATTCAATAAACTTTTTAATTGAAGTAAGGTCTGTAGAGAGAGATGATGAATGATAATATTTTATGATATATATGTAAAAAATAACATATTGCCAAAAAATAATTGTTACAAATTTTATCGATAGATGGTAATTAAATTTTTATTAATATTTTATTAAAGTCTATGTGTGTGTGTGTGTGTTGAAAACATATACACGTGAATATTATTTTTTATTTTATTTCAAATCTAGCTTCAGACTTGAATCTTGATTTCAATTTGTTTTATCTCAATATATATATATATATATATATATATATTTTTTTTTTTTTACCTTGTCTCGAAGAAATAAGTTCTCTTTCCTGAGAGTTTGCTTTGTTCTAATAAGTGACATTATTGAGAGTGTTGTGAACTGTTAGTTCACTGTGATACACCACAGCCACGGCTTACAATAAGTTTTATATAGAAGACAATTTTGCCGGTAGGTTATTGAATTGTAAAGAGAGGAGAGCAATAATAATTGTAATAAAATGTTTTATATTTAGAAATATAGCGTGGTCATTGAAATCCTTTGTTTTACACTAGTTTACACTAGCATATATACATTTTCTCCTCATAGAAATACAACATTTGGACCTATCTGGATACAGTTTTAACAGGATGTGGAATCTGGAAGGATTGACTGTGTCATAGTCTCGACTCCAGAATGTGCTAATTATCCTAATTACGGATTAATTTGCTTTTTTTGTCTAGAAGCTGATTATGATAACAATTATGCGATATATTAATGTGAAAAATTCCTAGAATTATCACTCTCTACTAATCATATTATCTACAATAAGGCTTTTCGCAGGACTTCGAAAAATTCTCTAATTGCTAGTTGGAATGATAATAGAACAACGCTGATATATTTCAGGATCACCTGGGCGAATGCTGTACAGGGCATAGGTCCCCAATAAAAGGCTTGTTGTTGTTGTTGATATATTTCAGGAGATATATAAATATGGATCAGAATGTGACCGATATATTTCTGGATACAATTTTGACTTAATTCCTTCCTCAATTGTCAGATACAGATCCGTATATAAGCACAATCGCCCAATATAATAAATAGTAAAGCTATAATTTTGACTTTCTAGAAATATTGCTAGAGAAAGATAAATTTCTTTTATCACTAATATGAGCCCAACATTTTCTATCGTTCAATCAAGGCATCACAAAGTTGAGAATCATTGCACTAAATATTTTCATATATAGCTACATGGTGTGTTTACGATAGCACAGATAGTTGTTTATCTATCAGAATACTTGATGGTTCCTGTGAATATCCATGAGAAACGTGAAGTCCAATATTTACAGACTTTTCAAGAAGTGTATATTCCAATCCAATGCTAACCGCTGTGTGTGTGCCCGCAGTCTGGGATGGAAGTCTCGCCCGTGGCGCCCAACGCCCCCAAGTTCGGAACATTGGTCCCCAACAGGCTATTTGTCGGCGGGATCTCAGCCAGCGTGAGTCCCAACACCATCATCAACTATCTGTTTCTCTTTGACCGGAATGGATTCTACTGTCCTCTAAACTTATGTTCTTAATTTCCTGAATACCGTAGACTTAATTCCTTCCTCAAGTGTCAGATACAGATCTGTATATAATCATAATCGCCCAATACAATAAATAGTAAAGCAATAAATATCGGTATGGTGGATTGGCGAAATCGCTGTGAGGGTTCAAAACTGATAAGCCAAGCC